>JBBPDA010000021.1:18062925-18084091 GCA_037974385.1 Arnoldichthys spilopterus | reverse complement strand
CTAATGTTTATCAGTACATTACAGAAAATAATGAACTTTATCACAATATGCTAATTTTTTTAGAAGGACCTGTATTTGTAGGAAATATTATAATAAATAAATAGTATTATAATGAATAATTGTGGAAGTAGAAAATAAACCCTGAAATGCATAAAAGCAGACATATAAAAGGCATACATTTGAAATTAAAACCTGCTTATATAATGAACTATATCAGCTGATTTAAATAATTTACATTTATTTATATACTTATTGCCTTATTTGTTTATTCAAGATTGTTTCTTAGCTATATTTATTAGGGGTGTGAATCACAAGTTTCATCACGATTTGATCTGATACTATTTTTTCATTCAACAATCCAAAACATTTTTGATACCATAAAATTTGCAGTAATGTGATTCGGTTGATTCAGTTCCATACTAGGGTCTGTAGCCAGTATGAAATATTATATTTCATATTCATATTAAATTTCACACAATATGCTACATTTCCATCAACACACACATGCAGACAAATTATAATGTGAATATTTTATCATTAAAGAACAAATACAACAGTGTAGTCATAAGCAATGGCAGCTTCTCAGTATAAAACACTGCACACAGTACAATACATTTTTTATGGGTTACATCAATGTATCATATCATGTGCTATTTAGGTCAATGCATCAATACAGATTGATTCATTTTTACACCCCTGTTGTGTAGTGCTTTGTTGTATAGTATTTTATCATATTTTTTAGTATAGTTTGTAATATTATAAAATGCAGTATTTATAATCTTGTCTTTTGTATTAAGCATATTTAAACTGAATGTATCTGTTATTTTTACTTTTAATATCTACTGTTTTGCACAACTATATTGTCTTATGTTGGACCATATTGTTCAAGAAGAATGTAGTTTTATCTCTGCTGTGTGCCATTCTGTATGTGGCTGAGATGATGATCAAGCTCTAATTGACTTCTGCTACCACAGCCTCATCAAACCATGTCTTTATTTACCTTACATTGTGCACAGGGCAAAGTTATGCTGGAACAGGAAAAGGCCTCCCATTTAGTTGTCTTAAATGTAAAGTCAAGTCAAGTTTATGTAAATGCTTTATATTATGTAGGCCCCCCTTGTGCTTCTAAAACCGTTATGACCCATCAAAGCCCAGTCAAGGCATGAACTCTAGAAGACTTCTGTGCTTTGGTATCTGGCACCAAGATGATAGCAATAGATTCTTTAAGTTCTGTAAGTTGCTAGGAGGGGGCTCCATGGATTGGACTAGTTTGTCCAACATATTCCACAGATGCTTGATCAGATTAAGTTCTGGGAAGTTTGAAGGCCAGACCTTGAACTCTTGTCATGTTCCTCAGACCATTCCTGGAAGGTAGTCTGGTAGGGTTACTCAAGGTTCCCCAGCAGAACATTGCACTGTGCGTCACACTGCCTCAGCTGGTTTGCTACTTTCCTGGTGCCATTTCTTCCCCACGTAAGTGACACAGAATCAGCTATCCACATGATGTAAAAGAAAACGATTGACTTGACCAGGCTACCTTCTATTGTCCAGTCTATTGTTTTTTGAGCGTGGGTACTGACACCTTTCTGTCATAGCCAACATTATCAGTCTGTGGTACAGTAAGGTACAGGAGCTCTTCTGTGGGACTGGAGGCCTCTTCCTATGACTCATTTCTTATAAGACAGAAGAACTTCTAATAGGACCACTTGCTTCAACTAGAACCAGAAGATACAACCACCCCCGTTTCATCTAATCTGCACTTGCTCCTGAACAGATTTCGCATTGACTATAAAATACTGTTATTGACCTATAAAACACTAAATGGTCATGCACCACAGTATCTGAGTGAAGACCTTTTTGTCTGTTGTTTACTTTAAATGGGTGCTAACCACTGCATATATGGGGAAAACTACACATGGCCTGCTGTTTTGGAGATACTCTTGACCCAGTAATCTACCAATTGTTTTTTGGCCCTTGTAAAAGTCAAGAAGTGACTCTTCACTTACTGTGTTCTATATCCCACCTCTCAACAGGTACCATTGTAGCAAGATAACCAATGTTATTCACTTAACTGGTCAGTCCTAATGTTGGTGCTGATTTTATGTCTTCTGTATGTGAATTTTATCTTTCTTTTGATCTTTTAATAGTTCTTTGTTTTTCAGTACCTAGTCACATAGATATAACTCTTTGCTGCCACCTTCAGGTTAAGTTTTTAACTTGCTTGAGGACAGACAGTGCTTTAAAAATGTAAACAAACCTGCAATAGTAATTTTCAATAGTTGTTTCAACTCGTGCTAGCTCATAACATCACACACTACAAAGCAGGTTCAATTCCAGCTATCTAATGCACCATTAACATAGCAGATCTTTATTGGTTTTTACTCTAGTTGTAAGTGTTTCTTGCTCTTTTGGAGTGTTTACAATTTAGCATACTCTTAGTTTGTGTCTTTTTCCTGAGAGTGAGCTGACCAGCTGCTGTCCAGGGCCATGTATCCAGCTTATAAGTAGTTTTTAAAATGGCTTTAATTCTTGATCACTCCCTGTTTTTAAAAATTTATTTAACAAAGTGGTTTAAACAATGCCATTTCTCCCGTGCTCATCACTGACACTGTCAAACAGCACAACACTGCAGTGTTGTCATATTTAACTTACTATGAAAATAATTATTTGTTAGTAATGTTTTACCTTTACCCTTTGAGCAATTAAAAAAAAAATTGTAAGCAAATTTTTAATTTGTGCAATCATACAAAAATATAACTACTAGTAGTAGTAGTAGTAGTAGTAGTAGTAGTAGCAGCAGCAGCAGCAGTAATAGTAGTTGTGATAGTAGTAGTAGTAATTTATTAGTGTTAGTAGAAGTGGTGGTGGTAGTAGTAGTAGTGGTGGTGGTGGTGGTGGTAGTAGTAGTAGCAATAATAGTAGTGGTGGTTGTATTGGTGGTGGTAGTAGTAGTCGCAGCAATAATAGTGGTGGTGGTAGTAGTAGTAGTGACGGTGGTAATTAATAAGTAGTAGTAGCAGCAATAATAGTAGTGATGGTAGTAGTGGTGGTGGTGGTGGTGGTAGGGGTAGTAGTAGTAGTAATTAATTAGTGGTGGTTGTAGTAGTAGTAATTAATTAGTGGTAGAAGATGTGGTGGTGATGGCTGTAATAATATTGTAATATAGTTGTAGCTTAAACTGCCAAGATGGAACTGCTCAGGGTGAAGAGACCCCCTCCTCCACTCTGTCTTGAAATGCGCTATATAATTAACGTGCCTGTGTCATGACCCTAAGACAGTTCTGAAATGGGGGAGGAGTAGGGCTTCAGCATGTAACACAAAGACCGAAGGAGCAGGCTGGGTGATTTGTGGTGTGTGAAAAGGTGTTCTAAAGAGGTGATATAATTGTATGCATATGCTTGTAATAATATAGACATTTTTTTAAAACTAAGATCTGTAAAGATGATGACAGCTCCTCATGTTTTCCCCTTAAAGCATATTACTTCTTTGATAAAATGCAGGTTGCTTTTTCCATTTGTTGATGTAAATGAAAATCCTTGATAAGCTTCACAGTTAATCTCCGTCAAATAAAATTTTACCTTTGTGACTTTCGCTTGTACAGTGGAGTGTTCTGTTGTAGGTTTGTATATGAGCAACATGAAAAGGAGAATGGAAGACGTGTAATTTATATTGTATAGCTTTTACGTGAGTTAGGGCTTGTCTACAAGTATATTATGAAAAATCATTTTGGATTGGCCTGGTTCCATTCCTCCTCCTCTGATCCCCCCCTCTCCACCCTCCATAGTAGTCTATGATTTTTTCGTAGGGTCCTGACGTCACCCTGCATTTGTATGGCTATTGTCTCACTGACTAGCAGCCTCAGCATGACCAATTGCAGTGTCCGCTTTCCGCTTAAACCACAGCAGCTTCATTTATTCTATCTTAGAAAAGTGAGTAGACGGAATAGGAGAGGATCGAGAGGCCATTAAAAGGCAAAAGGAGAGAAAAGAGGTGGAAAAAAACGCAGAAGCGAAGAGACCTGCTAATACTCCATTAGCCTTGGATCTGAGCACACCAGGATTGATGGTGGATGTTAAGAGTATTTCGTGTGCTTGAATGTCCTCACGCTTTCGGAGTTGTGGCATAGCAATTTAAAGCTTTAATGTTGTTGAGGACAAGCAGAAGGGCTTTTCGGCTGCTGGAGCGCAGTGTCTGGCCTGTGTTGTGCTGGCCGGCTGCATTGTGTGCATTGATGACCCCTGCTGAGTAGCTGCCTGCTCACCATCCCCTCCCCTCTTTCTCTCTCCCCCTCCCTTTCTGTCTCTCTTTCTCCATCGCAGCACCCAGCCCAGCCATGTTTGGCACAGAATCCTCGCGTAAGTACCCCATCCTCCAGCCTCTTCTGCTCCAGCTGGTTGTGTCTCCCTGTCCTTATACATGCGTCATGGTCTGGTTTGTGCTTTTTAGCCCTGTTTGTTCATTCTTTCTGTTTGGTGTTCTTGCTTTCATGGTCCCCTTTGATATGTTTCAAGGCCAGGTTCTGGAGTCAACCATTTTGTCTCCATGCTCAATATTTTGTTATGTAGAGTACATTTATTGCATTCCCCTTTTGACTTTGTCTTTCCCTGCTTCATTATATGCTCTTTCTGTGGAACTATGTCTCCTCCTGAAGTATGCTTTTATTCAGTTTTTTTCCCCTCTGTTATGGTTTCGCAGTATCTTGAGCATGCCATTAGCTAGACATGATCATATTGTACACAACTTACCTTGTGTACTGCACTAAATGGACTGTCTGTGGCTGGCAATTTCCTTTTTTTGTCCCCCTAAGCCTGGAAAGACCCTGCAAATTGTTATATAGCCTATAGCCTCATATCCACAGGGCATGTTCCTTCAATTGTGGTCTATTTCTTTCAGCTACTTTATTTAAGTGAGGAAACACTGAACAAATAAACAATTTAACAGGTTACCATTAACATGTTAAATGAGTCAACAACCGTTGACCAGTAAGATATGGACAAAATGAGATTAAGTATGATTCAGAATACCTGTTATAAATGAACAAATAAGTAAATGTGTACTAGATAAAAGTGCATTCTAAAAATTGCCCTGCAGTATAAGAATCTGTCAAGTCAAGTCAAGTTTATTTGTATAGCGCTTTTTAAAACTGACGTTGTCACAAAACAGTCGGGTCCGAGCCCCCAAAGAGCAAGCCAAGGGCGACAGAGGCAATACTGTATACTGGCCTAGTACTAGAACTGTAAGCACTTACTTTATGAAAAGTGCTGTTCAAAGGAGTGTATTATTAATACCTTTACAGCATTTAGCAGACGCGCTTATCCAGAGCAACGAACAACAGTACCCTGTACTGTTTTATGTTTCTCGCCATTGAAACTATATGGTAGTGATGTGCCTTGGACTTCCTCAGAAATCATGAATAAAAAGAATTAATAAAATGGCACCAGCATCATTTCGCTCTGAAACCTGTAGTTAATTCTGTTGTGATATAGTGTGAATGACTTTCACAGTCATAGTCTGGGGTGCTGTTTTAGGCCTATCAATTAGATGTATAAAGCAACAATTTGACCTAAACATTACTTAACATAGCTGCTAAAGTTACACTCTTCTGTCTCCCTCTAGTAGTAGAATTATGTAGAAGAGTGCATGGATAAGATATTTGCAGTTTTTAGATATTCTGTGTCATTTTAAATAGTTCAGAGCGTCCTCGGTTAGAGTTAAAGGGGGATGTATTCATGTGATAGTCACATGCACTTCCCATAGCATTAAAGGCTTTAATATTGAGTTAGGTGCTAAAACATAAACTGTAATTCATTTGTAAAATACTGTACCAACTTCTGTGACTTGATCACACAATGTAACCTATAGAGCATGTATTGCATGTGAATCTGTGAAAATGTTGGAGGGGATGTGTTGCATAGCTGAAATTAAGAGGGAATATTTCTGTTCACTGTGAATGTGTAAAGTGCCTTAGCACTAATCTGTGAGCCTTTCAGGATACAAGCATTGTCACTGGGGTGGTACCCTCATTGTACATCTTCAGTATGTTTGACACCTATAGACAAAAATTTGAGTGATTTTCCAGTTTATTCCAGTCACACTGTATACATGGATCTAATAAAACCTTATAACATCAAGTGTGATGTATGGTGACTACTGAATCGTAGACTACGACAATACTTTTATTTACAGTACAGTAGAGAAAGGCCACCAGTGTGCATCATTTATCTTCGTTGCTATAGTGGTAAACAAAGAAGCTAATAGCAACATGATCAGTGGGTTATTTCATTCAGCATTGGTTAGTAGGTGTAGGTCTTAGCAGAAGTAACGTTGTGAGATGATCATCCTAAATTTTTAAAACGGTCAGAATTTTGTGCCAAATTAGCTTTGGTTGCATGACCATGATAATGACAATTTTGAACCATAGTGCAACATTGTGGAGCCACTACCAGAGATATTGCCACATTTCTTTATTTCTATCATTCACGTGATACTCAGGTCTCTGTATTTTTATACTGATTGAAGTTAAGAGAGAAAAAGGTCTTTCTTCTGAAAAAAGGGAATGCATTCTACCTATAAAACTCCTTTAAAGTCATTTTTGGACCTTAATGATCGTGTTATACTTTTTAGTTTCAATATTTGGACACTACCCTTTTTAGCTGGACGAGGCAAAAAGCTTTTTTTTTTATTACATGCACTTTTACATACTATTACTATTATTGATCCAGTGCAACTTTTGTCAGTTGGTGAATAAACATATAATACTTGAGTCTTTTCCAGCACCACACAGAACCAGTGCATGAAAATAAAATGAGATTAGACAGTGAAAAAGAGAAAAGACAAAGATGTATTTTTACTGATTTCTGGGGAAAGACGTACAGATTTATAATATAGTAAAAACTAAAACACTGATTCTATTTAACATAATTATATAAGTATGTTGCTTTTACTTTATGCACTACATAGGATACTAATTTCTTTGGATTTCCTTGACCGCTTTATTTTTAAATTTTTTCAGTTTTTCAAAAGTTTTTCAAATGACCAGGTAACAGTATTTTAGGGTGTTAATATGATGATTGGCAGCCAGTACAGTATGTGAAGTAGACCGTTACTGTAATCTAGCTGCGGTAACTTTATAATTCTAGTTTTTGATGTAGACTGTGGATTGGACCACACTGTATATAGCATACTTCAGCTCTTTCCTCCTGTTAGAATGAGCCTTGAATTAACAAATTTTTGTTGAAGGTGAAGAGCTAAATTATAAACTCTAACCTTTTTTCAGGAATCTGTTGCCAAGATGCTTTGTATAGTTCTAATAAATTCTGTTAATTCTAACTTTTCCTGAACTTAACTCTAACCTTCATTTCTGCCCAAAATCCTAACTTAATCTTAACACTGAGGATCAATTGAGTTTTCCTTTGAGCATATAATAATTTGAGCAAATGTAGATAATCCATAGGGTACTATCAAAATAACGTATGACTGAATTCTATATCTTACACATGTTTTGTGTCTTTGTCTGCAGTGGTGATTTTCCCTTATAATGACAAAATAACACATAAAATCCCACAAAAATAATCTGTATAAGTTGCATATAATTGAGAAATAAAGAAATTCATTTTCAATAATGGTTCATTTACTAATTACAGTTAGTCTAACAAATTGACACATTTCATATGTTGCAGTCATAATATTTCTAACCCGTATCATTTTCTGTTTGTCCACAGTAAGCATGTTCCTGAATACTTTAACCCCAAAATTTTACGTGGCTTTGACTGGCACCTCTTCCTTGATTTCAGGACTTATATTGGTAAGTTACTTTAGCTTTTGTGTAAAAACTATCAAGATGTAAAATTAATTTTACCTTTGCACCTGCTATAATTATTAATACCTTTAAACAAAAGTCAATTACACCTTCAGTTCTACAAATATGTCTGGTTCTGGTTTCACATTTTACCACAGAGTCTATTATAGCAGTGTATTTTTTGGGTGAATTTTTTTCTACCTTGCTTAGCAGACAATTTAGCCTAACCATTGCAGATATATTTTGTAAGAAACCATCTTCAGTGGGTTCAGCAGGCAGCTATCCACAGAAGCGGGATGTTTTAGTTTGGTTGATCATACGATTTTTGAAATATCGTAAGTGTGCTAATGGCATCCAGCTGCTCAAAAATATGTAATTTTCTCTTGGGATTGGAAATTTTACCACAGAAGTTGTACCTTAAGGCTCAATTTTGGGCTCAATTTCATATTCATTGTTTATGCTTCCTGTTGGATCTGTCTTTAAAAAAAAAAGAACACTTTTGTGCTGAGAACGCACAGCTGCCACAGAAACCTGGTTGACAATGGTACTTAATCGAGTTGTTAACAAAATGAGAGCACTTGAATGACCTATTAACTTCTTAGCATCTGATTCAAGTAACTGTTGTCACATGACAAATGAGCGCTTGATAACTGAATTTAGGGACCTGAGTATTTACAAGTAGTACAACCCAAAAACGTCGGACGCTGTGTAAAATGTAAGGAAAAACAAAATGCAATAATTAGCAAATCTCATAAGCAAGTATTTTATTCAAAGTAGAACATAGAAGATATAGGAAATGTTTAAACTGAGTAAATAAACAATTTCAAGAAAAAAATTAAATCATTTTGAATTTGATGGCAGCAACGCATCTTAAAAATGTTGGGACAGGGCCATGTTTACCACTGTGTAGCACCCCCCATATTCTTTTAACAACAGTTCGTAAATGTTTGGGAACTGAGGAGGCCAGTTGCTGGTCTTTTGGAAGAGGAATGTTGTCAAATTCTTATCTGATATAGGATGCTCGCTGCTCAACAGTCCTGGGTTTTCCTTGTTGTATTTTTTTGTTTCATGATGCTTTCATGATGTTTTTATGTGGTGAAAGGTCTGTGCTGCAGGCAGGCCTGTTCAGCACCTGGACTCTTCTACTATGAACCCATGCTGTTGTAACTGATGCAGTATGTGGTTTAGCGTTGTTTTGCCGAAATCTGCAAGGCCTTCCCTGAAATACATTGTCTGAATGGGAGCATATGTTGCTTTAAAACCTGTATATACCTTTTAGTATGGATGGTGCCTTTCTGGATGTGCAAGCTGTCCATTCACTAATCTACCCTCATACCATCAGAGATGCAGGCTTTTGAACTGAGCGCTGGTAAAAAGCTGGATGATCTCTCATCTTTAGTCTGTAGAACGTGGCATTCATGTTTTCCAAAAAGAATTTTAACTTTTGATTTGTCTGACCACAGAACTTTGCCTCAATTCATTTTCGAATGAGCTTTGGTCCAGAAAAGACAGCAGTGTTTCTGAACGATGTTCACATATGGCTTCTTCTTTACATGATAAAGCTTTAACCTGCATTTGTAGATAGTATGGTAAACTGTGTTCACAGACAATGTCAGTGTTAGTCAGTGGTTGTGGACAGCCAGTTGCTAAGACAGGGGGTGATAGACCAGTGAATGGGAGTGTATAGGAGTGATGTATTTGTCATCAGCTAGTATAAAGGTATTGATTAATCATGTACTGATATGTTTAGGCCACAGTTTGTTTTGATTAAAAAAAAAAAACGGTTTCATAATGCTTCCATACAATATTTGGAACAACGCTACGACTAGTAATAAAGGCATTCCTTGCCACCTGAGGGAAACTGACCAAGGCTAAGGCCATTTCACAGGGATTTTTATAGAAAACTCTCTTGGTTTCTCATGGTTTGTTAGTTCCATGCTGGTCCAGCTCTTGTGAGTAGTCACTCTCCTTGTGCTGTGTGTGTTTTTTTCAGAGCTTCTTAGACACCGATTTAAGAACAATAATCACTTCCATTGCTATTCACCTCATCTATTTCTTCGTCCTCTTTGTCTTTTTCTTACGTTCTCAGTGTTAAAAAGCAAAGGAACTCTTGTGGAGATTTTCAGTCTCAGTAAATCCTAAAGATGGACTTTGTGTGAAAAGACCTAAAAATCTTTTAACCCATCACACATGCACACGTGGAGCAGTGGGCAGCGCTAAACAGCACCCGGGGAGCAGCAAAGCGGGATAGTACCTAACTCAACGGTACCTCAGTGGTGCCTGGGCCCGGACATGAACCTGCGACCTTCAGTTCACTAGGGCAAGGTCCTAACCACTGGGCCACCCCTTCCCAACATTACACTCTAACTTCTGGTGGCGCCTTCTTTGTGTGCAACAAACTAAGTGCTGTGTGTATAAAAGGAAGCCAGAACTGGATGATGAATTGAATCACAGGACGGTCAAAATGCCAAAATGTAAAAAAAAGAAAAAACACATTATGCTTTCATTGTCATAGAAATGATATAAATTTATATATAAAATAAATATTTAAGGTCCCTGCTCTAGTTTCAATGTATTTTTACAATCCTTATTACAGTTAACAAATTAGTGAATGTGTATATATTTTTTTCAATTCTTTCACCCTGCAGATATTTGAGTGGTGGTACTTCAGGAAGTATGGTACATCCTTCATTGAACAAGTGTCTGTTAGTCACCTGCGACCTCTACTGGGGGGAGTAGATAACACCTCCCCAAACAACTCGAACACTAGTAATGGGGATGCAGATTCCAGTCGACAAAGTGTATCAGGTAAATGATCATTTCAGTATTTTTCAGCACTGTCCTTTTTTCTGGTCTTATAATGGTGACAATCCTTGGCTAGGCAGAAAAGACCATTTTGATCACTTTTTTGTGCTGCTGACATTGACACCACTTAAATAATTTAATTAAGGTGACAAATATGTCACAGAAAAAGATGCATCCCTAGCTGATAAAAGAAAACAGGTTTTATGGCCCAACTTCGCTTTAATGTGTAATTATGTCTTGTCAAACATAGAGATATATTGTAAATATTACTCTATATATACCTTTCTATGGCATATCCAAAGTACAAATTGCACTTTCATTCAGCGGTCATAAAAGGCTTTTTTCATATCCCCGCAAACTATCTTCAGCAATTTTATGGTTCAAGATCCATTTGAAGAACCATCCATCCAGACAACGTTGAACTAAAGTGTGGGACAGATTAGGATTAGACGTTGAGTGATTATGCAAGCTATCTTTTGTTGCCTAAAGTTTTATCATTGAGTTTTTCAAATTTTTTTCTCCTTTTTTCTAGAATGTAAAGTATGGAGAAACCCTCTGAATTTATTTCGAGGAGCAGAATATAACCGGTGAGTTGTTTGTTTCATCCCTGACAGGTGGCAGTGTGAAACATGACACTTCCATTCAGACTCTTTTTATTTTCCACTCTTTTTCATGCATGTATGCTCTCTCTTCTCTCTCTATGCAGGATGACCTAAGATTAACCAGTCAGGGAGGGTTTTACTTGGTAGTTTTTTAATCTGTGCAGTTTTTTTGGGCCCCTTACAATGTTTGTATTTAGATAAATACTAAATTGTAAACTTCATTGACTGTGAGCCCTAACAGGGATGACATTAAATCCATGAAGTCAGTAGCTTGAAACACTCTTCAAAATATGCCTGCAACTACTGATTGTTTAAATTATTTGTACAGTTACTCGATTCATTTGGATAAATGTGATTTTAAAAAACTAGATTTAATTACAAACTGACAATATATAACACAACAGACCTAAATGTATGCTATACAACATGTGCAAATAATATTTACATTTGTAAATAAAGTGCACAAACTGGGTGTTTTTTTTTTTACTTTCTTTGAACAGACCTGAACTAAAACATTAAATTATTCATAATAATTAAAACAATTCTGTTAAATATGTACAATATGACAAAATACCAGTATTGCAATTATACTGCTACATATTGCTATTGTAATGTTTTTCAGTATATTTAAAGGCCCATATCATGCTTTCCCTAATTAAACAGGCTTGAAGTGTGTGAGTTATTGTTAAAGTTATTGAGCCATATTCAGCCGTACAGTCCATATATGGAATCTAACCTGTTTTCAAATAGTAGTTTTTATTATGTCACAAAACCAACAGTTTACCTCCACCCCTTCCCAGGGAAGTTCTAAGAACTTCTTGGTTGGTTAGAAGCTTATTTGCATATTGCAGTCTCTTGCGATATCAGTATTGCAGAGACCAATATTGCGATAAAGATGTACAGATGATATGTTGTGCAGCCCTAGATAAAAGGATTTCCAACATCATATAACTTTAATAAGAGGTCACATGTTCTGGAGATACATTTGTTATTACACCTTCCCCTGACCTTTCACCTTCTGTGTATGCGCTGCACCGAATTCAACAATACCTTTTAAATAAATCACCCCATACTTCATAGCTCTTCTAAGTACATTGACCCTACTTTTATGTCCTATTATTTATGACTCTGTTTTCACTGACCATTGGCTTAATATTGGGAGGGCTTTAAAGGGGGCGTAACTTGTGAAAAAATTACTTCAGTAAGTTATATCTCATTGTCAGTTCTAGTTCTGGACCTGGAATGTGATGTATGATGCACTGCAGTGAGTTTAACTTTTTAAATACATTTGTTCAGAAATGCTTGGTATTTCCTCATTGGTCAGTTGTTTGAAAACCGCACTTTTTACATTAGTCCCTGGATTTTGGTCCAGTCATCTCCAAACTTATCTTGAAACAATCCTTAGGCCCAGGAGGTTAATAATTATCAAACATGTTGACTTTTTAACTGTTTTGTGCTGCAATATGAGAGTAAGTCAGTTTAAACCAAGGCTGATTAAGCTATATTGCGAATACTCCTACATTGTTAGATTTTGTTGAAACTTGACAAGTTTGTTCAGTACAGTGCTCTGACAAAGTGTACCAAATTTGATATGAATTAGCAATTCAGAAATTCTAATATGCTAATTATAATAAATCATTTTTTAATGCCTGTCATTGGACATTTCTGGTGAAAGTAATGTCATTTTATGTGCAATAAGTTCTTCTTCAAGAACAATATTCTACATCTTATATACTGCAATGAAATAATTAAGCATTCTCTCCCAGTTACAGTAATGAAATAATGAAATGATGAAATTAGCTATCTAGCTAACAACGGGTCATGCTTAAATGTTTATATATAGCAAGAAAAAAAAATTAAATAAAACAAGAAATTTGGGTTGTTATCATGGTAGAAATTAGTTAAATAGAAGAATAATTAAATTTAACTTGATTTTTTAATGACACTCTGCAATGCTCACTGTTTGGTTGTATCTGACTCTTAATAAGCCAAATTAAAAGTTTGGTTTGTTAAAACTATATGGTGCCTCTATAGTGGCTTCAGGCATGTCTCAACCAATCCAATTTTAGACCTGAATTTATGCACCCCATCTAGCACTGCTTATAGTCCATGGCAAGGTGGAGCTGGATGTTGCAGGCTGTAAACAATTAGCCTCAGTGGAAAATAAATCTAGGGCCCCTTTGACTATGTACAATGTGTCACAATCCATTTGACACAGAACCACATATAGGCTGTGTGAATCCTCAACTTGGAATTTTCGCCTGTTCAATGTAGGGCTCTACGATATGGACAAAATACCAGTTAAGCCCCACCCCTTCATAGGGAAGTTCTAAGAACTTCTTGATTGATTAGAAGCTCATTTGTATATAGCAGTATCTTGTGATATCAGTATTGCGGAGACTAATGCTGCGATAACGATGTACAGATTATATATTGTACACTCTTTGTCACTCTTTTACTCATGAACATGTGCCTATACACCCAAACACATGCACATTTTCGCAGCCCTAATTTAAAAAAAAGTGGTTCTTGCCTTGGAAGAATGGTTCTAATGTAAAAACTTCAATTGATATAGAACCTTTACTTGAATAAAATTAAATATAAAACATAAAATTTTTAAATGTAATATTCTTAGTCAGAAACAAGCTGTATTTTTGTGGCCTGACACAAAATAATGATAACATGGTGAGACCACACTTACCAAAGCGGGTGTTAAAATCAAGCGAAGACTTGGCAAGATGTTGTACAGGTGCTTAGGCTCTGATTATTTAGGACTATTTGACCATAGTGATAATATCTTGATGTCTGCTTGAACTGCAGATATATTTTGGCCCAGTTAGTTATGTGACATTTTATTTGTTGGGTCTAGGCCTAATCTGACATCATATTTCTAACTGACTGAACACATGATTTTTTTTCTTAAATGATGCTACATTATTCAGTTTGCAACTTTTTGGTAATGTGTCTTATAAAAGGGACTACATTATCAGCACTTCCTGAATAACCCTTAAAAGATAACTCTTCCTATTGCTGTCATTACAGATACACGTGGGTTACTGGTAGAGAGCCTCTCACATACTATGACATGAATCTTTCAGCACAGGACCATCAGACCTTCTTTACCTGTGACTCTGACCACATCCGCCCCGCTGATGCTAGTAAGGACCCATAACACACAAACATTTAACACAAATGTATGTAGGGCACTACACACAGGGCAATCTTAATCAGAAGTTTAAATGTAAATGTAAAGTTAGATGTTTAGCATATTAACCTTAACTATTATATAGTGTTAATAATAATATTATATAATAATAATAATATTTTCTCATTTCAGTATTGTATATTTGTGTATTTGTGATTGTGAATAGTTTAATGGTTTCAGGTTTTTAGACAAGCTATAATGTTAAAAAATGATGCTCATGCAATGACAGGATCATTTATCATGTGAATCACCCATGTGAAAAAGGTCATTTTTATTTAGGCAGCAAAGCAAATCTATGTTGATTTACTTTCAATAATAACAATCACGATTGGTTCATGAGATTTTAATGACTGAACACAGCCATACATACCTCCAACATCTCTGATAAATGTAAACCTCATTTAAATGGAAGTTGTCCATAAACATTATACACTGTACCATGATACAAAAAAAGGTGTTGAAGTATATCGTCTATAAAAGGATTTATTATGTTTCTAGAACAGTGGAAAATGAGTCAGAGGTCTAACAATATTTTCAGTTAAGCATCAGATTTTTAAGGAGACTGGTCATCTGTTTATAAACAATTAAAACAATCATCCAAAACAGACTGTGTAACCAAAAGATATTGTTTTAGGTAGTCTAGTCAATGTCCTGTCCAATAGGTAGACATTTATTGTCATTGTCACTTTTACAAAAGAACAACGAAATTGAAGGTGCAGTCGACTCAGTGTGAGGCATAAAAATTTGAAAATACAAGAAGAGAGAAAACAAAAATTTAAAAACAATACAAATTGCACTGGTTAAATGTGCAGGGCCATTATTGCTTTTGGATTAAAGCTGTTTTTAAGGTGGTTTGTCCTGGTTTTCATTGCTCTGTATCTCTTGCCCGATGGCAAAAATATATAAAAAGATATGGCTCTTATATGAGCCATTCAGCAAAGAAGAGTGGGTCCACTTTTTCTTTTTTAAGGTTGCAAATACTTTTTCACATGGATTATTTACATTTTGGATTGCTTTGCTAAATTAAAAGGAATAATTTAAATCTAATATTATTTAGTTTAAAGTTCTAAATATGCTCACTGTGACAAATATGCAATATTATATATGGAAAATCAGAAAAGGGACACCATGGCACTTCTATGCAGTTTTGTGCAAAAGTCAGAAACCACCTTTTATTTCATTTTCAGTCAAAATGGCTATTTATTATTATTATTATTATTATTATTATTATTATTATTATTATTAATTGAGTTTTCAAGTTCACTCTGGCTCCTGGATATTATACGGATCATTTTATCCAGAATATGTTGTCTTCTGTTTGGGTCTTCAGGCTTCTTGAAGGTTTAATGATCTATCTGATTGTATTGATACATCTTGTTGCTGCCAGTCTCTTTTACTTTTAACTGTTCCAAGCGTAATTGTCATTTCCAGTGAATTGGTTCTTCTCATAATATATCCAAAATAAGACCACATCAGTTTGGCTGTCTCCCTTTGAGTGAGATTCAAGGCTTAATTTAGTCAAGAATTGATTTGTTTTCTTTGCCATACCTTTACAATTCTAATCTTTCTTTGTAGAGACCTCATTACATGTAAGATCTTTTCACACTTCATTCTTGTTTTGTCGAAAGCCAATTTGTGTCATATTTCTTTACCACTGGACACTTTGTTGATAACAGTTACACAGTTTTTGTTCATGGCTTTTAAGTGCTATATTTCAACTGCCTATGCAAAAACATCACAAACTTTGAATTTATGACCACAGCCCACAAAATAAAACACTGTCATGTAAGCAAGCAGCAATTGTTCACCTTCCTTCAAGAGTTTTCTTGCAATGTTTGCATGAGAAATGAGGTGGCCAGGGTTTGTCTTGATCCCCGACAGGCATGCTGAAGCATGCTTTGTAGGCCATCTTCCCAGAAAACATTTTTGCTCTTGTCTTGATAAATGGTCCACAGATGTAACATTATGCATCTGCTTGGTGCAAGCAACCTCTTGATGCCATCTAAATTAAATATTGCTAATCACTGTACTCAGCAATAACATGGTCAAATGTTGGCTTAAGGCACCTGTACTTCTATACTTCTGCGGATACTACTAGGCAATGCCAGAAAGTTTCAAAAGGTTCTAAAAGATTCCTGAAAGTTCCCGAAAATTCTGGACAATTCTAGAACTTCTGGGCAGTTCTCACAGTTTAAAATAATCTAGATTGTAGACCTCTTCTTTTTTGGAACATTGGTCATTGGTGAGTGATCGTTTTGTATATTTCATCATCAGGGCTTGTGTACACAAATGACTAAATCAAGCATAAACCAATTATAGACTGTATTGGTTGGCTGGTTGGGTTGCAGTGAGGCTCAGATGTTCTGTACATGACAAGAAAGATAGTTCATGAGGAGCTGGAGGTTGTGGCTTTTTAGTGGGTGGACCTGATTGTTCAGTCCATCTTTCCTCATTTAGGCAGTAGCATGAATGTTGACTGGTTGCTGTAGTGATATTGTACAGGTGTCTACCACTGCAGTGGTAATCCGTGTTTTTACAGTCCAACATAGGGTTGCAGAATACTGTGTGGTTTTGGCTACAACTCCTGGGGACGATCAGAATATGGTGGCATTTTAACCTCACTTTCCAGCTTAAGAGCAAGACCTACTGACTAAAGTGGAGTATTATAGCAGCCCAACAATGCAAGGCATTTGTTTGGAGCCTTTTCAGCGTTTGTACGCCATGCTCTGCTTCTTCATTTGAGTGTGACGTGTGTGGGGAAGATGTTGCATGTGGGGATGCTGTGTTTGCTAAACTGGGCTTTCAGGGCCTCTGTGGTAGTGTGACTGTGTGTGTCTTTCAGTTCATCTACACCAAAAAACTTTGCGTAGTAATCCACTTGTGGATTTGCCTTAAAACTCAAACAAACAAACAAATCTGATGCCGCCTCTTCAGATAGTATTTCTGCCGTTTTTGTTTTCTAAAGTGGCAGTCTGGGCAGCCTGTTTTGCAAACCAGCACACTTGCTACAGTTTCTGACCATTTCTTGTGCACCAATTTCTGCATTCATGCCTCAAGTCAAGTCAAGTCAAGTAGGCTTTTATTGTCATTCCAACCATATACAGTTCACATTGTACAAAGTGAAACAAAACTATATATGAAAATCCAGGACCTCAAAAACTACACAACTGACAACATAAAGTGCATTATTTGCAAAGACAATTGCAATTGACAGACTAAATCAAGTAGAAGAAGATGATGCAGCAGTGACCAGTGCATGTGTGTGTGTATACCTGGCCAGAATAGCACTTCACAGGCTCATTTTATGCTTTTCACCATGTCTAAGTGAGGTTTCTTAGTTCTTTATAGACAGTTCCATCAGATTAAACTTGGTGACTCATTGAGTCCCAGCATGATTCCACAGGAATGAGCATTTCCTGTCTGTGTTCTGACTAGCCTTGGTGAACTGTCTGTTTGACACAGCTTAGTTCTTCTTGTGTGTACTTCCTGTCACTAACAAACAAACCTAAGCATGTAGACACACTCTAGACCACCCATCTCTGGCGTTCTCTCTGGAAGCATATTCTCTGGTTAAATGGTGTTCAGTGGTTGTCAAAGACGCATTCTCTGGATATGCATAGAGGTAGACTTTAGTGATTTCTTAAAGATCTTTTTGTGATTGTGGTCATTGTATATATGTTGACATGAAGAACAATCAGTTGTATGTTTCTGCCTCAGTCATTGTCCTTAAGAAGGCAAGGAGATGGTTGATCAGCAGGACAGCTCCTTGCCTATTGCTGTCGGCATTACCGAATATTTCAACAGACTCATTGACCACTCACTGAGTTTGTCAAAGGTTTGCTGCTGTGCTTGCTGCCACACAAATTATTAAATTGCTAAATATCTAAATTGCTCTTTAGGAGCTGGTAGAGCATCTTTTTCCCTGTGGTTTGGTATGAATTTTGATAGTATTGTTACAAAGCTCAAAAACTGGTCAACTTTGGTGATGACGTCATCTTTTCCCATCATGTAAAGTTTCTCAATTTTAATTTGAGAAAGATTAACAGCCAGGCCTAGAGTCGCTGAGAACATTCTTTTGTGCAATCTTCACTATGTTTTGCCCTCTACTTGCCTGATAGCTCAGAGAAAGGACCATTGAAAATGAAAGAATCTTTTGAAATCTTGAGTCAGTTGCTGTCGATCTAGATGCCATTATTACTGTTTTTTTTTTTTTTCTTGACAGACCTCTGACACCATGTGAAGTACTCCACACAGAATACACACCAATTGGGAGCCATTCTTTTGTTTATTTTACATTTTGTTCTTCTATGCTGAACTCTGGATGGTGCATAGGGACAGAATAGACTGCAGCTAAGGAAAGCAAAGTGCTTTATGAATCATTGCACTGAAGCACATGCAGTATCGTGCACAGCCTAATGATCATCATGCCCTCGCACAGAGTCTACTGTAACAACCCAGCCTTTAGAGAGTACACTAAAGTTGGATTATTTTTGAGTTCATGTGGAAATTCATTTGTATAATGTAATAAAATCACCACCACAAGAAATGCCTTTCTGGTTTTGTATTAGCCACAGATTGACAAATACCACCACACCCAAGCGCACACACAATATTTACAGTCTCATCAAAAGTCCTTTGAGTCTAAATAAGGGAAGGTAAATCTTATAGGTTACCCTGTTTACAAAATAGTTTTTGGTGTCGGTACTGGTGACTACCATGGACCTTTAAGCTCTTCTCTTTGAGCTGAGGATGAGAATACCCATGCCAGGAAACTTCCAGGAACCGCACACCGTATACTGAATGAAAACCTGTGGCAGGGGTAGATCAAGCAGTCTCTCACTTTCAGGTTGCCTTCATGGAAGCAGAGCTACTGGCTAGTAGTATGTCCTAGCATGAGAATGCTTCCCAAACAAACTACTTCTCTGCCATTATATAGAGAGAAGTTCAGGGGTACCTATTGCCACCTGGTGGCTAGACCCGAAGTAGCAGGCGGAGGTTGCTAGACTTGTGAAAACTTGAGGCCTTCCAGCTGGGATCAGTCCCTATCTGAAATCTAGGGCTATAAAGACAACAAACCAGGCCAAAACCTTTGGTGTAATAATAGATAAGGATATCCATTTCATTGATCAAATAATATCTATAACTAAATCAAACATTCTGGAATCTCAAGAACAAAGATATTATGTCAAAGTGAAATTTGGAGACTCTTATTAATGCTTTTATATGCTACAGGGTTGGTAAATGCAGTGCTCTTCTCATTGGCCTAAATGCAGTGCTCTTCTCATTGACCTCCTGCAAAGACAGTAACCGCTTATCCAAGAAGCAGCTGCTGGAATTCTAACAGCACATTATTCCAGTCCTCAGATCCCTACACTGGCTTCCAATTGAATATGGAATTGGGTTTAATGTCTTAGACTCTGTTGACAAAAACATCTGAAGCAATTGTTTGTTTTTTCTGTGGCCTTGTGATTGCGGACCGAATGGGACCATACATCTATTAATAGTAGTGAATCAGACTGTCCAAACAGGAGCCATATGATCATATTCGCAAATCCAGTAAAGGATAAACCTTAAATCCCACAGGTTGCCTGATTTCTGCCTCCACAGGTAAACACACAAAATTGCAGTCAGGGCTGCAGGCTGGTGTTGAACAGAGGGGAAACAAACAAACAATAATGTATAGTCCTATTGAAGTCAATCCACTTCCACTAAAAAACATTCATTTATGCAAGATTTGAACGCTTGTCTAGACAGGCCCTCCCTCTTTGTTTAAAAGTCACTCAATGGTTTGGGCTCTAAATATTTCTGTAATGTTTGATGAGTATCTGCCTAGAAGGTGTAAAAGATCAGCAGGAGTTGCTCAACTAGTGGTGCCCAGAGCCATAACTAAACATTTCACAGGGTGAAATATTGCCCACTGCTGGAACCGGCTCGCAATAGAGTTAAAATTTCCCTCAACTGTTGACAATATAACAACATTAAAAAGGTCTGTTTATGCTCATTATATCTATGCTAAGCACACCGAATGACCTCTGGGTATGATAATGTGCTATATTAAATAAACTTGCCTCGTCTTGCCTGCTTACTGAAGACATTCCATTATTTCAAGTGGCTGACCAAGCTGAAGACTTTGCTTTAGTTAATGAAACACAGCTTTCATTTTGAATTCCTTGGCTTTTTGAAATTATCCAGCATACGTCATCAGTGACCTCTCAACTGCTTTTTGTGTTTTCTGAATACTGCTTGCATGTCTGGCAGATAAGTGTAAGGCTTTACTTAGCATGCTCAAATTGCCCTCAAATTCTACTCCTGCTGTGTTTATAAAAGGGAAAGTGTTTTACCGTTTGTACATTTCTTTCTATTCTCCTTTCTTTGGTTTTGGAATATAAACCGACCTATTCCAATCTACATCTTGTTTTGCCGCAATTCATTTTCAGTATCTTCATACATGTTGTTGTAGTATTGTTTCTTGTCTTTCCTGAAGGTTTATGCTCTCTAGCAAACTGAAGACTTTTTTATTAGCCTCAATAATAATTGGTTTTATTGTGACACACAGCTGTTACAAGTATAGTAACAAGTCAAGTCAAGTTAATTTGTATAGCGCTTTTTACAACTGACGTTGTCACAAAGCAGCTTTACAGAAACCAGGTTCAAGCCCCCAAAGAGCAAGCCAAGGGCCACAGAGGCAAGGAAAAACTCCCTAGCAGTAGGAAGAAACCTTGGGAGGAACCAAGGCTCAGAAGGGGGAACCCATCC
>JBBPDA010000021.1:18049478-18062825 GCA_037974385.1 Arnoldichthys spilopterus | reverse complement strand
GTTAAATGTGTTTGATGATCAGAAACATTTTGTGTGACAAACATGCAAAAGAATAAGAAATCAGGAAGGGGGCACATGGTTTTTACACCACTGTATTTTTGCATTTTCCTAGCATGCTTAACATGTGCATCCTCTGAGACATGGAGTGCCAACCAATTAATGTTTTTATAATTATTTAACAATTTTTAAGTTGCCTAAATCTTTTGTAGAGGATTTAATGTTCAGTGACTTCAAGGTCTTTTAATGGTGGGAAAGGGCGATTATTGATTATTTATGTTTCATTAATTGCTTTATAATACATTTTTATTATTAAGATTGTATTATTTAATTTCTGTAGTATGTAAAAAGGGCGGCACGGTGGTGCAGTGGTTGGCACTTTCGCCTCACAGCAAGAAGGTTGTGGGTCCGATCCCAGGGTTTGCAAGCTCTCCCTGTGTTCGTGTGGGTTTGTGGCCTTTTTAATAAGAAAGATTTGAAAAATACAGTACTAAAACAATTTTAGGCATGTTTAAACTTAAATGGTTGCATTGTACTGTATGTATATGAAGTATGCATAGAGGATTTCTTCCCAAAGTCTTAAAACGTTGACATAATGAAACTAACTTTTTTTTTATTATTACTATGTCTTTTAATAACCTAGTGTCGGTCTTGTCAAATTTAGCACACATTTAATAATTACATGTTTTATTATCTGTTTTTCACCTTCTTCACTATTTCAAATGGACTGTTATTGACTCTTAGTATGCCATGTTTTCCTGGATTTTCTTCAGTAGTAACAGTCAGAGTGGTCAGAGGAAGGGGTGGGGAAGTAAGCAAGAGAGCAGGAGGGAGTGAGCGGGTGAGCAAAGGGAGGTATAAACAAGCAAAGCAGTTTTTCATTTTGTTGGCAGGTGGTGAGAATTTCTCTTTCCCTCCTTTCGGATTCAGAGCCCCAGACATTTTGGCCATGGTGCCAGCAATTCTGCAGTGGCGAGCCCCCACGAAAAACTGTTAACAGTGGAACAGAGTTAATTAAATGTATGTTTTATTTTCTGTTCATGAGCTGTTGTCATATGTTCTTACTACCTCATGGTAAAGACTCATTAACTGAATCTTTTGCAAACAATGTCAGAGCTCTATTAGCCAATGTGCATTCTCTCAGGCTCAGATACGTTATTACACATTGTATCTGGAAAAATAATGCGAAAAATCATTCATTTCCATACATTCCCACTCTAATTGCTATCATGCTTTCGAGACGCACAGTTTATTAACATTGCGTTGATGGCAAATAACTATTGCGGAAGACATAATATTTGTGATATTTTGTGTGTTTACCAGTAATGCAGAAGGCGTGGAGGGAGAGGAACCCACAAGCACGCATCTCCGCTGCACATGAAGCACTGGAGTTGGAGGAGTGAGCCATATATTTATTTTCTCTACACCTGAACTTTACACATCTAGTGTTTGGGACGAATTGCTCTAATCATTGTCTCATAAATTTTTTTTAGTTACCTGTAACATAAAAATACAAAACAATAAATGATTATTTCCTTTTATGTTTTAATTAAGACTCCAATGGTGTCCAGTCATTAAAAGTGACCAGTTGCCTTTTTTTAACCTTTGTGTACTAAAACCTTTTTTTTATTCGTTTACAATAATATTAAAGAAAATGTAACTAAGTAGTTTTAGGTAAAAAAAAGACATTCTTCAATTAATTTTGAATAAACAAAGAGTTTTTTTAGATGATATGAAATAGTTGAGTACAGCATTAAAAATAGCTGACAGTATGTTGGAAACATTTTTATTTCAGTCTTGTTTTTTGAAACAGCAAACTGCCCTGGCCTTTTGGAGCCAGCATAAACCTAAATGTTTGTTTTAGTCTGAAGCCATATTTATTGTTTTATTTCTAAATGTCAATAACTGAATGTTTATGATTGGCGGAATGTTCTTATTAAGTTCCTAGGATTGTTCAAGCCACTTTTGATTGTGTTACAGCTGTGCCACAGCGTACATCCTGTTAGCTGAAGAGGAGGCTACCACCATTGTGGAGGCGGAAAAGCTCTTTAAGCAGGCTCTGAAAGTCGGCGAAGGCTGTTACCGTCGCAGCCAGCAGCTCCAGCATCATGGGTCTCAGTATGAGGCCCAGCACAGTGAGTGAACAGCACACACAAAGGGCATTTACATCACTTTTCCACAGACTGGTGCTTAAAAGGCATTCCATGAGGAATCAACTTGCACATATTTGACAGAGTCAACAAATTATGTGTCCTTAATATTTTCACAAACAATTTTCCTGTTGAGGTCATTGATGCAGTAAAAATTGATTAGTATATAACCATCTAGCCAGTTATCTTCCAACTTCACTTTTGAATTCCTGAAGTAAAACAGGTGTGTTTCGGATTCTGCCGCCCAACCCACCAGAGCGAAATTACCAGCAGATTTATTCTTTAGCAGCTAAACTAAAGCTAAAGCATGAGTTGAACCAGAAACACTGAGGCAGAACTAGGTTACACACATTGCTAATGGGACAATTGTAATTGTAAAGGCAGCACAGTGGTGCAGTGGTTAGCACTGTTGCCTCACAGCAGGAAGATCCTGTGTTTCATCAGCAGTAGTGGCGTTACTATATTAAACACAGATACTGTCACACT
This sequence comes from Arnoldichthys spilopterus, assembly GCA_037974385.1. Classification (NCBI taxonomy): domain Eukaryota; kingdom Metazoa; phylum Chordata; class Actinopteri; order Characiformes; family Lepidarchidae; genus Arnoldichthys; species Arnoldichthys spilopterus. Next base: position 18,060,192 of record JBBPDA010000021.1, on the reverse strand, counting down.
GTCAATTTTTGACTAGACCCAGCCAGAAAAGTGGTTGGTGGGCCAACTTTGAAAGCGAACTCATGATTCCACAAGAATGGCAGTTTTTCAAGCTTTGGCAAGCTTTTGACAGCGTTTGCCGTGTAGACAGAGATAATTACAAAACCGTGCTCGTGTAGACGGAATTTAAAAAAGAAAAACTGAAAATTACCTTCTTCAAAAATACCCAGCTATGTCTGGCTTGGGTCTATGTGACATCTTGTTCGGCTTCAAGCCATTATAAGCTAGTATTTCGGACACACAAGACACTGTGGTCTCTCCTCAATATTCACTGTTGTATATGCCGTTTGGTTTGCCGTGCCCCCCCTGCAATTGCTGCCCCCCAGTTTGGAAACCGCTGTGGTAGAGTAACATTTTAATGTTTTTAGTGTCTCCCTTTCGGAGTACTTTATATAATAAAGTACCACATTCAGATTTTTCTCTGCTTTTTTGATTAAATATTCTTAAGTTGTGAACATTGTTCACTTAAATATTCTTTCTTTTTTTAGGAAGGGACACAAATGTATTAGTGTACATTAAGAGGAGGCTTGCTATGTGCTCCCGAAAGCTTGGAAGGACAAGAGAGGCAGTAAAAATGATGAGAGATGTGAGTAACCCCTGAAAGCTTTTATAATCCCTAAAAAAAATTACACAGATTGAATTTACTATTTGTCATTGTGAACAAGCACCACAACTGCATTTAACCCATTTCCCGTGGAGCAGTGGGCAGCTATCAACAGTGCCCGAGCAGTGTAGCGGGATGGTACCTTGCTCAACGGTACTTTAGTGGTGCCCGGGCCGGGACCTGAACCTGTGACCTTTAGTTCACAAGGGCAATGTCCTAACCTCTAGGCCACCACTGCCCTGCACAATTGCACACACCACAATGCTCCTATCTATCTCCTATTTTTTCTTTATTTTTGTTCACATGTGCTTCTGAAATTGGTATATTGCAGAGTTGTGTATAACAGCAATGTTTTTTCCAGTTAATGAAGGAGTTCCCTCTCCTCAGTATGTTCAATATTCATGAGAACCTACTGGAATCCCTTTTAGAGCTACAAAACTACGCTGATGTACAAGCAGTACTTGCCAAATATGATGGTATGTTGTTTTGTTGTTACACTGTCCTTAAAGTATACCTGTAATTTCTAATAATGTGCTGCAGCTTATGTTCAGAAACACTACTAGTCAAACGTTTTAGAACACCCTATTTTTCCAGGTTTTACTGGTAATTTAAACAGTGTGATTACAGTGGTAAACTGTAATGTAAACCTAAATGGTAAACTTCCAAATGTAAAAAAAATAATAATAATGTTAATATTATGGTAAACAGGTGTTACTGAATGAAGAACCTGGTGAACTTACAGCATATGAAATAAAGGAAGGCATAAAAGACTGTGCTGCTCCTCCGTGAACTGAATCTACTGCTGAATTCTTCTCTTCTATTGTTGTGGCTCGTTATCTTATGGTGTGTCTTTGTTTCTTGCCTTTGTTTCTTGCCCCATTCTGATAGTGATATACAGAACTACTTCCTGCACTACAGTACTGTGCTTAACAATGCATCAGAGGGTGTAGGTACAATGTGTTCCAGCTCTGCTTTTGTTCCAAAAGAGTAGTTATTAGGTCATCAGCAGAAAATGGGGCTACTGTGGGAATTTTCATTCAAGGGTTCTTTTACTTCAGTTGCTGCAGGAAAGCTGTAAGTTCACCAAGTTCTTAATGCTTGCGGGAAAGCCTGTTGTCTAATAAATCTACATTCTACACGTACCTTTGTGCAATTTAAGGCTATTCACTGTAAATGAACTGCTTAAATTATTAGCAAAAACTGGAAAAACAGGATGTTCTAAAAAACTTTTGACTGGTAGTGTATGTTTGTAGAATGTGCAGGTGTGTCTGCTTCCATTAAAATGAACACGAAGTTAATTTCCTTTATGAAGTCTGAATGTAAAAACAAAATACAAGCTCTTTGCTGAATGGGTCTAAATGGCATTGTAAAGAAACCTTAACAATGTTAAAAGAATTCGCTGAGCTGGCCCATACATGTTTTGACGTAAATGTCTCATGCTCTCATGGTCCTGTTCTTTCTCAGATGGTATGATTGCTATCATGTCTCGGTTTGTGACATCAATTTGTTCTTTCTCTGCAGACATTAGCTTACCAAAATCTGCAACAATATGCTACACAGCTGCTCTTCTTAAAGCCAGAGCAGTTTCTGACAAGTGAGTAATTTATCTTTATTGTTTAGTAAACCTGTGTGGAGTTGAAACATTCTTGGAAAACTATTGAAAGGTTTAGATAATTGTCATATGACTAATAACCCATGGCCCAAAAGCCATTGCCAATGGTCCTGTGTAAGCATACATGCCAGTTTCAGGAGAAAATCAGCTGAATTTACTACACATGCTATGAATAAAACCAGTGCACAAGCCTAAGCAGTTTATGTACTGTGTAAATAGTAAAATGCAAAATGCACTTCTCTTTTTCATGCATAAGCATTTAAAGGGAGACCATGCAGAAATTGGGTGAAGATAATACACACAAGATTTACACCAATCAGCTATAACATTAGCACTACCTGCCTAATAATGATGTCCCCCTCATTCATTTGAAACAGCTCTGACTGTGGTGCACTGTATGTTCTGACCCCTTCCCTCAGCATTCACTTTTTAAACCAAAATAGCTCTTCTGTGGGGTCAGCCCAGGCAGACTAGCCTTTATTGCCCACATGCATTAGTAAGCTTTGTGTGCCCATGTCACAAAATTCACCAGTTGACCTACCTGGAACACTCCACAAGACCTGCCGTTTTGGAGATGCTCTGACCCCGTTGTCTAGCCATCACAATGAGGCCTTTGTCAAAGTGTCTCAAATACTTACGTTTGCCATTTTTCCTGCTTCCATCACATCAACTTTAAGAACTGACACTTACTGCCTAATATATCCCACTGCCATGACCGGTGTCATTGTAGTCAGACTGGACCATTAAGCAAAGGAAGAAGGTGGCGTGGTTTTATGAATCATGTTTTCTTTTATATCATGTGGATGGTTGGATGCATGCACATCACTTACTAGGCATAGGAATGGCACCAGCACGCATTGGGTGTAAAAAGCAAGCTGGCACAAGCAATGTGATGCTCTGGCCTATGTTCTGCTGGGAAACCTTGGGCCCTGGCGTTCATGTGGATGTTACTTTGACAGACCAGATATGGCCATCTTTTCCAACTCCTCCAAACAGGTGATCATGGGTGATCATGGTGGAACTCACTGTACTCTGGGAAGAGCACATGGAGGCAGCTTAAGAGCGGAAACGTGCCAGGTACCAGAAGTTGACACAGGCATGTAAGAGGCTGGGCTGGATCACCCACTGTGAGCCTACTGTGGTGGGATGTCAGGGCTTTGCAGGCCGGTCTCTACGAGTCCTGACCAAGTTATGGATAGTGGGTGTGGCTAAGAAAAGGGCGGTCAAATCAATCTTTGATGCCACAGAGAGAGCCACTAGGAGACTTTGGCTGAAGAGGGAGACCCAATGGTCAATTGGTGCTAAGATGCAAGCCTGGAACTGATCACCCTCGGCTGGGTCACCTGGGCGAGGGTGTATAATAGACCCGAAGCACCTGTTGACCCCAGGATACATCACTGATGCACCAGTGCTTCTGCAGGAAGTATTCTACAATAGGGAAGAGGAGGAAGTGACATGTACCATATTTTGACATGTTTACTTAATGCATAGTGCTTCCCTAAAATAAGAGACTCTTTTGTGAAAAAAACAAGAAAGGTGTCTAGAAGGAATCCAAGAGATTACAAGAAGCTATATCTCTGTACTAGAAGTTAAATATTATGCTGAGAAAGGTTTATTACCAGGTTAGGTAATTTAATATTTTATTGCACAATTATAACCACTTTTTTGTGAATAGTAATGTAGTAAAAATATTTTAAACCTTGGAGCTTCCAGTGTTTTTATGGTTGTTTTTGTTTCACTTTAATAAAGCAATAAGAAATATTCGTTATGCAACATATGTATGACATGTTTCAGCACAACCTAGGAAATATCTACAGATCATAATTATGATTATATACTATATTGTATGTACATGCAGTATGCACACTTCAGTTCACACTACATTGTTGTCTATGCTACATCTAGTATGCATATCATAACTTTCTAGAAAAAGAATTTAATTTTTAAAACCAACTGAAACTAAAAGTTAAGTTTGTGTAAATCTTTTTCTATGCAATGTGCTGCCAACATTTAAAGCTTCAGCTGAGGCATGAACCCTCAACTGAGTAAAATCAGGAAAACACTGCTTACAATAGATGGGTTTTTTGAAATACAGGTTAGTTAGGCGAAAGCTGTAAGGGTGGGTGGTTTACAAAAGTACAACATAAATATAAAGTTTCATTTTTAAAGTAGATGTTTTGACTTCTTGAAGGGCTCCATTGTACAACTCTGTTGTAGCTGCAACATATTCCACTCATGACCGCTCTGTTTCGATGTGCGCCTAGCATTTCTCATACAGTTCTGGGTTAGCATCTTGAAAAAACGTGTGTGATGATATTACATTACATTACTTACTACATACCAGATCACACTTTTAAAACCCTCTTTGGTAACTGCAAATCTGTACCATGTCTTTCACGAGGTTGTCTCATTAGTGATTTCTCTCTGCCATTTGAAACCTCTCTCTTGTGGTGTAATACACCAGACATTTTTCTGCTTTTTGGGGCCTTGGGATCCTCCTACAGAGCTTTGTGACATTTTAAATGATCAAACAAATCAACCATGTTGCCTCTTGTAGCAATGCTGTCAAGGCACTGACGACAAAGTGAAAAAATACCCTTTTGGTTAGGATCATCTTGTCTTGCCAAAACTGAAGTTCCCATACAACTGACATTGCATTTCCTTTTGCAACCAAATCTTTCTTTTCTGTGTTTTTGTCCCATTCCTCACTCATTTTCAGCTTGTGCTTAGTTTTTGCTGTTCACTTTACTGACTAATGACTGTGCAGCTATGCACAACTTGAACCATATCATCAAGTAGGTCAAGGGCACCAAATTTCCTCATCCCTTAAAACCAGCTCCATAACCCAGAACGCTCAGCAGCGTCTCTACTCCAAGGACGTTTGAGGAAAGCCCACATTCCACCACCAGTCTTCACCACCTTCTACAGAAATACTACTAAAAGCATCCTGACTAACTGCATCACTGTCTGGTTTGATAATTGTACTGCATGGATTGCAAAGCCCTGCAGCGGATAGTGAAGTTAGCTAGGAAGATCATCAGAGTCTCTCTCCCCTCCATCACAAACATTTATGCCACAAACAGCATCCGCAATGCCACCAGCATTGTGGATGACCCGACGCCCCTCACATGAAATGTTTTTCCTCTTGCCGTCTAGAAGAAGGTGCTGAAGCATTTGGGCCTTTACTACCAGATTGTGCTGTAACAACCGTCCTCTTAAATACCCTCAGAGAGCAGACAGACCTACTGCCACCTAGTGGCCAGGATGAAGTAGTAGGTGGATACTGCTACAGTGCAATAGATTGATCCTTCAGGCAATAAGATTCTTAAACACTCAGGGAATGACTGTTAACACACACACCCTCTGACTTAACTAGTCCAAATCTTTATATTTATTATTCATTATTGATATTTAATAGTATGCTGTAACAACATTGTTGCATCTTCCCACAGTGTGCTACTTTTCACCTGGTTGATTCCGTAACTGTGCACTGGTCGCTGCTGCACTGTTTTCTTTTATAGCTGTTTGTCTGTGCGCTGTCCTGCAGTGTTTGCACATGCTTGCACACAATGCACTTCATATTGTTATATGTGCAGTTTTTCTTGTGGTCGTGTTTTCATGGTCCTGGAGGAATGTTGTTTTGTTTCACTTAAATGACAATAAAAGCCTACCTGGCTTTGAATTAAGTAGCAGGGATGAGCCCTTTTTGGTCATTTGAGAAACTGAACAAGGATTCATGTGATTGGTGATTCACTGTTTATGCAGGAGGTGCATGTCACTCACTAGCATCAAACTCTATCAGTGTTTTATATCAAAGAACCCTTAGTACATTTTTTCAGAAGTTTCGGGCTGCAAGTGTACATGATGCTTGATTTTATTTGACATAATTTCATTGCGTGTCCTGCAATGTAACTGTTGCTATGTGCACATCACAATGATAATAATGCCAAATATTATATATTGTGCAGCCCTAGTGCTGATGCAGACTGGATAAGGCCTTTCTGTCAGAGAGTCTGAGATGCAATTCATAAGGGGGATGTTGAGGCCCAGCCCACGAAGCTTAGTGGACACTCTATCTGGAATGATGGTGTTAAATGGTGACCTAGCTGATGAACAACATAGAGTTTTGCCCAGGTGGATATGTAATGTGATGCAGTGGCTATGGCATCGTCTGTAGACCAGCTGGGGCAGTACATAAACTAGAGGGGCTCCAGCGAGATGGGAATGGCATCTTTGACGTGGCTTATGACCAGCCTCTCAAAGCATCTTGTGATGACTGGTGTGAATGCCAGTCATTTAGAAAGGTCACTCGGGTAAGAGTTTGTCTCACAGTGGCCATGGTCAGCTAGATTGCTTGCTCACCTGGGTCAGTTGTGTATTTCTTTGTAGGCTTGCTTTTGAGTGCCTTGAATTGAACCATCAATGTCAGGGTGAAGGCATCACTGTCACATAGAGAAGATGCTGGTTTGTAATCTGTAATGGCTTGAACACCCCTCTACATTTTCTAAGTGGATTTTTTGGACATATGCATATTTTGCTTTCTTGATTGCCCTAGCTTTAACCTATGCCTTAGGTCATGCAGTTCTTATGATAACTTTGTCTCCAGCTCTAAAGGCAGAATCTCAGGCTTTCAGCATCCACTGGACCCCTGCAGACATCCAGGGTTTCTGGCTGGCTGTTGTAGTCACCCTCATGGAGACCGTAATATCCGTTTGCTGATGTAGCCAGTCAAGGCTGTTGTGTACTCCTCCACATCGATGCAGTCCTCGTGAGTAGCAGCCTCTCTAAACACTGACCAGTCTGTGCACTTGAAACAGTCCTGAAAAGCTGAGACAGCTCCCTCATGGTCATACTCTGATGTCTCTCTGGACCAGTCTAGTGCATTGGAGACATTTGTCTCATATGGCAGTTATTAAAGCAGCAGGCAAAGGCAGGACTAGTGATCAGCCTCCTTAATGGAAGGAGCATTCAGTTGTTTCAAAAGTGCTTTGTTTGAAATAACTAGTATACAACATAGATAAGGGTCTAATGACCCCACTGGTTTAAGCTACAATTACCTTATAGCATCCTAAATCCTTATCATTTGATCATGGATCATGTGTGAATACATGTTTAATTTTTTATCCAAACAAATGATGGTCTTAGTGCTTGTATTAAATGGACATGTGGACATGTGTGTGTGCATTCATTCTCCTTTTTGCTGCAGCCGTTGAATTGAGTACTGTTCATCTCCTCTATTTTCTTTATCTTAAATCCAAGAAGGAGATCTCTTTTTTTCACTTATCCACCCCAACACATATTTTTTCCAGATTTTCTCCAGAGGCAGCATCTCGACGTGGTTTGAGTACAGCAGAGATGAATGCAGTGGAGGCCATACACAGAGCAGTAGAATTCAACCCACATGTACCCAAAGTAAGCAGCTAACACCAACACTACAGAGATTATATTATTGTGTGACTAGTTATTTGAACTTATCTTAGTTATTCAAACTAACTGCAATTATTTATCATACAGTCAAATTTTCACAGCTGTTTCTTTGTCACAGCAAAAGGAAAGTGAGCAGGGTGCATTTTTAATTAGAAAATAGTAATTAGGAAATAAGAGAACCCGGAGAAGGCATTTATTGAGTACAGGTCTTAAAACATCAAAAGATACACTAACTATCAAAAGTTTTAGAAGACCCTGTTTTTCCCGTTTTTACTGGTAATTTAAGCCGTGCAATTACCTTGGAAAACTGTAATGTACAGTGGTAAACGTAAATGGTAAACTGCCAAATGTTAATGTACAACTTTCAAAATAAATTAAGCCATAAGAGTTAATGAAGAGAATTTCTAGAGCTGCCCCAACCTTTGCGGCTTTAATTTAACCTCTTTCGGTCCAGTTCATCCCAAACTAGCTTGTAAGTCTGGAGACTGTGCTGATCTTCCATGAAGTAAATCTACTGCTGAATTCTTCTCTTCTAATGTTGTGGCTCATTATCTAACTGTGTGTCTTTGTTTCTTGCCTTTTCCTCCCCATTCTGATCGTGATATACAGCAATACTTCCTGCGCTACAGTAATAATGTATCAGCGGGTGTAGGAAATATGTGTTCCAACGCTTCTTTTGTTTAGACAGAGGGGTTTGTGGGAGTTGTTTACATTAAACTTCAAGGCTACATTTACTTCTATTGCTGCAGGAAAGCAGTTCACCAAGTTCTTAATGCTTGGGCAAAAGCCTGTTGTCTAGGAAATCCTCATGATTTTTCACATTTTGGACCTAAATTCTTTATTAATGATGAATATCATAATTGCAGCCTGTGTACAATTTAAGGTTATTTACTGTAACTGAACTTCTTAAATTACTAGAAAAAAATGGAAAAACAGGATGTTTTAAAACTTTTGACCAGTAATGTATATCAAATTTATAACATCTTTGGGCATTATTAAGTAATGCTTATTTATGTAATTTTTTCACAGCATGTAGAGGAAACTACTGTTATTATTTGGGAGCTATTAAGTGTTGACAGCTCTGAAACAAGATAGCTAATCTGTCAGTTCGGCCACTTTAGGCACTTTAGTAGTTGTCTACAATGAAGAGCAAAAGACACATAAGTCATTAATTATTTCAATGGAACGTTCAGCCTAAATATCATTATAATAGGCCAATTTATAAATCAGATAAAGGAAAATGAATGAATAACTACTAGTTTACTCTACTAGCTCTATAACTGTTTAATAAGTGGTGGTATTTGCCTTCTACAGTACCTGTTAGAGATGAAAAGTTTGATACTTCCACCGGAGCACATCCTAAAAAGAGGAGACAGTGAGGCCATAGCATATGCCTTTTTCCACCTGCAGCATTGGAAGAGAGTGGAGGGGGCACTGAACCTTTTGCATTGCACATGGGAAGGCAGTGAGTATCTTCATGCTGGTTGCTCTATAGATGGATTATGTTTGTCAGTAAATTTAAAAAAATTTTTTTGTAGACTTGATCAAGTTATTCCTGATCATTTTATTGATTTTTTTTTTTTAAAGCAAAATTAAATCTAAAACAAGGTGTAGTGGAAATCATCTAATCTGTACATTATTTTTTAAAATGCCTTATGCCTACTTTTCTTAGTCTTAAATTTAAATAAACAATATTAGATATATTAATTTGAGATTAAATCATCTACTTTGAACTACTACTTTAGACCAGTCTTTCCCCAACCCTGGTCCTGGAGGCACACCACCCTGCATATCTTAGTGTTTGTACTGGTCCTAATACACCTGATCCAACTAATGCCCCAACTAACATCACTTTACTGATTTAAAGTAGGTGTGGGGAGGCAGGGAAAGCAGTAAAATGTGTTGGGCGGTGTGCCTCCTGGACCAGGGTTGGGAAAGACTGCTTTAGACAAAAAAATATAGTGTAATTACAAAAATGCATTATAATATGTTCTAGTGTAACAAATACCCTATATATACAGTTTTTTTTAAATTGGTTCTGCTGAAAGCTGGTCTTTCTGAACCTTCTGCAAAATCATGAACCACCAGTGGTGGTGTAGTGGTTAGGGATTTGCCCATGTGACCTGAAAGTCTTCGATTCAAATTCCAGAACGGAACACGCACCACTGAGATACTCAAGCAAGGTTCCATCCCCAGACACTGCCCATCTCATCGGACATGACTATCTGAAGTGACAATCTTCAGTTCACAAGGCGAAGGTCCTAACCACTAGGTCACCACTGCCCTAAAGACTACACAAACTGAAATTACTGACATTGATCAAATAATTACTTACACTGTTGTGCTTGATACAGTTCTGGCCAAGAGAGGAGATAGAGATATACTTGCAGAAAGAAAGGGAGATATAAAGGATACAAGAAGAAGACAATCGATGTGGAAATGCAAAAAGGCCCCAGGGGTGTCTAGCTCCGGTGCTGAAAGGCCAGTGTCCAGTTTGGTAGTTCCCTCCCTCTAACATACTCGCTGAATCTAGGAAGCAAACAAGGTGTGTTTGAGCAAGGAAATACCAAAAGTGCTGGACATAGGACCTGGCATACAGTGTAGAAAATGCATGGAAACGTTTGAGAAAAAGATTTATATAGAATGTTTTGGAAAACTTCACTCAGTTCCCCTCCAGGCAGCACATTTATACTTTCATTGGGGCTCCAAGCTGCAAGCCTGCGTCCAAGCACTTTCAGATCAAAACAGGAGTTGATTTCACATATGTTAGGAGCTACCCATTTATTAGAAATACGTATTATACACCTATTTACCATTGCTGTGTCCTGCTCTAGGGTCAGGCTATAACAGAAAGTCAAGTCAAGTTTATTTATATAGCTCTTTTTACAACTGATGGTCAGAAAGCAGCTTTACAGAAACCAGGTTCAAGCCCCCAAAGAGCAAGCCAAAGGCGAGAGAGGCAAGGAAAAACTCCCTAGCTGTAGGAAGAAACCTCAGGAGGAACCAAGGCTCAGAAGGGGAAACCCATCCTC
>JBBPDA010000021.1:18037209-18049378 GCA_037974385.1 Arnoldichthys spilopterus | reverse complement strand
AAGACTTCATTAACTCCCTGTTTAAAACCAGGAGAACAGGTAAAATGGTGAGAAAGGTTAGGGAAAGGTTACAAATGGTGCTTGTCACAAACTTTTTCAAAATACACAAGAAGACTGACAAACAAAACTAACAATGCTTAACACGTTTGCAAAGTGAAGAACATACTCCCAGGTAACAACATATGGGGTTGGGGGTGCTAAATGTCTGTCTAGGTGTTGCTTCACCACCCTCTTTTTAAATAAATGGCCGCATTCCCATGGTCGCTCAAGGACCTGCACAAATGGCAACATGCACAGAAAACAGGCACACAAAAGGATTATTATGATCATAAGTACACTTATACACATTTTAGATATATCCACTGTTAGGATAATCAATTATTAATTTATTTAATTAAAAAAACTAGGGTAGGCTCATTTATAGGTAATGTAACCCATCTGTAGCTATGTACATATTCAACCATGCTCTACAGCATTCATTAATGGTGAGGGGCCCATCATAGATTAACTTCTGTTTATTCTTAATACACATTGACTAAAAAGTGTGCCAACAAGCTGTGTAATGAAGTGGTCAATAAGTGCACATATTGTTTAAAGCTTAGTCTAAGTGCAACAGAAATACATATTTTATAGTTTAATTAATAAATAGTGCACATGATTATTATAATTATATAAAGTCTTCTTTGTTTTGCAAGAGCAGGACACTCATATTAGTGCAATCACACTACACAATACATCAGTATTGTAGCCAAAGAATGATTTTTTTATAACATTCTCCCACACCAATGACACTGACACCAGATAAGTACTTTATTTATATATTATAGTCAATATTTTATGAAATTATATTACTTTGTAATTAAGTACTAAGTTAGTGCTTTATTTAATTATATTATAATAAGTATTTTATTAATATATTAAGAAGTTTATTATTATCAATTATACTACTTTGTACTAAAACTCTGAGATAAGAAAATCTATTGCTATATTATCCAAAATGATTTTGTCTTTTTTCCACAACCATCCTATGGGAAACCTAAATGTGATCTTAGTTTGTCACGTAATTTTTAAAAAATGTGCCCAGTTTGCTTTTGCCAGTTGTAGGTATCTTTGCTTTTGTGTTTTTACGTGTTTTGTTTTGTTCTGCACCTTATCTTACTTGCTAACTCCCCCAACATGTAAGAACATTTTTGGTCCCAGCTTAGTTAATCATATGATATTCCTTGTAAGACTTAGTTTTAGAAATATGAAAAAATATATATAATCATGGTTTGTTTTGATGCATGATAGTATGGCAACACTAATGTACATTTTTACTTTGTTTTCCAGCTTTTAGAATGATTCCTTACCCCTTGGAAAAAGGACATCTTTTTTATCCATACCCAATCTGTACAGAAACGGCAGACAGGGAACTTCTACCAAGTAAGAGATTTTCCTCTCTCCAGACATTTAAACATACTTCACATTTTTTTTGGTAAACTTACGAATTATATATTATCCAACACTGTGTGTATAAAATGTTCCACAGCAGGCCTTATGGTAATCAGTTTGCACTTTGGATAAATAAAAGTTTTGTTTATGTTTATGTAAATGTAGAGAGAGCCTTTTTAAGGACTCTGAGCCTCCACAGAAATTGCACTGCAACATAATAATATGAATAAAATAATAAAAGTAGAATAAAATAATAAAAAATAACACAAAGAAAATTAAATACCGTTATAATACAAAAAAAATAAAGGAACTCTTATAGACAAAAATGCTTAAACTGACTAGTGAGTTCTTTAAAATGTTCAGTGTTCTTTTTAAGGTGTTCAGTGTTCAGCAGTTCAGTAGCCTGATGGCTTGCGGGTAGAAACTGTCCCTGAACCTGCTGGTGCAGGTTTAAATGCTCCTGTACCTCCTGCCAGACGGCAGGAGTGTGAAGAGGCTATGGCTTGGATGACTGGGATCAGAAAGGATCCGCTGTGTCTTCTTTCTTCAGCGCTGACTATATAGGTCCTGGATGGCTGGTAGTTCAGTCCTGATAATGCACTGTGCTGATTTGACCACCCTCTGTAAGGCTTTGTGGTCTAGCGCACTAAAGCTGCCATACCAGGTTGTGATGCCACCAGACCGAATACTCTTGATGGTACATCGGTAGAAACTGGTTAGTATTCTGAAGTCCTTGCCAAATCTCTGCCGCAGAAAGAAGAGCCACTGTCTTGCTGCTTTTGTAATCATACCTATGTGGTGCGACCAGCTGAGATCCTCACTTATGTTGATCTCCAGGATCTTTAAACTCTTTACTCTCTCCACTTGTGTTCCCTCGATGTATATGGGGGCATGCCAACTACCTCGCAGCCTCCTGAAGTCTACACTGAGCTCTTTGGTCTTGCTGAGGTTAAGCAGCAGGTTGTTGTCCCAACACCATGATGTCAGGGCCCTCACCTCTCTGCACTGTAGGCAGTCTCCTCAAGATCAGATATGCAGCCAATGATGCTTGTGTCGTCTGCAGATCTGATGATGGTGCACAAGCTTTGTGTGGCCGTGCAGTCATGTGTAAACAAGGGGGCTCAAAATCCATTCTTGTGGAGCTCCAGTTTTAAGGGTGATTAAACAGGACACACAGCTGCCCACTCTCACCACCTGGGCTCTCACTGTGAGAAAGTCCAGGACCCAACTGCACAAGTTGACCTTTGAAGCAGGCAGACACGCACAAAGCACTGAGCGGTAGACTCGTTAAAGATGAAGGTGAAGACATCAGTCAGCTGGTCAGCACAGCACCTCTGTTGATAGCTGCCCACTGCTTAAATGGAGAGGTCACATTTCGTTGAGGTGCCTGAGTGTTTTCACAATGACAAATGGTCACTTTCGCTTCGCTCACTAGCAGCTGCTGAGATTGTGAATGCTGGGTCACATTTTTATCAGGTTGAACATGGCAAGTGCTGTTGATGCAGAAGGGTCTTCATGACCAATTTTAGTTGAAAATGAGAAAAGTAGGAGTGCCGTTTGGAAGTATTTTGCATCGACAAACCTTCAAGCAAAGAATGCTTTAAAGTGGTGCCAACAAAGTATCAGTTATAATAAATGTTTACCAGATGTGCACATTAATATCAGACGTTTAACTATTAGCACATATTCATTAAAGTACTGGTTGCGGCTCAGACTAATAGAAAACTATAACACTAATGGGTGAGCTAGGCACCTAACATTCTCGTTCCTGTCCATCTTGCAAAAAAAGTTCTTCTTGCACTATTTGTTTTTGTACTACCATATGCAACAATTTGTGTTAAATTTCTAATTAAAAATAAAACGTTTTTATTTGTTGACACCTTTGCACATCTTTGAACCAAACGCGCTCACCTCCAAACACTGTAGTGTCATCAGCAAATTTCACAATTGTGTTCGATAGATGTATAGAAGCTCAATACATACTCCCTGTGGTGAACCTGTATTCAGGATTAGCATAGATGATACATGTTTTCCAATCCTGAAATGCTGTGGTCTGTTAGTGCGGAAGTCCAGCACTCAAGAGCAGACAGAAGTGTCTATGCCCAAATTGGTTAGTTTATTTATGAGTTTGTGGGGGATAACGGTGTTACAGGCAGAGCTGATGTCTCTGTATTACATTCTCACATAAGTGTTTGGTTGTTCTAAGTGGGACAAGGCTGTGTGGAGATTTGCTTGCATTGACATTCTGAAGGGTGGTTCTTACCTGATAGTTATGTAATATTAATTATTGCTCACCTACTTGGGGAGCAGCTTGTCCCTCTTTGGTGTCACAGCAGGACAGTTTAGGACAATGGGAAGGCCTGTGTCATCTGTGGTATGCAGGGTATTGGATTTATTCCTGAAAGGAAAAGAGTGAAAACCAATGTATAATCCATAAATAAAGCATTAAACAAACCCTGCACAATAACATGGATTTTGATAAAACTACAATGTAAGGAATGTTACTTAAATGTCCTATAGACCCATGCAGTTATTTCCATATTTACGTAACTATAGTATTAAACACAGTGCGTGGAGAAGCTTGATGCAATCATGACATTGCAAATCACATCATATGTTTATGAGCCAAATCTATTCTATGACCTTTTGCAGTGCAGTGAAACATTTTAAAAACTTACATTGCACCCCCTTAGAGTCTATATATAATGCAGTTATGTCCTTTGGGTAGGTGGTGGTTCTATGTGCATTTTATTGTGTTGTGGTAGCTAACTCTCCCTTATATGTTTTGTGTGTGTAAGCAGTGTTTCATGAAGTGTCTGTGTACCCGAAGAAGGAGCTGCCATTCTTCATTCTGTTTACGGCAGGCCTCTGTTCTTTCACTGCCATGCTAGCTCTCCTCACACACCAGTTTCCTGAGCTCATGGGAGTCTTTGCTAAGGCAGTGAGTCTAATATTTTTTATGTTTTGTTTTAAACCACAGTATACTTGTGTAGTGACTTTTGTAGTAAGCTAGAAATGGCTTCATAAATAAAAGTAAAAAAAATAAGGAAAAAATTAGTCAACATAAACCTCAGATTTAGTTGGTCCTTCATGTGATGCTGCTTTGTGGTTCCCTAAAGAACAAAAAAAAGAGATGAAAGAGAGAACCTTTAGATTATTAAATTGTTCTTCTATAGCACTGCATTTAGTTTTAAAAATGTAGGTGTAGTGCATTTTGTATACCCAAAATGTTTCAGTTCTCCTGCATGTATATTTTCAGTATAAGTGGTTTACATGTTGTAATGCATGTCTGAAAATGACCAGAACATCCCACATGGTCACAATTTACCCAGGGTCTGATTCAAAATAATATATACTGAATTTATTTAGAATTTTTTCATAGTCATATAGTATTTGGCAGAAGAAATGATGAGCTTTTTAAATTCACAAAAAAAAATCTTGCAAGAAACTTTATTAAACAAAATATTGATCCACAACATATGCTCTTTGTGCATGTGAAATATTATATATATTAAAATGATAAAAATAATGACATAAGAAATAAGGGAAAGTTACTATTTGTCATTATAAACACACCCCATTACACAAAGTGTACCACAATGAAATGTAATCTCTAGATTTAACCCATCCACATGTGACACAGCAGGCAGCTCTCAGCAGTACCCATGGAGCAGTTTAGCAACATGGTACCTCGCACATGGGTACCTCAGTGGTACCTGGGCTGAGATTTGAACCTGTGTCCAGTCAATCACATGAACAAGTCCCTACCCACTAGTCTACCAGTACTCACACTAAAGCAATTAATTAAGTTAATAGTTTAAAATTAAATGTTTTTTATTAAATTAAACAAACTAAAAGACTTGCTGGTACACAGTAGCTTAAATCAGGTTTTCCCAGTTTATCATCAACACTTGGTTCCTGTCAGATAGTAAAATCAATGAAGCATTTCTGATAAGTTCCATTATTTAAGGAGATCATCAGTAAGGGGGTGGCATATGACTGAGCAGAAAAGTAAAAATGGTTAGAAAAATTCAACCTTTTGATGGTTTCACACACAAAATGTAAAAAAAAACCCTTCCAATTATTAATTGAAATAAATTTGAGTATTCAGAGAAAAACAAATCATCTCTCAAGAATTATTATTTATTTATTTATTTATTTTTTTAATGCATGCCTTGGTTAATGGCACCCCAGCATTTAATACTTTGTACAACCTCCCTTTGCCAATCAAACAGCACTGATTCTTCTCCTATACCATTTTAAAAGGTTGGAGAATAGAAAGCAGGGCATCTGGCATTTTTCTTTAAATAATGTCTCCAGATCATCCAGGGTCCTAGGCCATCTCAGACACATGAATCAGAATGAGTTGTATTTGACCAAGTATGTTTGCACACACAAGTAATTTTGTTTCAAATAAGACATGCGGTAATGTTCAATACAAAATAGACAGTATACGATGCATAATATACAGAGGTACACAATGTGTGTAAAGTGTGAAGTACACAATATGCAGTATACACAATGTACCTTATGCTTGTATTGCACACTGTAGAAGTAGTACAAAAGTCTGAAAGGTTATTAATGTACAAAATCTTGATGTGTAATGACTATTCAGCATTAGAATCAAATCACTAAAAACTGCTTATCTTTTTAAATCATCCTAAACTGCATACTGCCCCACTAGAAATGCATTCTGTAATGTAGTGTGTGAATTGTATGACTGTGGTTTGAGACACAGAGATTAAAAGTTAATGTTAGCATAAGCATGGACAGGGTAATATGATTGGTGTCCCAACTGTTACATACTTAGCCTTGTTTATCTGTACAGCATTTATACAGATCACATACTTCCACATATGACCTTAAGCCAGTAATGTTTCATATGGAATGTTTTCACAAATAATAATAATCAATATTGTGTTTCTGTGGCAGTTATTGATATTAGGTGAAAAGGTGAAATTAGAGTGAGGGGTTTTCAATCAATAAGATAATTGTGCATGAGTGTTCCCACTGATTTATCAAAGTCTTATCTTCAACACTTCCAACGAGTATCATGGCATGAAAAAAAGAGATTTCTGAGGACCTCCAAAAGGTTGTTGAAGCTCATCAACCTGGAAAAGCTCACAAAACCATCTATAAAGTGTTTAGGATCTACTAAGTCACAGTCAGATAGGTTGTGTACAAATCCAAGAAATTCAAAACCACTGTTACCCTCTCCAGGGGTACTTGGCCAACAAAGATTACACCAAGAGCCAAGGCATATAATAGTCTGAGGTGACCAAAAAACCCAGGGTAACTTTTAAGCAGCTAAAGGCCTTTCTCCCATCCCTTAACATATTACACTGTGTGTTCAAAATGTCCTGAAGTGGGGAGATGGCTCTCCAGATGCTTAACTGTTGTAGAACAAGTTTGAAACACTTGAGCACAGGTTTGTATGCTGGAATAAGTGCAAGAGATTTGGATTGTTTCAGAACTAAAAAGGTTAAGGAACTATACAGCCCAGGAACTCAGACCAGGAATCGTGTTCTTGAAGCACCCCAAGGCTTTCATTCATGTTAATCATAATTTCCGGGGAATCATTTTTATTTATTGCATGTTTTTTCTTTTTTTTTTGCTTAAACTGAAAACCGTAAATGCGTTCACTGACATGTTCATTTTTACTAACCTGCTTCTTGCAGAACTTCCTTGAATTTTATATATTGCTTTTTTCTCTCTTTGTCACTGCAGTTTCTTGGCACCCTGTTTGCACCTCTGAACTTCATCATGGAGAAAGTGGAAAGTATTCTGCCTTCTGGACTTTGGCACCAGCTGACACGCATCTGATAAAATATGAACTAAACACCTTGGTGCCAACCTCATGAAATCTGCTCTAGCATCAGACAAGTCGGAACAATTGAGAGAACCACAAGGGAAAAGGGAAACAATAGAATGACTTTTCATTCTATTCCCATTGTCCATTTTTGTTTCTGATGTAAACAATCTGTTGTTTTTTTCAAGATGGCTGAATATAGCTCTATTAAAGCAAAAAGAGAAAAAAGCTGCACCTGCTATTTGAGAGTTCTGCATAAACAAAAAATACTATGAACATATGAAATTCATGTCCATCTCTAGCATATATCAGTAATATGCCATACCATATCCATACCAGACTCAAAAAGGGTTTATTTTTTGTACAATTTTAAAGACTACGGAATAACACAAAATTATTAATGCAAAACAATAAGATTTAATTTCTGTACCAGTTGACATTATGAGGAGCCACCTGGGATATTGGCAGTGGTAGTGTAAGCGTTAGAGAGTTGCCCCTGTGATCTGAAGGTTACTGATTCAAATCCCAGACCGCTGAGGATACCACTGAGGTACCCATGAGCACGGTACGGTCCCCAAGCACTACTACTCGTGCACTACCCACATCAGCCGCCTACTGCTCCTACATGGATGGGTCAAATGCAGAGGTTGCATTCATTGTGGTGCACAGTGTGCTGTGGTGAGGTGTGTTCACAATGACCAAAAAAATTACTCCGTTTTACTGCAAGGATAAAAAAAAAAACCTTGTTTTTACTGAAAAGGAGTCCTCAGATAGGACAGTCTAAGAAATCATGCTACTGTGACAAATGTAGCCACCTGGGCTCAGGAGTACTTTGGAAAAACACCTACCAGGTGCAAAGTAACAGGTCATGCAAATATGCCACAATATTTCTGAAAAGAGCAGATGTAAATATGGCACAGGGAGTAGGAAGAAGGTAAGGTTAAATATAAAAATGTGAACTAGTTAAGTGGGAATGTGAAAGTGACTATTTGTCATTATGAACACACTCAAGCACCACAATGAAATGTGACACATTTAACCCATCACACATGCACACGTTGAACGGTGGGCAGCTCTCAACAGTGCCTGGGGAGCAGTGTTGCGGGACAGTACCTTTCCCAAGGGCACCTCAGTAGTGCCCACTGTCCAGGGGTGATTAGCAGTGTGTTAGCAGTCAGTTCCTGAGTGTTTGAGGGATGAAACTATTGCACATTCTGGTAGTAAAGGCCCAGATGCAATGGTACCTTCTTCCTGATGGCAGGAAGGAGAACAGTTCGTGTAAAGGCTTGAGTCATCCACAATGCTGGTGGCCTTGCAGAAAAATTGGTGGTGTTTCCGCAATGGAGGGGAGAGAAGGAAGGAAGTCATCACATGCAGGTGGTGTTGTCCTGTTGTTGGCGATTGCCTGAATTTCCTGCTACAAGCACTGTGTGTCACTGCTGTCCTTGAAATGACTGTGGATCCTTTGGGCATGTGCACACTTTGCTACTCTGATGGCCCAGGATAGTTTGGACCTTGCTGTTCTTGTGGCTGCCTTGTCACATGCGCTGAAAGTGGTGTCCTGGGTTTTCAGTAGTGAACACACCTCCGCGTTTATCCACGACTTCTGGTTGGGGCATGTTGTGATGAACTTACAAGGACAGTGACACACACACACACACACACACATATATATATATATATATATATATATATATATTATTGAGTATGATTAAATGGGGAGGGGGTATTGCAGACCTACTACCGCTTAAATGTATTAAAAAATATTTTTACCATAAAGAGGAAAGGCTTGACAGCTGCTTTCAATGGCAGCCAAATTACTCTGAGAAGGCCTCACCTTGGTAAGGCTTAGAAGCTGAGTTGAGGGGTTGATCCTGACTTGTCTTTGAATGGGAAAACATCTAGTTATTTGGGGTACTATGAACTTTTCTGTCTGTCCTTTTATTTTGACATTCAGTTAGGTTTTAAAACAGGGATTAAAACCTGTACCCCAGCATGGAATTATACTGTGATATAAAACTTGGAGGGTGGTCAGGATATTAATGTGTTCAGATTATGATCACCCAGAACGTCAGACCTAAGAAATCCTTCTTATTCAGTTAGATATTCCAAAAGATCCTGTCTGAGATAGGTGCAGAATACTCAGCCTCATTAACATAGCTTTAACAAAATTAAAGTAAACCATTTAGCGGAATAACAGTGGTTTATTATAAAGCAGTAACATTAAGGATAGCTTAACAGTATAGTTACCATTACATTACCTTAAGTTACACAAGTTGCCATATTTAATCTGACAGTTCTTTGGAAAGTACTGGTGAGTGTATTCCATAATCAAATGACTGACTTCTTCGAGACACCGGGGAATATGTTTCATACCAAACAGGGCGATACCCTGACGGCATCTTGGAAATTATTCCCATGTGATAATCTGTGACTTACCCTTTTATTTATAGCCAAATAGTTCAAACACATCAGAATAGCCAATGACCATCTATGTTACCATTAGAATGTTCAAACTGGCCTATCCCTATGATTCCTGAACATCAAACAGTTATGCCAGCCAATTACCTATCTCCACATCAGGAGGCTTAGGTGTGGCAGCATCCTGCTGTGGAACCACTCAGAATGACCAGTTAAGTCAGATGACATAACACAATGTACACAGTACATAGTGATATAAATCAGTTCGTGAGATTCCTCATGGCATGTGCATTCATTTGGTACCAGACGTGGCATATCTGGTATGTTATCATGGTACTCTGTGACATGAAGTTCACATTGGTCAGCTGGCCTAATGGCCTCATTGGGGGTAGGAGACTATCCTACATAACAAATAGTGCCCAATCGTAAATACCAGTGATACCTCTGTAAACCCAAATGGCTAGATCTCATTTACATCTAGAGAGAGAGCTGGAAGCAGAATTAAAGAATGTCCAACCACAGACCTACATCAGCATTACTTTTATTTTGACATTTATTTAGGTTAGCCAGCAGAAGAAGAAAACGTAAAAATTAACATCATATGGAGTATGATTAAGTGAGGCTGTGCTGGACCGCTGCTTTTGCTGGCAGCCACACACCTATAAGAAGACTCAGCCTTGGCCTTCTCAAGTCATCCACATTGGCAGTTCAGTTTTGCCCTTACTGGCTAACTGACTTTGTAGTTGACTTGGCTGACATGCTCCATGACAGTAAAGGGTCTTTGTCTTAGGGAATACTTTGAGGAGAGTTTTAGGAGAATTAAAAAAAAACGAATAAGTGGCCTGTAATGCCAGTATTTTCCACCAGATGTCACATGTTTTGTCATTGGTGAAGAACAAATAGTTAGAGTGAGAGGACAAGCGCGGGAAGGAGCAGCTAAAGGAGTGAGAGATCTAACCACTCCAAGTGACAGTTTAATTGACTCCAGAGCAGGCCTTTAGTTAAGCTGGTGACAGGCTCAAAAACAAAGGAACTCATACTTAACAACAGAAATTCATGACCACAGTTTTTGATAAAGCACATTAAGCAAAAACTTGTGTATAAACAATTAAAAGAATTGAATTGAAAGACATTTAATCAAAAATAACAATGTAGTTTTTTACAGCAGTCATATAACAAGTGAATAAAAGACTTAAGAACCCATAGTTGTGTTTTGTGAACAAAAGAGTAAATCCATGTGACAAGTCAATGTAAGATTCAATCCCAAAGATCAGTAGTTATGACTTGCAAACACATCAGTCACGCCATCATGTGACAAGGGAACAACAGACTCAAATCTGTAGTTAGGATTTGTTAATGAAAATGTTTGGTGGCTATGGCTACCACTGGTAAACCCTTTGCTCAACCTGAGACTAAAGTCTGGAGACCTCTCTGGCCACACCTCACAACATCGCTTTTCATGCAAAACTTTCAGACCAAGCCATTTCTTTGCCATTGTTTTCATATGTTTCTTTTGCATTTTATTTATACAGTGCTTTTAACAACTACCGTCACAAACACTTTTATTGGACCTGGGTCTAGGCCACTAATGAGCAAGCTAACAGTGGGGACAGGGGTAAGGAAATGCTTTCTACGCTGGAGGAAGAAATGTTGTAAAATCCAACAAGACATCAGAGGCAAGAGGCAGACAGTGGAAAGCGCTGAGGCGTTGGGCCCGCTGTGTTTGTCAATGACTGATAATGCCATCCCAGTCACGTTGTGATTAAGGAACGAGTCTGCAGGCCAGACATTGAGCTGTTAGCTGTGGGATTATGTGCGTATTACACAGCAGCATCTTCTACGCTGTGGCTTGCTGGGGTGGCAGCATGAAGGTGGGAGACACCAAGAGGCTCAACAAACTGATCTGGAAGGCTGGCTCTGTGGTGGGAGTGGAACTCAACTTCCTGGAGACAGTGGCAGACTGGAGAATGTTGACTAGGCTTAAGGTCATGACTAAAATTGCTAATCACCCCCTTCACAGTGTAATGGTTGAAGAGAGGAGCACTTTTAGCTGTAGACTGACCAGCTTGAAGTGCTCCACTGAACGCCACAGAAAATCCTTTCTCCATACATTCGTCTACAACCTACTGTAACTCATTTACATAATCGCTTATTAGGTACATTTTCAGTATATTTTAATATATCAGTTATGTGCAATGTTCTGTCTGCTGCTGCACTTACTATATGTATTTGTATATTAAAACTATATTTAAACTACACAGCCTTGGGGGTGAGCCCATGTAGGGTTCAATATTTTGTTAGTAATATTTTGAAATCAATACAGAATTTGACTAGAAGCCAATATAATGTTGATATTATCAGGCTAATATGATCAGATTTTCTAGTTCTGTTAAGGGATCTAGCTGCCCCATTTTGGACTAATTGTAACTTATTTAGGATTGTACTTGAACATCCTGAGAGCACAGCATTACAATAATCTTGTCTTAAGGGGATAAATGTGTGGGCTAA
>JBBPDA010000021.1:18018570-18037109 GCA_037974385.1 Arnoldichthys spilopterus | reverse complement strand
GTTGTTTCGTTTCACTGTGTACTGTGTGAACTGTATATGGTTGAAATGACAATAAAAGCCTACTTGACTTGACTTGTATGTGACAAATAAACCTATTGAATCTTGAATGGATCAAAGCAGTAAACAGACTAAACGTGGGGGTATACACAGGTGACCAAGATTAACTACTGCTGTGTGGGTGGAGACACCTAACAAGACATGTGACAACAGGGAGCGCAAAAACCACATGTACACAAAACACGAAGAGCAGCTAATCACGGTTATTCTTACATTAATATTGCATTAAAATGATTCGTGTTTATTTATCCTTACCATTAACACACAAATAGTTGCATGAATACGGTTACATTTAGCTGGTGAAGTGTTGGCTTTACTGGAAAGTAAATGTTGATGTGTACATATTCATAAAGAAGCTCAACAGAGTCAGAATTTGTTGTAAATGTTTAGAATCTGTTGGCAGAGACGAAGTGCTCTACAGTTTATGATCTATTAGTAAAAATGACCTGAAATTTATAATAAACATTTGTAAATGTTTACAGCTACAGATTTGCTCATAGATATTAACGGTTGGTTAATGATGCAAGTCATGGGCAGTGGTGGCCTAGTGGTTAGGACGCTGCCTTTGGGACCTGAAGGTCACAGGTTCAAGTCCCGGCCCGGGCACTACTGAGGTTCCCTTGAGTAAGGCACCGTCCTGCTACACTACTCAACGGGCGCTGTTGATAGCTGCACGTGTGATGGTTTAAATGCAGAGGTCAAATTGTGTTGTGGTGCTTGAGTGTGTTCACAATGACTTTCACTTCATTTTAACATTACTGTTTATCTATAATATGTGTATTTTGGATGTGTTCCAAAACAACATAAAACATAGCGTACCTTCGTTTACCTCATCACTCTCTTTGTCCATCTGTGCTTTTATGATATATCGCTTGATCAGCCGTTTCATGATCCTCTGTAGGGAGAAAAAATGTACATTGGTTGCATTTTTAGAGCAAAAATGAATGCATTCAGGCAGGCCTGCCTTATTTAAGGACTGTTTCACCATGAACATTTACCCGATAGCGGCTTGATCGAGGTGATCCTCTGTATTTGGGACATTTTTGTTTGCCGAGCTGAAATGAAAGCAACACGAATGTAACTCATTCATTCAGACATATCTGCACTTTCCTTGTTATATGATCAAAAAGACACAAGGGGGCGCCATATACCTATTATAGGCCTTCCAGACAAAAAAAATCACATGCACAGTGCTTCGCTTCTGAAATAAGTGGAACACATCACCTAATTTTAGTGTAAAGTAAGATCACATAGTCAGTGTCACAAATCTGTGTAAATTTGAATAACCACATAGAAATAGACATTAATAATAATAAATTAATACATGTATTCATCATGTATCCCCTCCCCAAAGATTCTAAATGTTCTGTCGTTATAACATACACTGATGGCCAATAATCTGAGACCGTATTGGAAAATTCGAACATTTGGACTGAACATTTTAGAATTTTGAAAAAAAAAAAAAAAATTTAATTTAGGGGAAGTAAAATGAAGAAATTTTCAGTCCTTATGTCAATTTAAGCACTTTTATGATTTTGTGACAGTGACCATGTTAAGTCATTTGCACAAAAGGTCAATATTTTGGTCTTTTTTCACTAAACTGACCCTGGATCGGATCAGCTCATCAGAGGCTCCTGCACTATTTTGTGGCGTTTTGAGTTCACATGGTCATAAAGAGAACAGCTAAGAAATTTCGAAAATAATGTCAATATTTTAAAGACTCAATTTGCTTGATAAAACGTCTGTTGTTATCATTTGCAACAAAAAATGTCATATTCAATTAGTTAATTAGTTAATTAGCTACATGGTTTATCTGCCAGTTTCCTGACTGGGGTTTCAAAGCCCATGGTCGGATCCGACAGGCCTGTATCTCACTTCGTTGAGCTCTGTGTCTTCCTTCCCTCCGTCCTTGTGTCTGCGTAGAGACACTGGCGTGAGCTGCTTGATCTTCATGGCAACGTTAACCACTGATTTGGGGCTGGGAACGAGGTTAAAAGGCACGGGCAAAGTCCCCCCTTCCTCGAAGTAGGAGAACCAGAGCTTTGCCCTGGCAAACTTCCACTCCACGTCTGCATCGTCCTGTCGGCCAAAACGGTAGATGGGGTCAAAAAATAAACTCACTGTGTATAAATGTGGTTTAATACGGTGGAAGTTCATGACTGAAGGAAGTGAAATACCATAACTGAAATAATAACCACAGAGCCGCTGACCACCGGTAGATGTTTGGAGCATTCACGGCCTGTTCCCTGACCCGTTAAAGCAGCAGAACAGAGGCAATGACATTCTTGCTATGAAATGAGATCAGATCAGATCACTGAATCAGGGATTTCAACTAAAAATGATTTGTTAAAGGTGGAGAAAAGAACTTTTTCTAGGCCGTGTAACTGCACCAGAACTTTTAAAAACTTTTAAAGGCACAAGATTAGACTGATGTGGCTTGAAAACCAACTGAATCTATGACTTTTCGAGCTTTTGATCAGTATAATGATATTGGTTTTACTGGACACATCTGCAGGAGGTCTGGAATCATCAGGCACATGCTGTGTATGATGATGTCCAAGTACCTAAATAGTCATGTAAATCAGCATATTAGCAGTGCTAATGATGCTGTGAACACCGCTTAGACTGATTTTAGGAATAATTACTAGTAAATCTCCCCACACTAGGGCTGACCTGTGCAGCATCTTGCTCATTTTTAAGTTTTCATTCGTTTTTTATCGGAATAATCCAGTTTTTTTTTTAGTTTTACACATTCACACATACTCTTTTGTGGTGAACAGCCAAAAGCTGCAGAGAGACAAATGTGCTATAATATTTTATAAAAAGGACATATAAGTCTGACCGGGATCAGAAGAAGACGTCGGTCTTGTAACATATGTCTTTAGTGATGTTTTCACAGTCAGTTTAATTGCTTTACTGTAGGAAAGTCCAGTTCATGTTGCTCTGGTAACCTAAAGATCAGTTTCATCATTGAATAATTTCCATAGGTGAACATAAAGTTCCTTCACGCTTAACGATTCATGGTTTTCACAGTTATTATACTATAAACCCCACTTTTGGAAAATGTGGGTCATTACATTAAATGTAATAAAAACAAATATCTGATATTTGTACATTCGCTTGAACCTTAAGACTTAAGAAATGACTCTGGAGAATTGACTTTGTTCTGGTCAGTTATTTGTTCGAGTGTATTTCACATCTGTATATCTTATTGTAACATGCACGGACCTTAACTCAACCTGACTGTTCACTGCTACGTGGTTTAGGTCAAAAAAGCCACTGGATTTCACTGTGTCTATAATTAGTCGAACTTCTCAGTGAGCGTCCAAGTCATGCACATTTGAGGACGTTGCATGGATTTCTCTTGGGTTTTAAGAGAACCCAAGAAATTTATTTGACTTTTACTAATTAGTTTACATATTCAAAGTTTTATGATAAATTTAGAGTCCTATATTTAAAAAAAACTCTTTGGTTGTTGAATAAAAAATTAAACATTGTTATTTTTACCCTAAACTAATATAAAACGCGCAAAAAAAAAGTTTTCATTGCTTTTTTTTGTCTTGGTGTGGCCATTAAAGGGTTAGTGGTTTGGCTCACCAGCCTAATTGAATTTTGTAAATAAAACATTTTGCATTTGACACACTGAAAAAAGTAAAAAATGCACAAAATGTTCCAATTCTGAGACATATTACAATAAGCAACTGAACTGGTAATAATGAAAAATGAAACACAGACAGATCTGATGTACTGAGTGCAGGAGTCTTTGTGTAACTTTTAGTTAAATACAGATTTTCTGATGCTGAAGAAATAACTTTCATTGTCCATTTTGACTGGAAATAAAGTAAACGAAAGGGTGATCTCTGACTTTGCACACTGTATAACTGACGTACTGGACCTTTACCTGGAACCTTTAAGGATTTAGTGAGTTGGATGGTGTGTGTGCGGGTTGGCGTGGGTGGGGCCTTAGTCCCGCTTACCTCAATTTCCTGAAACGAACTGTTGATCATGGCTATGAGCATGTTAAGCAGCACGATCACCATGGTAACGTTGTACACTCCGTAAAGGACGTAACCGATGTTTTCGATGAACTTGTGTCCATTGTTAATGACCACCGATTTGACCTCAGAAAGTCCAAAAATAGCCCAGAATAAAGTTTTAAAGCTCTCTTCCACACTGGGGTGAGAAAAAAGAAGAGTCGTGTGTAAGTGCGTGTCTTCCAAATTGAACATTTTATAAAAACTAAACATTTATTTACATGTGTGTGGGCATGAAACTAAACAGGCTACTTGACTGGACACCTAAACAGGATTTTGCTGTTTACCCTTCACAAGGAAAAAAACTGATCTTGACCTTTCAGTGAACTTTAACAATCGTTAAAGCTACATGGAAATGTACCAGGATCTGCCAGGGATTTCAGGACTACAGAGCGACTTGATTTCCTGAAACAGTTCATGACTATGTGGAGGATGTTTAAATGCCAAAATGTATGTGGTAAACTTCTGTAAACTTCTGTCTGCCGGGCTGTTACATATCCACTCTCCAGTCCACTCATTGTATGTGAGTCATTCAATTTGCCAAACGCCCACAGGCAGTATGTCTGCACAGTGAAGTGTTACTGCCAATGGCTTCCTAAGGTTTGCATCAATGCGATGAACTGACGGAGGCATGGAAATCACCAGGGAAATGTCTTGAAAAACATTCATGAGGGTCTTGGTGCTTGAAAACACCAGCTACTTCAACTTCAAACATTTATTAAAACCTTTGCCCAAATCCGTTAAAGAGGCTTTAAAATGACCGGGTTTTTAAGGTGTTACTTGAAAAGGCCACGCTCAAGTTTAAAGTCCAGACCAGATCATATGCAATGAGTTTAGAGGCTGTAACAAACATGTGCTCTGGAAGACACTGTCGCTGTCAGAAGCAAATCACCACCATTATTTTACATAAATCGAAACGACCATCTACCTTTAATGCTGTGCCAACATTTCATGATGAAAGAACCAATAGAAATGGTCCAAAATAAACATTGTTACATTCATTTGCACTGAAAATGACCTTCTCCTATACATTTTTTTTTGGATATATGAGGGTTCGTTTGGGCAGCAACAACCTATTTAGATCTTGACATTTTTCTTTGCAAATGCTGCAAAATTGAGGGAACAACTGACTGAATCTTGGGAATAATGCCAAACAATGTCAAACCCACCCTTCCCCCCCTTGTAATCTCAGCAGATGTATCATTCAGACATTTTTGAACAGGTACCAACAACGATGCCTTGCCTTCAGCACTGATGCTTGAATGATCATTTTCTGATACCGTCTTTCAAACTGCAAACCAAGAGTGGGTGTGGCCTAAACTAAAAACAACTAAGATATTTACTGACCGCAAAAGACTGCACACTAATCAAGAAACGTTAATGTTAATAACATGTATTTGGAATGTAATGTAGACGCAGAGCTGGGCAATATGATGATTTTATCGTGATGAACTGTGGTCACTTTTCGCAGCATATTGTGATATCGTTAGTACTTAAAAAACACTGTCAAACTTCATGCTTAGTTTTAAGGTCAACATATTGTACTGCAGTATGAAAAACATAGATTTTTTAGACGACATTGGCACTGTTTGCTCTTTTTCCCTTCCACATTAAAATTTAGCAAAATATTGTGATAAGATATTTTTGTCATATCGCTTACCCCAATTTAGACAGCTGGCTAGATTTTTGAAACAAACAGGCCTGTTGGCTCATGGTTGCTGATTAGACAGGGTTTTAGATATTGAAATTTGGTAATAAATGAAGGATCATATTTAGAGTACTGAAATAAACTGGGGGCACCATGTATTTAATTTCAACACCCAGCCCTACTTACCAGCATGCAAAACTCTCCGACATTTAAAGCCATTAAGCCAAAAATTTGCAGAAAACTTTCAAATTGTCAGGTGGGCGTCCAGGCCCCGCCCCCACAGCTGAGCCTGGCTACGGGCACAGCTGTGGGTAATTAGGCAAAGGCTTAAAGGGCTTTCATGGACGTTCCACCTTGTCCAATGTTGGTTGTGTATGTCGCAACTGTCATGGTCCATGTCCTTGTGTGTGTCCCCCTTTTAAGTTAATAAACCCTCATGTTTCATTGTCAGTCCTGCCTGCGTTTGCTGCCAAACCCACCCGGATCGTGACACAAATGATGGTCAGTTTTTGCATAAAACAATTTTCAGAGACTAAATAATAAACCTATTGTAAAAAATGTATTGTTTACCAAATAATATGAATATTAAACAATATGAGAGTTGCACAAAAAACAACTTTTAAAATGTCTTAATTAACTGCAACAACAGGGAAAATAAAACATTGCATAGAGCACAAAACTGGTGTGCTGTATTTTTACATAATGAGAATCCTGGAAAAATGTGTACAGGTGGTCTTTTAGACCATGTTCTACAAATAAAATACTCATGTGTTCAAAAAGGATTTTGTACATTTGTGAGAACAGCTCATAGAGGATCGTCGAGATGGAGGTACAGCGAGACCTACTTACGTTGTGAAGGCATTGTTCTGCTTCGCTCCGAGATAGTAGGAATAAAGGTTGAACATGCCAATCATGAAGGCCACAAACACCATGATGAAGATCACCATGAACTTGAATATGTCCTTAACAGTCCTGCCCAGGGAAATCTGCAACGGGCCAAAGCTTTCGTTGGCTGGCAGGATGTACGCAATCCGAGAGAAGCTCAGCACCACGGCAATGGCATAGAGACCCTCCGAAATCAGCTGGGGGTCAGAGGGCATCCAGTAGACTCGTGCTGGGTGAAAAACAACACTCTGTTAAATCAGATGTGATCACTGCAGATGTGTTTATAGTTACCAAGACATTATAATACATGTGAATCTGGAATGTAGTGCTACATGTATAAGCCTTAAGTGACATGAAGCAATACATTAATATATTTAAACATCATTACAGTAAAACCACCAGCCTAATAGTGCGTAGGTCCCTCATGCTGCTGAAACAGCTCAGCACTTTCTTTCAGAGTCAGCATTCACTTTTAATGTAGCTCTTCTGTGGGATCTACCCTTCACTCCTTACATGCATCAGTGAGCCTTGCATGCCCATGACCCTGGCACTGATTCACCAGTTGTCCTTCCTTGGACCACTTTTGGTAGGTACTACCAACTGCATACCTGCAAGGCCTACCATTTCGGAGCTGCTCTGATTCAGTCATCTAGCCATAACAAAAAGGTCAAAGTGGCTCAGATACACTAGATAGTTAATGTAATTCACTGTACCTGTCAGTGGTGTTAATGTTATGGCTGATCAGCGTACATATGGTATTCTTAATTAGACTTCTGTCTTTGAAGTTCTTTACTTGGCAACGACTCTCCAAATGAGTGTCACTTTACAAGGTAACACTGACTCATGCTCATTCCACAGTGACTCTTGGTGTAACAGGCCTTTCTGTTCCACAGGCTCATCGGACTTACCCAGACGGTAATACTCAATCTCGAAGGGCAACGTTATGTTTGAGAGGTCAGTGTAGCGCTCATCGACGTAGCTCTGAGCCGAGTAAGCATGCCAGAAAGCCATGAAACGTGCTATGAATGAGGTCACGAATATGGCCAGCATTCCAAAGTCCAGCAGATTCCAAGGCTCCAGCAGATATTCCCGAGGACCTTGAGACCAGATTTCTTTGCATTCCGCCCAGATCATTCCTTTAAGATGGATAAGCAAAGCATGTAAGAAGAATAATAAATATTATAGTCAGTAATAAATGCTTATCAAGATTGGCAAGGTCGCAGTGCCAAGAGACTCTGAGAAAAACAGCATATAACGACAAATACGTATCAAATACACATTTAAAAGAATGTGTAATCAGTGGAATTTAGCAAAAACTTTAGAAAAGGGTCCACATGACCAGAGGGATATGGGTTCAATCCCCAGGACCTGCAGGGAAAATGTAAGAAGGGTTGAGTGAGCAAGCACCACTTTTCCCTTCCCACATCCACAGCTGAACTGCCTTTGGGCAATGCAGCTAACACCTTAGCTTCCCCTGCTGTAGGTGTGCAGTGTGTGTACACTGGTGTTTTTTTTCCTGATGTCCTACTATTACACTTGGGGGGTTTATGTACAAAATTAAACTGTATATATCATTTTTACATTACTATTTCCCCATCCTCTCTCCATCTCTTAGAATTAAAACAGCTGTCTTTGTTACTGAGTGATTTATGCCAACAACCTTTCCTGAACTATGACTTGTTTAAAAAAACAGTCTGAGTTGAAATACTCTCCTAAAATCATCATGATTGGGTGGAGTCAAGCTGTTTTTGGTGACATCACAAAAACAAAACAAAAAAATAACAAAATCTGTTTTTAAGCACAATTTCTATACACAGACTTCTATACACTATGGACTAAGGAGTAAACAGTACGATTAAGAAATCTCAGACTATTTTATTTCAAAAATCAGGACAATTTGGTTTTTCTATCATATGGGATCTTTAAGAAAATGGGGGGAAAGCCAAGCTGGTAAATCAAATATCGTTATAATGAAATGTAATTGTAATTTAGGACAAAGAACAAAATTATGCTATATGGAAAGGTCAGAACGGATATTGTATGATGTCACATTCTAAACCTTCTCCCATCACTACCAATAGCTTTCATCATCAGGGAATTTGAACATTTATCATGTAATACATTTGTAAAATATAAGAGCGTCTGCCATCATCCATGAAGCACTCATACAGTACTAGCTAGTGCTTTAGGCAAGGCTGCTGCTATGACAGATGTTAAAAGACTTGATGAGTGATGGCTCCTCTATGATTTCCACTGTCCTTGACCTTGAGACAGTCAAAAGTTATTTAAATCCAACAGTGTGGGAACTGTCCTTTAGCAAACCAGTCTATGAGGGTGGACAGAAAGGTTACAGATGAGTGACCAGTTGGATGCCCAAGACACACTGGTGTTAGCTGTCTTCTATGGGGGATGAGAATATATAATACACATGAAGGTTAAGTCCATTTGTATTTAAATTATAAAAAAAAACCTCTCCCATGTCAGACCTTGAAAAAGACAGCTAAGCCAGAAACCTGCATCTTTAAAAGACAAATATGCCCTTTATACTTTAAGATTCCCATAAAAACAACAGTATTCATTGAAAAATTACTCTTTTTTCATGGCCACATGGCAACTAGACCTTGTACTGGCCTTTCATTTCCAGTCCCAGAGGGCCAGGGCACTGCAGTTCAGTGTTTCTTCCATTCCTAAGCCCTACCAACTCAAGATTAAAGGATTAGTTTGGCTGAGAAAAATCGATATTACGGAATTTTCTACCTACTCCAGAAGTAATCAGTGAAGACAACTTTGCTGAACACATTTGATGACAATTTTTTTTATTTTAGAACAAGAGCTATAAGGCTAACACTAGAAGTCAAAAAGTGTCAAATCTTTTTCCTAAATATAGAAAACATCTTTCAACCTGCTTCAGATCTTCATTAAGGTGTTGTAGCCTCATCAGTGTGGATTGGGATTCAGTGAATTGCTGTAAAAAGTAAACAAACGTCACTGCTTAACTAAAAGCTGCGATTGACAAGAAGGTCTGGCTTCATAAACCACCTCAGGAGGAGGAGTGGTGATCATCATTCAAGATCAGACCTTCTTAGAACTGATTTTGTGAATACCAGCCCTGGGGTCGTCTGAAAAAGGCTGCCTGTAGGGGTGAGGCTTCATTTTTTTGGCTCACAATAAGTCATACTGTGTCCCAAACCACACCCACAAGTATATTCTACCCTAATGAATTGGGAAATGCAGTTTGTGCAGGTTGCGAGACGTTTTGGTGACAAATTTCCCAAAAAATATTTGGCTGTCTACCAACGTTAGCCTCACAGCTCCAGTTCTAAACTAATATGTGAGATCTGGACACCAAGCATGTCTCATTTATCTAAAAGAGTTAATTCAATATTTTGTAAAGCTATTCTATCAAACCATTTTTTCCCCATGCACTTAAAAAGTTCTGTCAGATGTGTGACATCAGCCACTGTGGAACAGTTATCTGACCTATGACCCAGGAAATGATCAGCATCTCCATCCAAGTGAATGGGGTGGTCTTCATGCGAAAGAGCTGGGCGGGGTGGTCATGGATGGTCATGTTTGGAAGGAGAGTCGTCCCATCAAAGCGGTCGGCTGCGTTCATTACCAAGAGTCCCAGAAAGATGGTGAACGAAGCTGCATGGGCCACAAATTTTAGGAAAGGGCCACGAATGATCTTTCCTAACTGCAGAGGAAATAAACAAAGAATCACACATGTTTATTGATCCAAATACTGAAAAACACAATATCACTTTAACCTTGCTCATTTAACTAGAGACTTATCCACTCAGAGCCACCTTCACATGTACAGCTCACTCACAAACATCTCTAATCTTAATTACAGTTATATTGCATTGTATGCAAATGATTGGGCAAAATTCCATGTTTTGTTGGTTTTACAAGCAATAATAAACACACACTAAATGATCTCAGTGAATAGTTAAGCGAGCAAAGGATGAACTAATGGTAAAATAATTTTCAACATTTTAACCAAGATTATTATTTTGCATTGTTTTGTACAATTTTAGAGTGGAGAAAAAGAGAAAAGAGCACTATGCTAAAGTCTGGGCACCCCAAGAGAGCTCTCAAGCACACCCTCAAGTTCTCAAATAACTTACCAAGGTCTCAGACTTTAATTAGCTTGTCCACGGTCTTGGTTAGAAAAGGCTAGGTGAAGCAAAGTTCAAAGATTTGTAAACACTGACTCCTCAAACCTGGGCAGCCTGCTTCTGCAAGCAGCTGCCTAACACTGAAAAAATTCAAATAAACTGATGTTCACCAAGCAGGAGATACTGTATGAAAATATTAAGATGTGAAAGTGACTCTTTGTCATTGTGAACACACTCAAGCACCACAACGAAATGTGACCTCTGCATTTAACCCATCACACGTGGAGCAGCGGGCAGCTACCAACAGCGCCCTGGGAGCAGTGTAGTGGGACGGTGCCTTGCTCAAGGGTACCTCAGTAGTGCCCGGGCCTGGACTCGAACCTACGACCTTCAGGTCCCAAAGGCAGTGTCCTAACCACCAGGCCTCCACTGCCCACGTGTATCTGTAGCCATTTCTTCAGTGTGTAATGTATTTAAGAAATGGCAGTTAACAGGAACAATGGAGGTCAAGTTGAGGTCTAGAAAACCAAGGAAACTTCTGTGTGAACTGCTCATAGGATTACTAGACTGGCAAATCGAAACTCTTGCTTAACAGAAAACGCTTTGAGGCAAATTTTTTGCAGACTCTGGTGGTGCACTGTTCCACTATGCACATTCAAAAAATATTTCATGGAAGAAAAGTCATGAGAAGAAAACTGTGCGTTAAAAGCTGAAGATGAAAACAGTTAATAAATATACATCAAAGTTCATAGTGAACTACTGAAGGTTTTCTTCACAGTCCCTTGACACAAACATTATCAAAGATACGTGGCTAGACCTCAAAAGAGCAGTGTATGCGAGACCGATCTTGAATTTCACAGAATTAGAAGCCTTTTGCCAGGACGAATGGGCCAAAATCCCTTACGCCAGGAAAAAAACTAAGAAAAGTGTGATATTTGTCAAAGGAAGGAATACAAACTAATGACCATCAATGCTGCCCAAACTTGTGCAAGGTAGCAATATAACTGTAAACATAATTCAGCCCAATTTTAAATTTCAACACATTTGCATTTACGAGCACAAGAGACTTTATGTTTCCTCTGTTTTGGATAAAAGCATCATCCAAATGAATAAATAGAAATGCAAATGTTATAAATGAATTTAATGAAAAATATTTTTGCATAAAATCTTGTTTTGGAGAAAGAAAAAATTTTTTTAACACTGAATGTATTTACATGCACACCAACAATACAATCAAGTTTAGATTGTGACAGCAATACGATTGTACAAGTGCTCATGTAAATTTTCAGGATTCCCCCCCCAATTTCCAAGATAAAAAGATAAAGGGATTTTAGCTCAGTACTTGTTTTTCATCTCATGTACACCCTTATACAGACTTCTGCATCTACACGTGTGGAAACTGGTCAAAAACGATCTTCCTGATTAAATACTCAATCATTTATTTGAAGCTACAACCATGGGATGGGCCTAGAGTAACAGATTTTGTTCAATTTAGAGCCATACAAACACTTAAATAAATATTTATAAAAAAATTTAAATATGATAAATATGAATAATGTTTAGTTAAAAATGTATTTCATCACATACTGCACTTTGGGAGTCTGTTAGCAAGCTGCTAAGCAATGTTAAAGGCACACATTGTGCACAGAGAACCTAATTACCAAGTGATTCATGTAATTTCAGAGAGGCCTCTGAAATTGTTGCCTGTAAGTGTTGTTGAATAGATTTAAGGCTAAACCACATTTTCTGCTGTTATCTGATTGTTACGTTTATGTAGATATATTCATTAAAACTAAATATTAATATTACTAGCCGTTTAATTGTAAAACAATCTCATGATACTGAAATATTAACATTTGTAAACTGCTCAAGCAAAGCACCAATGGCTAAGGAGTCCAACACACTTTGGCAGTTCTCCTAAACCTGAATGAGACCATGTCAGACCAGGCGCATCACTGCATTAATTAAACAACCACGGACTGACCTTGCTTGAGGGAGCTATCCAGTATAGCAGGGCCAGGATGGGCAGTCCAACAGCCACCCCGAACACCACTAACAACTTCACGGCTGTAGTCTGTTGCCGGAGCCCAGACAGATTTTCATACCAAATGGAGAGGAGCTGCTGCTGACAGTTTGGATGGGCTACAAACTGCGTAGGAGCCATTGGAACACACACAGATGCAACAGACAAATCAGTTTATTCAGTATGATCCATGGGGAAAGTGTTATTAATTAATTAATTGATTTGTCTGCTTCAACCCAAAAAATGCATTCATAAAAAAACGCTTTCGGGTCTGAAGCGCCGCATCCATTAACAAAATTGCTTTGCGCTAGGTGTGCCTCACCTTTTTAAGCTCATATTTGATGGCCAGTTTTAAACGAATTAGACTTGGCCTGCCCGTTAAGTCCGAGTTCTCGTTTAAATCGGTGTCTCCATTCAGAATGGCTTCAACCTCTTCTGTGTTCCGGCACAAGTCCAAAAGTCCAACCACAAAGTCCTTGCATTGCATAGACAGCTTCTTATAATCATTCTGTGGATAAAAAATGAACAGTATTAATGTAAAAATGGTAATAGGATCACACAACAATGACTAGAGTCATGTGGAAAAAGTAGTTTCACCCTCTTTAATACAGCGTCACAAATAAAACGTTTTCCATTATTTATTCAACAAAAATTTCAATAAATGTAATACTCCACTATAGAGAAAGTAGGTATACCCTAGGCCTCAGAAGCTAGTATTGTGTCCTTTAGCAGAAGTAACTCCTTGTAGGCTTGTAGGCTAATCGTCCACCAGTCTCTGACATTGTTGACCACTCATCTATTCAAAATTCATACGTTTCTAAGATGTTTTGTTTTGGCTGTACTGGAGTTCAAACCTGGGCTTTGCCTACTGTAAGCCACTCCATAGCCCTACATCTCTTCTTTCAGAGCCATTCCTTGATGGGTTCACTAGTTAGTGTGCTTAGGATCATTATCTTGTTGAAAGGACCCCACCTGGGTCAACTTCACCTTGGGTCAACCCAACCTAGGGCACCTGGGTCAACCTGGATCATCTTCTGTCTTTGATACGATGCAGAATTCTTAGTTAAATCAAAGACTGCAAGCGCTCTAGTCCATGTGGAAGCATAACCGTTCCATAATAAACCCTATCATTTTCACCACCATGCTTCACAGCTGGTATGAGGTTGTTTTCCTGAAAAGTTGTCTTTGGCCTCTGCCATACATGCGTACTGTTAAAATGGCTCTGTTTTTCATTCGTCTGTTTTTCCAGTGCAATGAGCTGAAGGAGAAGGAAAGTCAAGGAGATGAGCAAAAGGAAAATAAGATAACAGTCCGTTGTACAACTGATTGTACTGTACATGTAGCCAAAACCTCTCATTGCTCAAGATCGTGCATTGCCATGTGATTTGGTTGGGTTCATGCCTTAGATTGTTATAGCTGTGATGTTATTCATGATACCCTTTGATTGTTCAATTGCTTTATACAAAAGTTCCACCAAAAAATTGAAGAAAAACCCAGAATTACACATTGATTCCAACACCTGCTTACATGCTCTCTGCAGGTAAAGTGAATGTAGTCAATTTGGGCTAGTTTCCTTCCATTTTATTTACTGATGTACAGTTTTTAAGATATTCCTTAAATTCTCTGGAATTTCCCTCTAGACTAAAAAAGTTCTTATTGTATTATGTCAAATGTGAGTTAAGGATAGAGCCATGAAAGTGGTGCAATGTCAAGTTCAGCACAGATTTATTTATTTATGTATTTACTTAATTTGTTAGTCAGTACATTGGTAAGTTAGTTAAGTAGTTAATTTGTTAGTTCATTCATTTGTAAATGGGTAAATAAATTTAATAAACAGCCATTAATTAAGTTTTTATCTTATTTTGTCAAATTTGAGTTAAGAACCTTGAAACTGGTGCAATGTCACGTTCAGCCCAGATTTAGCCAGTTAGTTAGTTAGTTAGTTAGTTAGTAAACAGGTAAATAATTGTAATAAACATGCATTAATTAGGTTCCTATCTTATTATGTAAAATTTGAGTTAAGTACAGAGACATGAAACTGGTGCAATTTTAAGTTCAGCCCATATTTAGTTAGTTAGTTAGTTAGTTAGATTTACCCGAATGTGGTTTAGTTAAATTAGACAGGATTTAACAGCCAGTCTTACTTTTGGATTAACAAGCAACTGGTGCTCAGTGGAATGATAGTTATTGTGAACAAAATCACACTGTTACGTAGAAATGTTAAAAAATGTAAATCCACTGTTATTTAATGATAAACATTACCAACCAGCACTGCATGCAAGACTGATGCGCTGATAGTGTCTGTAAGAATAAAAGACAAACAGTCATCCAGTTATTTATAAACCGCTTCTTCCATTTCAGGTCGAGGGGAAGCTGGAGCCAATCCCAAGTGACTACAGGCCAAGGCAGGGTTTAACCAAGACAGGAGGCCAACCCATCGCAGGGCAACACAGAGACAGACAACCACTCACCCCTACATGCAATTTAGAGTAAAAGATAAACATTTTTGCTATTTGCATTTCCTCAGATCACAAACAGAACCTAAATGAAGGTTTTTGCCAGGAACTTTGGAGGCTGAACTGTATTTAAGTTAAAGATTTGTCACCCATAACAATTCAACAGCACTGAGTCTCAACACACCGCAATTTCATGAGATTATTTGCATGCCACCTCAAATGGATAACCTCAGAGGATTCAGCATGGCAAAAAGCCTCTTACCATCTGTTTATGAAAGAACTTTCAGTCAAAAAACTAAAACTCAGTTATGCAAATGTATGCATTTAGAGTTGAAAACGACACCACCCACATTAGGTTAAAGGCTACAGACTAGCTAAATACTGGGCAAGGGTGTATACACCCACACCACTCTTTGCAATACACTGCAAAAACCTGCCTTGTTTCAGCTTTTACCAGTGCTTCACTGCTGACTCCTGTTATACACCATGGCTCCACAAAAGCAACAGTAACAGCTGCCCTGGCATGTAACAAAACTGGACTTTTGCAAATAATCAAGAACAGGGGTCAGGGGGCCACTATTCAGCACAGTTTGCTAGTTACCCCCCCCTTCCAACACACTCACTAAGCTGAGTTGAGCCATGTGTGTTTGAGCAGGGAAATCACCAAACTGTGCTGGACATCAGCCCTTCAGGAACAGATTTGGGCAACTGCAATCAAGAACATGACAAGCCACAACTTCTATTAGCTGCCTCTAGATGGTTCATAAAATTCTTGGATTCTTGGATGTACACTGAAGAGTGTACAGGAATGTGCAAAAGATTGAACACCCCATGTTAGGTAACAATTATGTTCTGTTAATGTTCTAAACATAAATAAAGAGGGAACAACAAATAATAACAAATGTTCAAACATGTATATAAAAATGTTCTATGTTATAATTAATTAGAATTTCGTGAGCGGTCAGCATCTCCAGAATATTAGGCCCGGACACGCCCCTCCCGGGTGGGGCTCATTTGGGGACATCAGGGCAGGTCTTCAAAAGAGACAGAGACCCACACTATGTTGCGAGGTCTCGTAAGTTTAACTTTGATTCTGGGCGTTAATTCTGTGTTTTGGATTACCTGGATTTTTGACTGTTTTTGTACCCTTGGATTCTGCTTTTTGCCTAGCTCATGTTATTACTGTTTGCCGTGTTTTGGACCTCCTCCGCCTGTTTTTGGACGATTTGAAATCTCTCATTAAAAACATTTCTATGTTTTTGCTAAATTTAACATATCCAAAAAAAACATTAAATATATGCGCCATCACTTTTGCACAAGCTACATTTAGTTTTAAATAATAATAATAATAATAATAATAATAATTTATGACTATTATTATTATTATTATTTCTATGTATTTGCTAAATTTAATATATCCAAAAAAAAAACTTTAAATATATGCGCCATCACTTTTGCACAGACTACATATAGTTTTTTTTCCCAATTTGTTGAATTCAGCACATACAGTAATTGTGCATTTAGGTGTGTTCTCATTTACTGCTGCACTTTTTAACAGTATAGTACTGATGAAATGACTTGTTAGCAAGTAAAAGTGAAAGTCATTGTGAACACGCCACCTGGGGAGCAGTGCTTGGGGACGGTACCTTGCTTTAAAGTTCAGTGGTACCCGTCTGGGATTTGAACCGGCGACCTTCAGGTCACATAAATCTGGAAGTATCAAACCATCCTGTATGGAAGGATGCTAGTTGAAGGCAACCCTGGCCAAATGACACGTGGTTGTTTTTTTCAAGTACGTAACGGGAAAGTGACTATTCATCATTGTGAACACACCCCATCATACAAAGTGCACCATAGGCAAATGTGACGCATGGAGCAGCAGGCAGTGTAGCAGGACAGCACCTTGCTCAAGGATACCTTAGTGGTATCTGGGCCTCTGCTCATATGGGCAAGTCCTTAACCACTAGGCCACCGCCCACATAAAGCTATGATCACATTTCAAGCATTTTTTTCCTCATATCCAATCTTTCTAACATTATGGTTCAAATATGTGTGAAAGCAACTTAGTGTGAACGAATCTGCTCCCTAAAATGATCGACGTGTTTACATTAAAATCAATAGCATCACATGAACGAATTACGTGCCTCATGAACATCAAACTAAGGCTGAATCCCAAATGACTCCCTACTCCCTAGGGAACTCTGTGGGCCATGAAACTCTGCACACTCTAATAAATAGTGCTCTTAATGTGCAGTTGGGATTTGTGCACATGGACTGAATCCCAAATGGCTCTTTGTAAAGCATATAACGTACTGTTTGGACGCAGAAGCCTCTGTTTGTAGCGAGCAGAAAGACATTTGAGAATATTTGACATTTTGAAGATCTAGGTAGCAGCAAAAGCCATCGCAAAGAGAATTTGATCTGTTAGCAAAATTCATCATTACAGCACGATGAAAACTGGCGCATGTGCAGTGGAATAAAAGGCCCATCAGTTCCAATCTGAGCATTCTCATTAAGGTCAGGTATTGGAAACGTATCTAATTTGGGAGCACATATAAAAGTGGCTCAGATCCAATTTGAAAACATCGGATCTGGGTCACATTTAGGCAATAACTGAATCTGTGCCGCCTCATTCTGGTTAGATGAAGTGTACTCCTGTATTTGGACACTACTGCTACACCTCCACCACAATGTCTTCTTAATTATGCAGGACTGTGTTAAGTAGCCAGTTTTCTCTTACTTACTATCTAGCATGTTCTCTGATTCTGGCAACTGATATTTTATATACAATTTTTTTTTTTTTTTGAAAAAATGTGCTAGTGCATTTTATGTGATAATTTAGTCCACACAGTTATATTAAAATATATATAATAATATATTTACATAATAATATTAATAATAAAAAGAAAAAGAAGAAGAAGAAGAAGAAGAAGAAGAAGAAGAAGAAGAAGAAGAAAAAGAAGAACAATTTATGGCTATTATTATTTTTATCATTTTTTTTACTAAAAACAAATAAAAAATCAATTAAAAAAAATTAAACTACAGGCAAAATTACCAACAAGGTCAACACACCCTCAAAGGTT
Organism: Arnoldichthys spilopterus; assembly: GCA_037974385.1. Classification (NCBI taxonomy): domain Eukaryota; kingdom Metazoa; phylum Chordata; class Actinopteri; order Characiformes; family Lepidarchidae; genus Arnoldichthys; species Arnoldichthys spilopterus. Next base: position 18,018,802 of record JBBPDA010000021.1, on the reverse strand, counting down.
AAACAAGTCTATATGCATCTGTAATAGAATTTAAATGCACACTTCATTCATCTTTCTAGGGGAAATGGGCATGTTTTTATTTATTTATTTATTATTATTATTATTATTAAAAGAGAAGACAAAGGCTGAATGGAGCCATTGCATTAATATGTATATATGTGTGTGTGTGTGTGTGTATGTGTATGTGTGTGTGTGTGTGTGTGTGTGTGTGTGTGTGTGTGTGTGTGTGTGT
>JBBPDA010000021.1:17994277-18013778 GCA_037974385.1 Arnoldichthys spilopterus | reverse complement strand
CTGATGGTAGGAAAGACCTGTGGTAGCGCTCCTTCTTGCATACAGGGTGTAACAGTCTGTTACTGAAGGAGCTACTCCGGGCCCCAACAGTCTCATACAGCGGGTGAGAGGGGCATGTCCATAATGGATGCCAGTTTAACCAGCATCCTCCTCTCTCCCACCTCCTCAATGGAGCTTAAGGAGCAGCCAAGGACAGAGCCAGCCCTCCTGACCAGCTTGTTAACCCTTTTTCTGTCCTTCTCTGAGCTCCCACTGCCCCAACAGACCACTGCAAAAAAAGATGGCAGACGCTACCACATAATGTCATAAAAGGTTTTTTACAGTGTTTTAATAGTGTTATAGCAGAGATATTCCTTCCAGCTTTCATGGTGTTATATTTACGTTTCACACTGGAGGCTCTAAGAGTTCTAATATTAATGTAATGAATTATTTAGATTTACAGTGTGTTTCTATGAGTATTTTTGCTTGTTTTTCCTAATTGTGCCAATATTTGTAACATACTTCCTGTAAAACATCTGTACTGTAGTCAAGACAACCTTTGATGAGATAAACAGACTCTTCTTTGAGACCACTTTATAATGTGTGTGATTCTATGAGACATGGTGTATCTCCTATTGAAGAGGATACTTTTGCACTGTAATATCATCTGTGTTTTGAAGTGCAGTGAGGGGGGCATACAATCCCACCTGAACAGGAGCCATGACACGCATAACTGGCTACTGGCGTGTGAGTTTGAGGAAGGAGCTGTTGTGTTAGTGCAGCAAGGTAAGCAACAAGCATGGCCCTGCCCCTCTTTCAGAAAGGGGTGACTGCCCCTGGCATTGCAAGGGAGTGTATGAGTATCACATCAGCACAGCTGTGATTTGGTCAAAGATATGAAACAAAAAACAAAAGAATGTTTTATAGATTTAAAAAAAGAGAGAGAATGAAACACAAATACATAAGACTTTGACAGGCGACATAGAGGACATAATCTATAGTCGTCTTAAGTCTTAAGGCACTTCAGGGGAACTATCACATCTTTTAATTTTGCATCATTGCACACTTTCCCAAACAATTTCAGCCTGCACGAATGGGGCAATAACACACAGAAAAAATGAACGCTTGGTGTATCCGTCAGTGCATATAACACATGACAGCAGTAACAAGACACACGCAGCATAAAAAGACATAAAATGAAACAGATAAAAAAGCAAGACTACAGCAAGGAGAAAAGTGTTCCTTTGAATGCAACGTCCATAACAGGGAGAACTAGCAGAGGATGAAAGAGAAGCAGACAACACTGCAGATGGAGCAGATTGTGACCAAGACGTATCCAACCCAAGGCCTTATTTATGACCTCAAATCTGCTGATTTTCAAACAGGTGCAAATGTGCATTAATTTCAATATATTGTTCATTATTTTATTTGAAGTTAAAGTGGCTGAATTGTCTTCAAATGTTATGAATATGCCAGGGTTGGAGAGTAATGGCCTACATGTAATTGAACTAGTAGTTAAATTGCATTGTGCAGTAGTTTGCTGGTAGGTAATTTATTTTTGTATAGTGATTCAAAGAGTTAAATTACTTTTTTGCCAATTTTTGGATAGTTGGAATGATCTGTCTTTTATTTTACCATTGATTCTATTATTGCACTCCCCTTTGACCCTATGTCCTTTAATTCTGACTCTGGTTCTTTAAGGTAAACTCAGTTTTAGAGGCATGTTTCTGGCACATGACTTACACATGATAGAATTTTTTTATATTGTAACATGTGCTTTTTATTTAGGTTGAACTACTTGTTTAATGTAGCTTTAGTTAGCCAGACTAGATTTCCTTCAAGGGTTCCTTTGCTGTAGTTAATCTTCTATGGTGATGTAGTTGGTAGCTTGCAAAGCTATGCTTTCAGACCAATACTGTATATGATGTGTGGTTCAGTGAGCTTTGCACACAAGAAACCTGTAAAAATACCACCCAAAGCTCTACTTTTACTTGTACTAGTATTTCCTTTTGTTTTTCACTTTTTCAAGAAAGAAGTTGAATTAGTACTTCTGGTTTTTTTTAACAAAGGAATGTGTAGCTTTCTGCAGAAGACAGACAAATGAAGGACAAGAGAGTTAAGTCTACCCTGTTTGCTCAGACATGCAGCGGTGCAGACACGTTAAGATGCCTATCCTTCCCTCTTAGAAGCCATCTTCCATGCCCACCACTTCCTGATTTCAGGTACAATACGCCTCTCTCTATCTCTCTATCTCTCTCACTTTCCTTCTCTCACCAAAGTCTCATGACGCTCACTGTTTAATTGCCCCCCGACATCATTTTCCTGTTGTTACATTTTACTGAAAAGTTTTTGCGCTGGTTCCTGTAAAGCGTGCTATGATATAGGGGTGATGTTGGGAGTTCTTCTCAAAGACCCTCTTTATCAGACCTCTATCTCCTCTATCTGCTTCCTGAACAGGGGATGAGGGCTCTCCGAACCCTCCTCCGCGCTTTGTTGCTTTCCGGACCCTCTATTTGTGGTTAAGTGAGCGCGCTTGTGAATGAAGCAAGAAAAACAGCGGCAGGCCCGAAATGGCCACGCTTTGCACGCCTGAACTCTATCATGCACACAAGGCATTAAAACGGCCTGTTCTTTCCAGAGCCGGGACGTAATTACAAACAGATTTTTTTTTTTTTGCAGCGGCACCCGGGCGACTATCGGAGGGGGTCACCATCAGGGTTTTGGGCCGAATAAAAGAGACTTTTGTAGTTGGGTTTCATTTGATGGATTTGTTTAAAGAAGGGGGGATTCTGTAAGGGGATGTGGGCACTCTCTCACTGTCTGTCTCGTGCCTTTTTCCCCCCTATTTGTTGCAATGCTGATCCAATGCCAGGGATTTACAGCTTGCTTGGTAAACAGTGGAAGTAACCCTTCGAAGTACAGGGTTGCTTCACATACTTCATACTTCACACTTATACTGGTTAGTGACATGTCCAGGATTTTGGGAATGAGGTGTGGGGGGGGGGTTCAGCTAAGTGGGTGGCACTACCTAATTATGCCTTTAACCAAGCTGCAGAATATGTGTATAGTACTTTGACTCAAAATTAATGTAGATATTACATTGTTCATATTACAGTTGCAGTCAAGAACACCTAAACTGAGACCAGTCATAGACAAGACCAAGACCAAAGCAGGGCGAGACCAAGACCATACCAATGTGTGTCACACCGCATGACATAAGAGGAACATGCAAACCATAAGCTCCTCAAAAAGATCTACAATCACAAACATGAAGCAGCCGAAATCAGCTTAACCACAGAAAACAGAGAAAACAGTGCCATTCAACATTTAAAGGCCAATGGATAACATCAGCTAGCATCACATCAGCTTATCTTACATTTCTTTATGCTTCCCCTGCCTGTGTGGATAAAGGTTTGACGTTGTTCCAGCCATCATGTCAATGTTAAAGAATGTACACACTGCTGCGTTTCCTCTTTTCCATTTCTGTATTCATGAACTCTTAGTGGCGTCAGTAGCTGCGTTTTATTATTGAAGATTTGTCTGAAACCTCCTCCCAGACAAACACAACCTGACTTTCATTCACTTTCCCGGTGGCTGTGTGAAGGGGGGGCGGGGCTGGGTAACAATCATGTCATCGGATGCACTTGAAGTTCCAGTTCTAGTTCTAGTTTCAGAATGTTGTAACTTTGTATTGTATCCCCTATAGCAGATACGCACAAGAAAAATATCAACATCAGCATGCAAATCCCACATTGGTGCATCTCTGACTACAGCTATATACACAACATAGCATTGCATCTTCCAGACGTTCTAAACTACAGTTTACTGTGCAGAAAATAATAGAGATAATCATACCATTCGTATTGTCCCTCTTTTACCTTTCCTTCATCCTCCTTTTCGACCACTCAGTGAGAGTGTTGTCCTTTCTCTTCATGTGATTTTAGGCCTTCAGCAGAACTGAAAACAGCAGGGAACAAATATGGCATGCCATGGCATAGAGGTACATGTAGAGCACTATAAGGCAAAGCCATCCTTGTGTGTGTGTGTGTGTGTGTGTGTGTGTGTGTGTGTGTGTGTATGCAAATAAAATTCCATCATAACTATCACACCATGTCTAACTCTTACTCTGAACTTTGTGTTAATGCTTGAAATACATTACTGTGCATTAGAAAACTAGAACTAACATGTCAGTGTAAACACTAGCTAGTGTTTATGAAGATTATTTTTCTAGAACTACATGGCTCCAGTGGGACTTTCATGGGTCTATAATCATACAAGTATTAAACATTAATATATCACTATAGTTAAGAGATATATCAATATTGATATACAGCAAGCATTTGTTAATATTTTATATCTTTATTTGAACATTAATTTACCCTTTTACTCACTTCTGCTTTAGTCATAAGTCTTTTTGTGAACCTTCTCCATGAAGAACTCTGTTAATCTGGTGGCAGCCTCTGTACTGACTTCTGAATGCTAACACACTGAGGAGCATTTTATCTTAGACACAAAATAAAAGAAATCGCAAAGGACCTTTAACATGGGCAATCTTTATTTCTCTCTTTGCTTGCACCATTTTAAACTAATGTTACTTGTGAATAAACCTCAGCTAACGATTTGAACCTTTTTGTGTTTCGTATATATGGTCGGGCACATTTTGAGACTTTATGGTTTATTGAAACATTCGTTGAGCTTAACTCAACTTAACTTAGCTGCACATTTTTTGGGGATGTTTTATGTATTTCTCTGAAAAGTTTGAAGAGAATACAAGAATTTTATTTGGTTTTTACAAATTTGTTCATACATTCAGAGTTTTATGATAAAGAGCAATCTCGACTTTTGGATAGAGGCCTACGTTTAAAGAAACTATGATTTTGTTGAATAAAACAAATAAACATTATTGTTATTATTCCCCCAAATTAAGATAAAATGCAAAGAAAACAACAGTTTTTTCCCTTGGTGAGGTCATTAAATAATGAGTTCATGAATGACTTAATGACTCTCAAATCTCAGTCCAGATCATTGCATGTCTGGACGAAATTTCCTCCTAGATAACGGCACATTACCTGAAACTAATTCCCAGTAAACCAGAGCTCCTGTACATCTCATGGGATACATTCCCAAGACCTGACCTTACTCTTACTTTTGAATAAACCCACAATGGAAGCATGATATTTTCATCACACATTTATGACCTTTCCAAAGCATGCATGTATCTTCTGTACACCATCAAAAAAATGTTCCAGTTCACACATCCAGTGACTTGTCATCACAACAGTTATAGTTTGTATTCAGTATCAATGAGTCCACATCAGAATTTTTTGTTTCGAGGTGAAGAAATGACATCTTTATTAAAATTGAGAAAAAACTCAAATATTGCACAATTTTTGTTCATGGATTCTAAGTGTTGTATTTCAACTGCTTATGTTACATTAGTTACATTTATATAGTTGCAAAGCAAACAAAGTTTTCTTTTCGGGACAGTCCCAGAACGTCCTAGAAAGTTCTAAAAGATTCCAGAAAGTTCAAGAAAATTCTGGACAATTCTAGAAACTGGATGTTTACTTAGCATTAAAGTGAATGGAAAATGTTCTTGAAAACAGACACATTTCAAAATGTCAATGTCCTGAGCACAGAAGCAAAGTTTTTGTGGAACAGCAGCAATTTTCTATGTATTTTAGACATAACAGATTGGGAAAACACACTTTGTACTTTGTAAAAAAAATGAAAATAGAACTCATGTAGTGTAATCAGTATCAATAATAATTATTATCAAATTATACCAGGCTTTGATAATGCCGTGCCATGGATATTGCCACCCTTTTCTAAACATTGTCCTATCCAGAGTGCAAGAATTGTATAAAGTACCTGTTGGATCAGATCGTACGTGTGTGAAAACACAGAAAAGTCGAATGCGAGAATGTTTGCTATGACTTATGACTGCTTTGATAGCCGACCCTGGCTTTGCGTCTGTTTATGTACACTATGCTTGAACTCTGGAAGGCCAGGCCAAATGGACGAATCGGCTTCTGCATAAATAACAAACACACAGGGCCTTCACAGTCTGGACTGAAATTGCCATTGTCCACGCTAGATTTCAGATTCTTGGCTCACTAACAAGCTTTTCCTGTTAAAAACGCCCAAAGACTCGTTTGGTTTCGCGCGTCTGGTTTGGCACTGTTATCTCCACTGCCACACTAGAGGGCCCTCTGATGAAATTAGCCATTTATCAGTGTTTTCCTCCATTTGTGGCGTCAGCCGTACTAATGCGTCTCCAAACAAACAGGCCTTCGATTCAAAATATTTCTGCAAAACTGAACCTGCCATGAAATGGCGGGAAATTTTGCTTAAATTAGCATGTTGATAAGTGTTCAGGCCGCAGATTTACAGACAATGAACAAAGGAGAGAGAGAGAGAGAGAGAGAGAGAGAGAGAGAGAGAGAGAGAAAAAAAATTAAAGCCTGGTTTGGAAAGGCTGGTCTTTCGAAGCATGGGCTTCTCTTTTCCAGTGGTTTGGGACGGGGTGGGAAGCAGGGAGGGGGGAGGTTTGGCTGTGGGTCCAAGTGAAAACTAGCAGCAGCCTTTGGGACAATTACAAAAGAAACAGCCTGTGGCTCCTGCATCTCTCACACCACCAACCCCCAAGCCCACCCCACAAACCCTCTACCTCCCCCACAGGTCCTGTGTCTGTTGGCCTGAGCTGAATGCCTGCTTTGTGTCCCCACACCTTGCATAACGAAGCGCTTTATTGCGCGGCCCGGCGGAGGTGTTCACTCTCAGGAACAGACACACGAGGAGTCGATTAATGCTTGTCGCCAATCGTTCGTCTGGGTGCACCTTGTCGGAAAAGGGGAGTTTGTGGTAATTCGTGATGTGAAGCTGTAAATTGAGTCAGGATCAGGGTGTTGACAGATCAGGGGGTTGTGGGTCTTCAGGGGGCTGGACTGTGTCACATCTTGTCTTTGGCTGTGAATCTGACACGTTATTGTTCTGTGCAGGCTCAGATTGAGCGCATTGTAAAGAGCTGCTGCTCTTCGTCATTCTGCGAGGCTTAGCGTGATTAGTGTTGGTCAGCGTTTTATTGTAAACTGTTTAGATATGCTAATACACTTGTCAGGTAAAATAAATGTAAGCCAAAATGAACAAGAATTTAGCACCATCACCATTCAAAGGCTCATATCCTGGCATTTGTTTCCGTGATGTCTGTATGGTTTATAAACCAAAACCAGTCCTAATTCCTTTTCAAATGACAATTTACCAACTTTATCTCTTTATCCCTTAGAATTAAACAGGCTGTTTGGCCTCTTTTGACTGTTTGCCTCTTAAATTGGTATATAAACTTGGCTCTTATCACTGATTACATTAGTAGTCACATAATGTAGCAATTATTTCCTCCATCACAGACATTTACAACACATGCTGCATCTGCAAAGCCACTAGCATTGTGGGTGACCGCTACAACCCTCTGGTCACATGATCACTAGGCTAACACTGCTCACAAATATAAAGATTTTAAAAGTTTAGCATCTTCATCTTTAAAATTTTAAAGTAATCAAGCTGGTTAATCATGGACATGAATTTTGAATAGTTCATTGTTTTATTACAATTTAAAAAACAATGTCCTCACATGAGGATGGGGGTCTCAGGAGGTTAAAACTGAGCAATCGTGACAACCCTAACATAATTGGTTTCCGACTTGAGTGCGAATGGGTTGAATAGATATGTGTATATTTGTTGTTTTTTTTCTGCATAAAAGTAAGAAAATGCTGTGTAAAAAGTAAGAATGTTGCATTTCAGGGTCCATATGCATACTTCACATTTCATAATTACTAAATAATTTCTATAGGTTACTGAATAATAAGCTATATGATTTAAAATTCAATAATAATAATAATTATAATAATAATAATAGGATTGAAGGGGTAAATTAAGGGTTAAAGGAAACAAATTTGTTGTCTATAGTAAGTCTACAGAATCTATAGTTTGTTATTGTGAACACACCACAGTGCACCACAACAAAATGTGACCAGTGCTTGGGGACGGTACCTTGCTCATGGGTACCTCGGTGGTACTAGAAAGTAACCTTTAGGTCACAGGGGCAAGTCCTTAACTGTTATACCACCTAACCATGATATGAGCCTCAGTCTAGCAGGTCTGGATCAAAATTAATAATTAGCTTTTGCCAGTCATTGTTCAGCCCCATTGAACGTTGTTGTCAGACAATTGGATATGTTTTTTTGGGCTGTAAGGAAGTGGTAAGGCTTTGCAAAGGATTGCCCAATCTGGTAAATGTCCTCCTTCCTGGACTGCTGGCAATCGTATCCGTTTCCTTGCTCTGAGCTTTTTATCTCCCTTACGTCTGTTATCTAATCCAATGGTATCAAAGCACAGACAAACCTGCGCCATCCTCCTCTGCGGTCTCTAAATTCTGTCAAGCAGGACAAACTCTCTCAGGCAGAAAGTGACAATTATTCTTCTGTAGTTTATTCCTGTATTGTCTGTATATCCACCATGGACCCATGACCCTGGGTCACACTTTTGATCACACTTTGACTGGAAGCACTGGAGTCCTACAGGGCCAAATTCACTAAACTGTCTTAAAATTGAGTCTTATTAAATTGTTTGTTGTTGTTTTTCTTTTTCAATGTTTTCTATACTTCAGACCTGAGTAAATAAGTTCAAAAATCTTCTTTACAGAAGATTTTTTTTAGAATCGTCTTAACGTCTTTCAGTTTCTGTGGCCACGAGTCAATGAATTCTCTTTCTCACTGGTAGTGCTTCCCTCACCCCCATCACTAGGTGTTATTCTAGCCAACAAGCATGTACTAGCAAACAATGAATTTCTAAGATCTGGGCTGTTGCAGTGTATATTGGTTGTTTGTTCCAGAGAAAGAGCTCATAAAGACTCGGGCACCCCTATTTTTATACCTGCATCTCAGAACATCCAAGAGCAGGTGATTGGTCAACCATAGTGTTCTAACCAGCATATAAAGATGCAGATGCTCAGCCAAGTACAGAAGTACCAGTCCATTTGAAACCTTAAAAACAAGGAATATGATCTTTAAATCAGTTTTAGAATGGACAGGTAGGCCATTAGAGAGAAATCTGTACAGAGGTTATGTGGTCATGTTTTATTTTCCCTGTAGAAAAATGAGCTGCTACATTCTGCACTTCCTGCAAATATCAAAGAGATGACTGCTTATTACCCACATACGGAGAGCTGCAATAGTCTAGCTGAGAGGAAATCAAGACATGAATAATGTTTTCAAATGTGTTACATTTTCATCATTTAAATATAGAGATATAGTCCTGGATATATATATATGTATGTATGTATATAAATACCTTGGATAAAAGTCTAAGCTGAAAAAAAGCTAGTTTGAATGGCTGACCTGGTCTGCTCATCAAATTTAAAACAGCTGTCAAAATGCAAAAGAAAATTTTTTAAACGAATAATCAAAAAACTATTTTTTTAACAAATGATCAATTGCATGGAGCCAAACGCGAAGAGTAGCATTAAGATCATCCAACCAACTACATCATCCAAGCATAACAATGTCAGTCATGTTTTGTTTGTTTTGTTTTTTTAATCCAAAGACATTTCATATCTAGCCAGTTTATAAAATCTTATTATCTGTCTAACAAGAATTAAATTGAATCATTACATTTTATCTTTAATAGCAAATAAGAGTTGTAGGACATCAGTATAACCATGAACAGGAATGTTGTGCTTCTTGAAAATGGACCCTTAATACACAATGAAAAAAAGCAGGGGGCCTAAAATGGAACCTTGAGGGACTCCAATAGGATTGCATTAGGAGAATATTCACCTAAGTGGATCGAGAAACTAATCTTCTTCAGACAACGCTCAGATGCCCTGTACAACATCCAATATAAAGATCCTATGATCCATGGGGTCAAAGCCATCCATAATATAAAAATCACCAAAACAGCAGAATTCCGTGAATATCATATATCATATACAGACTTTTAAAAGATTATTTTTCTCAGAACATCCTGCATGTGGCTCTATGCCGTGAATGGATTTTAAACACTATGCTTAGGCCTAAAAGTGCATCAAGCAGCTTATTCTTAATCACTTCATGTAATAACTTTCTGGGATGCAGCTTTTAGCCACATTAAATGTTTTGGACATATGGCTTCCATCACCACTGCCACAAATAATTCTTGGTCATTTTCTCCAGAATGGTGCATTTCACAAAAAAAAACACTCTGACTGACTTTACTTACATCTTACTGATTGAATAATGTAGATATTTTAAAAATCCTTGGAATTTTCCCCTTCAAGATGATATGTAAGGCTTTTATTCTTGAAAGGCTTTTGTAAATCTGGCAATTAGTTACTTTGCATCACTTAATCTCTCTCCTTATTCTCTTTCATCCCACTTTCCCTGTCCTGAAATAAACCAGTAAACTGATCCATCACTATAAACTCCAAGATCTCCATAGTGATTAGATAACAAGAGTGTCTGTATTGTCTCGGCTTGTTCTGACGGCGAGATTCCTCTGGTCTAAGAGCTCTTGTTTTAGACCACACTAAAAGGAAGGATTAAAAACAGACCATCAAGCACAAGATAAGCATCCCCACTTCACTCCAGGCAAATGATAACCAGCGTTGCCAATTTAGTGGCTTTGTGACTAGATATAGTGACATTTTGACCTTTTCTGCTGACTGGAAATCTTTTTTTGACCTATGCTTGAAGTAGATGTTCTACAGATCTAATAGACACATGCAGCTAGTATGCAGCTCGGCCACCTTTACTGGAGGGGCAGGCAGACACAAAACATAAACTATGCCCATCCACCAACAACCAAACAACATACAAGAACATAGAGAATGGGATAACATTCAGCTACATGGCATATGTAGATCAGACATGGTTATGTATTGTGTTGTTGTATCATGCAATGCATCATCTAGCAACTTTTAGCACAATTCTATAAAAACAATAGCAATTTTTTGGCAACACTGCACCCAGTGGGATGAGATTTATGGTCTCTGTTGACTGTCCCTTGTATTTGGCACTGTGTTTCATGACAGCCGTTTTCTCTTTCTCTCTCTCCACATTCATTTGGAAAGACAGAACCTTTGGTTGCTTGTACAGTATCCAAATCGCAGTTTGACAAGTCAGAAGTTACTCACATTATGCTGTGTATGTAATTACATATCTACTTACACACAGAATTACACACACACACACATTACACACATTTTAATTTACATTATTTATTGACTGTCCTGAGTCAAACTGCTGATGTGTTAAACAATGACAAAAAATGAAGACTGGAACACTCAGAGCTGTCTAGGCATTCACAAGAAAAATGTAGGCCTGCCATTTTTAGCTTATTTTATTCAACGGAATATTATAACATCAAATCTATTGCAGTATTAGTCTTAAGTATTATTTTATTATTAAGCTTTGGCCAAATTCTTAAAAGAAAATGATCAAATCAAAATGTGTGCTCTGTAGTATACACAGCTATGTGAGCTCTTCCATTAGTTAGGTCTTCAGGAGCTGGACTGTAGTCCTGTCAGATTAACCACTAGCATAAGCAGTAAGTGACAGGTTCTTCCAGTTAAATTTTGATTAACAAAGAGTGGGGCCAGTTTTACAAAGGATATCACTTCAGGCTTCCTGTAAATTGTAAATGTATCGCTGTGAATCCGAGCGACAGCCTAACAAATAGGTTTCAGTCAAATGCAGAGTGGCAGCTGCAATGTCTGGACCCTTTATACTAGGAGTCACTCTAGAAATACTATGTAAAAGGTCTGTTACAAGTTTTAGATTCCATGTTAAAGCTAGAAAAACCAAAAATGTTCATGTGCATTGTTGTTATCTTAGCACTAACAACATAATTACATAGAGGCATTAGCAGGAATAGAAGCATTTTTAAAGAGATTTTTTGTCAAATTTTTTTTAACACATTTTGATATTTATGGACCTTAAGACTTAACGTCAGAGTACGACACTCAGGACAGTGTGATCTATTAATTAAAATGGCAGAAATTCTCCGCTTGTGGGGGACAAATTATTATGAAATGTTTTCGGAAAGAAGGAACGAAGGAAGGAATGAAGGAATGAACAAACAAACAAACAGACGAATGCTTTGCTATTAATAAATTTGGGGGGTTGTTCTACATGTGTTGTTGGTACTTCTACTGTATACTTGTGTATGGATGAGATGACAAAGTCCATGGCTGTTTCCGAATGGTTACCGGTTTTTGTGTGTGGTGGTGGGGGGGTCCCCTCTGTCAGCCTGGCACCATGCGGAGTTACATAAACATCCTCTTGCTGGCACCATTCAGAGAATATGAGCACTGAGAGCTGATCTTATTTCCAAACATTTGCCTAGCAGGCGTGTAGGGGCGCACTGAGAAAGTCCAAAAAGGTGCCACATAGCATAGCAGGCCCACTGTTCTCTACCCAGGCCGCCTGCACGTCTGTCTGTCTCACCGTACGTCTTTCTTTCTGCCTCTTTCTAAAAAGACACATTTAGGGGAACAAGGAACAACACTGTCTGGCCGGCTCCCGCTGCCATATGCCAAAAATTATCACGCACGTTTTTCTTTGTATCCATTTTTAAACATGCGGGAGATGAATCGGGCCTTTATATGTGTGAGGGTTCCACTGTTTACTCTGCTGCTAACTCCAGAAACTGGGGGAAGGAGCGAGAGAGAGAGAGAGAAAGAGGGAGAGACCTGCGAGGTACAGAAGCAAGGAAAGCTAGGGAAAAGGGAGAGAAAGAGGCCATTGAATGACAGTAATTTAGGAACCGGTGCTTTTTATGAGTTTCCTGAGAGCCTGAGAGAGAGAGGTTGAACAGTAGGCCTCTAGTCAAAGAGCTCTCTTACCTTCTGCACCGTGCTGAGACAGTCACACAGGACCTATTAGTATTTTAAAGTGTGTGTGTGTGTGTGTGTGTATGTGTCTGTGTGTGTGTGTTTGTATGTGCATACCTTAGATTCCGGGTTCAACTCTGGGCAATATGACAAATTTTTTTGTGTGCTTAAATTCTCAGAATACTGCAGACGTTGTGATCTCATCAGAAGCAGGGGTAAGGAGTATATAAAAATATATGAAGATATGTATTACAGACATTTTCACGATACTGATTAAGTATCACAATATTTTGTCAGACAAAATATTTGCAACTTGCCATCAAGAGGCAAATGGGTGCAGAGATTTTTAAAGCTTATCACATACTTTCACTGTATGTGAAACTGGACTTAATTGTGTTTTAAAGTATTGATAATATCCATGATTTTCTTTGGTATCACAATACAAAATCAACTGTTGTCATATTGCCTTCTTCTTATAAGAATACTGACAAACTACATTTCTTTATAGAGAATAATTACGTTTAAAAAAATGTTTTTTTAATTTTTAAAATTACCTGATATATATTTTTTACTTATTGGATATTCTGATATCATGTATGTCTTAATATTACATTTTTGCAATATTCCCTACCTCTATATCATGTACTACTACAATATTTTTAGGTACTATGGCATGTGGGCAGTGGTGGCCTAGTGGTTAGGATGCTTTGAGACCTGAAGGTCGCAGGCTTGAGTCCTGGCCAGGGCACTACCGAGGTTTCCTTGAGCAAGGTACCGTCACACTACAATGTTCATGTTTTTTTCCACACATGCAAAAGTACAAAGTCAGTCAAGTCTACTTAAGTAAACACATTTTTATAAATCAGTTGAACTTAAGAATAATTATTATAATAAACTCATTTATAGTAATATGTTCAAAGGCAATTTTTGGCAACTTTATATCTGTCTTATACTGTCTTGCCCTGTGTGTGTTATACTACAATATTGGCATTCATTTCATTAGGAGAAGGTTTGACTGATTTGGGCAAGATGTCTATTAACAATTTTGCTGACCAATATTGTGACAGTGTTTTTAAGCTGCAATTATTAAAACAAAACAATTGGAAAATGTGTGCTGTTTAGATGAGCCCACTTCTCAGCTTGGTTTTGGGGAAAATCGTATGTCGAGTTGGCCACAGCAAAGACAAAATCAGCAGAAAGTGCAAAACCCAACATCTTTCCTCATTTAAGAATCAGAATTCCTCTTCCCAAGAAGCCCGTGGTTCTTTTAGCAAGACAATGCAATATTTCATTCTCAACAAACTACCACAGCGTAGACACAAAATCCATTTGCTTGACAGCATCCAGATCTGTCTCCTACTGAAAATGAGTGTATAGCACAACATGAAAAGAAAAATCAGACATTGGCGAACAATAACTGCTTGTATAAAGCAAGAGTAGGCAAATATGCAACAATTTGTATCCTCAGTTCCAAAATAAAAAAGTGGAACAAGGTCAGTTAGTTAACAACAGTGGTTGAAGAGAATTTTTTAATTTATTTTTATTGCAAAATTTCCCAAATGAGAAACCCTATTTCTGGAAATGGAGTTTGTATGAATAACAAAACAGTGTTTGCAATATTACTATTTACAAGTACTAAGTATTGATTTTAGAGAAAACACTGGACACTCATGCTCCAGTTATAATTTTTAAAAAATATAAATATTATTAAAAATATTATATATTTTTTTCATATAATCTTTGAAAGTTGCCAATGAAAGTCACCCCATCACTGCAGTATTGAGCTTTTGTAAAATTGTAAAACTTACACAAAGGCCTTAACCATCTAAAAATCCCAAACTTTCCACTTCTATTTAACCTCCTGTGTGTGTTGTGCAAGAAAATACCTCACTCGCTAGCAGCATGCAGTTATTGCAAATGGTGGTATAGGCTTATCTGTGCATATGTGTGTGTGTGTGTATAAATACTGTGCAGGTAGATTACATTCACAGATATGGAGGATTGGATATGGTACAGCAGCATCAGTGTGTTTGATGTTTCAGCTGTGAAGAGCCTATTGTCTATTTTATCATTGCCTCTTTGCTGTGGACTCCAAACAGGGGTTTCTCCCAGAATACTGTTGCTCTGGACTTCTGCTATAACACGCCTCACAGACGACCAGTCTCCATCGCATTGTCAGAACTTTCTCCAGGTTGTCATGCAGCATGTTAGAATGGCATCAAGAACAAAACAAGGCTTTTCCATTGCCTGGTGTCCTTTGCAGTCCTCCCTGCTAATCTACCATCATCTGATCTAGGTGCTGGAGTGTAAGGTATCAGTAAAACACACAGTGTGGTCCAAAAACACAACGGCATCTGACTATGAATGCCAGCTTAGCAAGGTGGGGTTTGCATCAATTCGGTTGCATCTGATTATACACTTTTTATCTTTACATGATGTAAGCAGTGCAACCTTGGCCAGAACCAGTGTGTTCACACGCAAAGCGCAGTCTGAGATTATTATGATACTGGCTCGGTCAGCAGATTAACCTAAATTTTTTGGAAAGTGCTCAACATTAAAGCCTTTAAACTCTTCTGTGAACATTTTAAAACATTAAAGACAACAAACTTAGAGAACAGTGATACCCCCTTTCTGAGAAAATCTTTTCGGATTTAAAATAGGTCATTTTTGTGATTTCTGTAGGCCATTTTTGAAACTGGAGGGAGGGGGAGGGCATCATTTGGATTGGTGAGAATAGAGTCACAGGAACCCCACCTTTTGAGTTGTGAAAAGAAAAAAGAAAGAAAATGCTCATCAATAGCATCTGAGTAGAGTGAAGTTTGATGAAGACTCTGGGAGATCAGTTTTTAAACGTAGGCCCAGTTTAGCTAAACGGCTACACAGTATTTTTCATTAATTACTCATGAATCCAATAAATTGTTTAATTATATTGTGGCTATGACAGTATTAGCCTTGCTAATACCAACATATTATCTTAGCATTAACAACATGGAAGCATCAGGGGATAACGGTAATGTTTAGTTGGTACTTTAGCTGAGGAGGTCAACTTATGTTGTAATCGCTGGCAAAATGGTAACATTAGCAAGGGTGCAGATGGTACCAAGGACACATCCAGCTTAGCCCAATCATCCCATCCCATTTTTGTCCCAAAAAAACTCTATGTGGTTGGGTAGTGGTGGCCTAGTGGTTAGAAATTTGCCCTTGTGAACAGAAGTCTGCAGGTCCCAACCCAGGTACCAATGAGGTACCATCCTACTGTGTTGCTACTTGGGTGCGTTTCATAGCTGCCAAGTGCTCCACATGTGCACGTGTGATGGGTTAAATGCAGAGGTCACATTTCGGTGTGATGCCTTATTTGACCCTACATGAACTGTGATGATCGTCAGTAAAAAAGATGACTGTACAGACGGTTAACTGTTCCACTGGTTGGGCTATAGCTGAAATGAACAGTAGGCATATGTCTGTTCAAGTCAGTCCAAAATATATGATGTAAACTGGATATGAGTAGAGCATGCAGGGATATCACTGGCTATATTCATGTAGTACAGGTAAACCATTGATAGCCTTGTGTTTTTGCTACCTAATTGCTACTCGTGGCAAGCGGTGCTTAGTCCACTCAAGCACTTACTTCCAGATGCCTCCTGCTCAACAGGTTAGCCACACACTGAAGATAAGGGAGTCTAAATTACCAGTTCTACATTAATACAAACATGCTTTACAGTATGCCCTTGTGATTTAATCAGGTATTACTAATAAATCCATTTGAGCTTCTAAAACATTTCATCTCACGCATATTTTATTTAAAACTGAATCCGCCACAATGCGTTGCCTTTAAGCATATGTGCTAAAGCTCATCTCAATTTGGTCAGTTTCTTGGCATGGTTGTATTTAATGACTTTTATTGACTGTTTCAAAAGCTTTTAAAAAGGGTAACAGCTAGTAGGACGGGTTTTGGATAGCACTAGAAACTTTTACAGGTATTAAAAGAATGAAAGCACCTAGAATCTTCAAATTTTGCATGCATGTGTTCTGGAGGTCAACGAGATTTTGTGAACCATTGGCTCAAATTACACAAAATAAATCATTAACCCTTTAATCAGTCAAGATTTCTCCTTATTGTAAAATCCAATTTTCGCTAATTAGTAAATCAAATAAAATTCTTGGATTCTCCTAAAATTTCTCAGAGAAATCCATACAATTTCCTCAAATGTGCATTAGTGCAACCTGCAATAAGTCTATTTATTAATGAACACACTGTAATTCTGTGGATTTTATAACCATAATTGACTTAAACCAAGTGGTAGTGATCGATCAGTTGGGTGAGTTCAGCTCAGCGAATGTTTCAATTGAAACTCAAAATATGCTTGACCAAATAATTGACCACAACACCAAAGGATTATGTATAATTGTATAATCTTAAAAGTTAAAGCCATTTCCTGACAGTTCAAAAATCTCTCCTTTGCCCCTGAATACTATCTAAATGTTCTAGAGACGTTACACCAGTAACTGGCTATGCTAGCTAACGTCAGACGCAATGGGAATAATGTAAACGCCAGATCCAAATTGTGATGGCTACTGTTCGCTCAGTCTAAACAACTAGGCTAACTAAGGGAGGCAGGGAGTCAATACGTCTAGGGCCTACTGTTCACCCTCTCCCTTTCTCTCTCTGGCTCTCAGGAAACTTATAAAAAGCACCAGCCCCTAAATTACTGTCATACAATGACCTCTTTCTCTCCTTTTCCCCTCTTTTCTTGCTTCTGAACTTTACAGGTCTCACTCTCTCTCTTTATGAATTTCTAAATCTCTTCTCTCTTCCTGTATTTACACCTCTATCTCCTTCTCCCTCCCTCTCGCTTTCTTGTTTTTCCCTCTTTTTAACCCTGTTTTTCCTCCCTCCCTTGCCGTTTTTTTGTCTTTCTTTTGTTTTCTTCTCCTTGAATTTCCCTCTTTTTCTCTATGCTCAGATGTTTTATTTCCTTCTCTATCTCTCTTTCGCTCTTTCTTTATTTCTCTTTAATTTCCTTCTTTTGCTAATGTTTTTATTCAGTTTTGCTTCGCTATGTTATTTCTTTTGTAACTCTCTCTCTCTCTCTCTCTTTCTCTCTTAACTAACCAATTGATTAAATGTTCATGACAAAAAACCAAGTACTAAAGACTGTAATTGTAATTGTACACCTATGCAGTGAAGCCATGAGGCAGGTGGACGTCAGAGTGGCCAGTGAGCAGATATGCTACTAGGGGCTTCTACTAAAGGTGGTGGCCTAGCGGTTAGGAACTTTCCCATGTATCCCAAAGGTCACAGGTTCAAGTCCTGGCCCAAACACCACTGAGAAACTCTCGAACAAGGTATCAGCTCCCCGGGTGTTTTTGATAGCTGCCTGCTGCTCAACGTGTGGATGGTTTAAAAGCGGAGGTCACGTTTTGTTGTGGTGCATTTTGTGATGGGCTATTTTACAATGACACGGTCACTTTCACTGAAGTGATGCAGACAACCAGCCCTGATCAGTACGCGGAAACTTTAAGCTCCAGTATTTTAAATACTGGAATTGCTCAGTCTTCTTTAACATGATGAGGAAGTTTTGGTAGCTCCTTGTTCTGCCCTTGTTGGCTTGAATACACGTTCCGGCTTCAAGGCCAATGTCTTATTTGGTCAGAGGGAACATTGTGTAAAATTCATTAGAATGAAATATGAGAGCGCGGTGCCTTCCAGCCGTTAATGGCCGTATTGATTGATTCGTGTTTTCATACTCGTCAAGGAGACATAGTTACGAGGCGATCCTCTAGCGGCCTGTAGCCCAGTGAGGGTTTGAGGTTTGAGGTTTTGAGAGCCTCACTGACCCACACACTCCTTCATTTCCCTTCCATCACTTTTTTTTCTTCCCGCTGTGACGGATAAATGATGGGCCGCTCCAAAGGCAGCCTTGTTCGCTTCAGAAAAGGAAAAACCAAGAAGAGGAGTGGGTTTCCAAACAGTTTCTGCTCCTCAGAGCAGGCTCTGGATTGTCAGAGAGTAAGAGCAGTGCCCAAGCCAGGGATGCGGGCTATTGGCCTTTTAGCAGCTTGCTAAAATGCAGGAAAACAATGTGTGTGTGTGTGCACGCACCGTGTGTGCTACAGGTATGAATGTGTCCATGGGCAGCCAGATGGCCCTGTCTCATTGGAGTATGATAGATGGTAGCATTAGTGTGTCTGGAGCTGGAGAGCGTGTCGTCTTGCCGCATGCTCGGGGGCACTGCTGGTTAGCACATGTGCCATATGGCCCTGAGGCTGCACACTTGCACACTTGCACACTTGCAAAACATCTGGCAAAAGTCAGGCCTGGACAACAGGGACTACAGCTGTTGTTTAGTGTTCTATACAGTGCTCCTGATTCTGTAGTACAGTGTTCTATACAGTGCTCCTGATTCTCCAGTACAGTGTTCTATACAGTGCTACTGATTCTCTAGTACAGTGTTCTATACAGTGCTCCTGATTCTCCAGTATAGTGTTCTATACAGTGCTACTGATTCTCCAGTACAGTGTTCTATACAGTGCTACTGATTCTCCAGTACGGTGTTCTATACAGTGCTACTGATTCTCCAGTACAGTGTTCTATACAGTGCTCCTGATTCTCCAGTATAGTGTTCTATACAGTGCTACTGATTCTCCAGTACAGTG
>JBBPDA010000021.1:17967409-17982957 GCA_037974385.1 Arnoldichthys spilopterus | reverse complement strand
TATTACACTGTTCTATCACACTCTATTCTATTACTCTATTCCATTACACCCTATTCTATTCTAATACTCTATTCTATCAGACTCTATTCTATTACACTATACTATCACACTCTATTCTATTCTAATACTCTATTCTATTCTATTACACTATTCTATCACACTCTAATCTATTCTATTACACTATTCTATCACACTCTATCCTATTACTCTATTCCATTAAACTCTATTCTATTCTATTACTCTATTCTATTACACTCTATTATATTCTATTACACTATTCTATCACACTCTATTCTATTACTCTATTCCATTACACTCTATTCTATTCTATTACACTCTATTCTATTCTATTACTCTATTCTATTCTATTACACTATTATATCACACTCTATTCTATTACTCTATTCCATTACACTCTATTCTATTCTATTACTCTATTCTATTACATTACACTATTCTGTCACACTCTATTCTATTACACTTTTCTATCACACTCTATTCTATTACTCTATTCCATTACACTCTATTCTATTCTATTCTATTACTTTATTCTATTCTATTCTATTATTCTATTCTATTACACTCTATTAATTAAGCTACACTTTATTCTACTACACTCTGGTAGATTATTTTCTGTTACATTCTATCTGTTGCACTCTCTTGTATTCTATTGTGTTACACTCTATTCTGTTCTATTACACTGTTCTATCACACTCTATTCTATTACTCTATTCCATTACACCCTATTCTATTCTAATACTCTATTCCATTACACTCTATTCTATTCTATTACACTATTCTGTCACACTCTGTTCTATTACTCTATTCTATTACACTCTATTCTATTACACTATTCTATCACACTCTATTCTATTACTCTATTCCATTACACTCTATTCTATTCTATTATTCTATTCTATTACACTCTATTCTATTCTATTACACTATTCTATCACACTCTATTCTATTGCTCTATTCCATTACACTCTATTCTATTACACTATTCTATCACACTCTATTCTATTACTCCATTCCATTGCACTCTATTTTATTCTATTATACTATTCTATCACACTCTATTCTATTCTATTCTACTATTCTATCACACTCTATTCTATTCTATTATACTATTCTATCACACTCTATTCTATTCTATTACATTATTCTATTACACTCTATTCTATTCTATTACTCTATTATATCACACTCTATTCTATTACTCTATTCCATTACACTCTATTCTATTCTATTACTTTATTCTATTACACTCTATTCTATTCTATTACACTATTCTATAACACTCTATTCTATTACTCTATTCCATTACACTCTATTCTATTCTATTACTCTATTCTATTACACTCTATTATATTCTATTACACTATTCTATCACACTCTATTCTATTACTCTATTCCATTACACTCTATTCTATTCTATTATTGTATTCTATAACACTCTATTCTATTACTCTATTCTGTTGCAATCTAATATCACACTCTATTGTATTCTATTACACTATTCTATTACTCCATTCCATTACACTCTATTCTATTACTCTATTCTGTTGCAATCTATTACACTTTATTCCATTCTATTGCAATCTACTCTGTTCGAGTAAAACATTCAGCGGCTCAAGTGAACCTCAGTGAAAAGTATGTGTGTCTTTAATCAAACTAAACCTGGCTTCATTCCTCGCACATAAACACACAGAAGCCTGTTGCTGATATTAATGTCATCATTATCCTCTCGCATTTCTGTCAAACCCTCCATTTGGAAGATGGACAGTTAAAGAAAGACCTGAAGTGTCTGTCACCATGGTCATGCTGTTCATTCCACAGCCACTAGATGGTAACAATAGTCTTTTTCTTTCCAAGAATTTCCATGTGAGGACGTTTTGTGTTTCCAGTGTAAACAGCGCCGAACTGAATGAGAGCCAGCCTAATTTCACTCTCCTGTTTATCTTTAATCGCCTTCCCAGTGAATGTTCACGGCTCCCAGTGAAGGCAGCAGCGCTTCAGCTGCGGGTCACCTCGGACAGAAACCGCAGGCAGCTTCTGTTTGCTTTGCTTTGCCTTTTTAATTTTGCACATGCTTGCGTCAGGAGACGTTTCATGCTCCTCCAGAAAGTTTCAGGTTACAGTGTCTCTGCTTTTCAAGACAATAATTCCACTCCGTGTGGTGGTCGTTTCTGAAGTCAGTCAGTAGCGGACTTCCAACGAGCGCCCGGAGAGCTGAACGGAGGCAGATAACAGGCGTTATTTTTTCCTCCACCTGTATTCTGACAAATCCCGCCTTCTTCTACCTACGATTGGCTGATATTATTGCATGTCCTGAGCGACGATTGGCTAATGTATTCTATTCACGTTCCACCAATCGAGTGCAACCAGAGCTAAAAGAGATTTGCGTTTTTCGTCAAATAAAAAAGTTGGCCGATCCAAGTTTCCTGGCTAAAAGCTAAAAAAACGTCCACATGTTTAAATAAGTACACATTCTGGACGGAGAACATCCTTAAACGCTAAAACATAGTTTTTTTTGTAAATAGTACTGCACATATTCAGTGTATGTGCTGAATTATTGTGGGGGGTATGATTAAATTATATTATATACACACACACGTTCTTTCATTAAAAAAGGGAGTAATATCCATGATCTGGGTCCCCCCTTTAAGAGAAATGTGCAGAATATAAAAAAGTGAGAGTATGCGCGGGGGGGGGCAAACCTTTCTTTATTTTCTTTTTTTGATTCACACAGCTGTAAAAGACTGAAGTTGTAGGGCGCAGCTTATGTGCCCCTAATAATTAGGAATATAATATTGATTAGAAAGCGACCAGCCCTTTTTTCCCCTCCACTCTGAGCGCAGAAGAGGCTGTTCTCTTAGCCAATCGCAGCGCAGGAGGTACGCTAGGGGGTGGGGTTTGTGCTAGTAGAAGAAATACGTCACGCCTCGCCCGCCCCCGCGTTTTTAGAGGAGCGAGGAGGGAAGAGAAAGTTCAGTGTTGGCGAGGGGATGAGCTGTGTTGGGCAGAGGCATTGCGCCGTGGAAGCGAGGAGAAAAGCCCGCCGAGCGTGAAGTGACCCCGCGCTGGCCCCCCACGGCACGCACCGCGACGGCCGCCTGCAACCGGAGAGCGGCGATAAGAGCTCATTTCTGCTGCTATCTGTTCGGACCATCTCGCTGCCGTTGTTCGTGTTTACGCGCTGAAACGCTGCAGGAGTTCGTGTGGACACGCTGTGCGCTCCAGCAGCTGTGGAGCTGAGGCAACAAGAGCCTTTTCCCTTGTTCTCCTGCATTGTTTTTCTCAGCTTTCATCTAGGGGGATTGGGGGTCCATGCCCCCTCTATTGTAGGTGAGATGCACTTCTGGAATATCAGAGTTTTCTTAATCCCAGCACAACATATCTGACCAGCAGTCTCTCCCCCGGACTGGCCAGTCGAGCTCCCCCACACCTCTGTGACTGAGAAGCTAT
Organism: Arnoldichthys spilopterus; assembly: GCA_037974385.1. Classification (NCBI taxonomy): domain Eukaryota; kingdom Metazoa; phylum Chordata; class Actinopteri; order Characiformes; family Lepidarchidae; genus Arnoldichthys; species Arnoldichthys spilopterus. The sequence goes on along the minus strand of JBBPDA010000021.1, from coordinate 17,979,489 downwards.
CATGGGGTGCTCACCTCTGAAGGTGGCGATCTGGCTGTGGTGTCAGCTCTTGATGGCAGCGTCCAGCCTGGAGATCGGCACATACGACTTCGAGAGGGGGAGGCCGGCCAAGTGCGAGCCCATCAGCATCCCCTTGTGCCAGGGCATCGGATACAACCTCACTCGCATGCCCAACTTCATGGACCACGACAATCAGAAGGAGGCTGCCATCAAGCTGAACGAGTTTGCGCCGCTGGTGGAGTACGGCTGCGATGTGCACTTGCGTTTCTTCCTCTGCTCCCTCTACGCACCCATGTGCACTGACCAGGTGTCCACCTCCATCCCTGCCTGCAGGCCCATGTGCGAACAGGCGCGTCAGAAGTGCTCGCCCATCATGGAGAAGTTCAACTACGCCTGGCCCGAATCTCTGGACTGCTCCAAACTGCCCACCAGGAACGACCCCAACGCCCTGTGCATGGAAGCTCCAGAGAACGACACTAAACCCGAAACGAAGAAAGGGGAGGGTATGCTGCCAGTGCCTCCGCGACCCAGGCAGCCTGGCTCGGGAAGCGGGCGCCCAGGGGGTCCTATGGGGGCCTGTGAGAACCCAGAGAAGTTCCAGTATGTGGAGAAGAGTGAGTCATGTGCCCCACGCTGCTCATCAGCTGTCGACGTCTTCTGGTCCAGGCAGGACAAGGACTTTGCCTTCATCTGGATGGCTGTGTGGTCCACACTGTGCTTTGTTTCCACGGCTTTCACAGTCCTCACCTTTCTCCTGGACCCGCATCGCTTCCAGTACCCTGAGAGGCCCATCATCTTCCTCTCCATGTGCTACAACGTTTACTCAGTGGCCTTCATCATCCGCTCGGTAGCTGGAGCAGAGAACATCGCTTGCGACCGAGAGAACGGGGAGCTGTACATCATCCAAGAGGGGCTCGAGAGCACGGGCTGCACCATAGTCTTTCTCATCCTCTACTATTTTGGCATGGCCAGCTCCATCTGGTGGGTCATCCTCACGCTTACCTGGTTCCTGGCTGCTGGCAAAAAATGGGGCCACGAAGCCATCGAGTCGCACAGCAGCTACTTCCACATGGCTGCCTGGGGCATCCCTGCACTGAAGACCATCGTCATCCTCACCATGAGGAAAGTTGCGGGCGACGAACTGACAGGCCTGTGCTACGTGGGCAGCATGGACGTGGGGGCACTGACTGGGTTCGTCCTTGTGCCTCTGTCCTGCTACCTGGTGGTGGGGACGTCCTTCGTGCTGACCGGCTTTGTGGCGCTCTTCCACATCCGGAAAGTCATGAAGACCGAAGGCACCAACACGGAGAAGCTGGAGAAGCTCATGGTAAAGATTGGCATCTATTCCATCCTCTACACTGTCCCGGCCACCTGCGTCATCGTCTGCTACTTCTACGAGCGCCTCAACATGGACTACTGGAAGTTCCGCAGCCTGGAGAGCAAGTGTGTCACATTCCCAGGCCGCAGGAACGAGGACTGCAGCCTGGAGGCGTCCGTGCCCGCCGTGGCTGTGTTCATGCTGAAGATTTTCATGTCGCTGGTGGTGGGCATCACCAGTGGAGTGTGGGTGTGGAGCTCCAAGACCCTGCAGACCTGGCAGGGCCTGTGCAGCCGCAAGCTGGCGGACAGGACTAGCAGGAAGCACTGCAGCGGAGGGAGCTGCAGCAGCACCCACTGCCATTACAAAGCTCCGGCCGTGGTGCTACACATGTCTAAGACTGACCCTTACTCGGACAGCCCCACGCATGTATGAGATTAGCTGGAGGGAGCGAGTGTGTGTGTGTGTTTGTGTGCGAAACGGAGAGAGTGACCTCATCTGTAATGTACTGTATGGACTTGCGCTGCACCTCCCCGTGTGTATGGCACTTTGCGAGCGCAGGCACTACCAGACAAAGTGCGGGCAAGCGAAATTTGTGGAACCCTAAAGCCAGGAGTTGCAGTTTAAGGCCTAAGCAGTGGACCGGTCATAAGTGTTTTACACTTATAGGGAATATGTTTATTTTTGCTTGCTTTAGAAGTGCAAAAAAAAAGAGAACTTCAGATATGCAGTCATACAAAAAAGGACTAGCATGGGGTTATGAGCATAAGACATTCGAAATTTTGCTCAGTTCATGGCATTTATGTGTTTATTTGTTTCACAGTTTTTATTTATTGTATATATATATATTTAGTTTGGTCATGTTTTCTCACAGAATGGTGTTGAACGGCCCATATTTCTGTTAAAAAAAGCTAAATCAATGGGCCAATGAGAGAAAAGTGCCTTTTTTGGAAAAATTAATAAAAAGTTCTTTATTTTTATATTTTACCATGGTGTTAATTATTTTGTTTTGTATATTGAGCATGGATTTTATATCGGATCGGGCTGCTTATGCAGTTTGAAATCAGTCGGATATGTAAAATAAGTGTAGTTAAATTACACTTTACAGTCTATTTTAGTCTATTTTAAGGACCCATATATGGTGGTCTGTTTATGTTTGTGTGGTTCAACATATCAAAAATGGTCCTAATTCATTTTACATGATCGCCTGGCAACCACCTTTAACAGGCTGTTTTTTTTTATATCATATAGGACTGATTTATGCAAATGTGCACTGTAATGATTGGGTGGGCTGTATTTATTTAAAAAGCAGAGTGAACCACTCTTTAAAACTTCAGTGTGAACGGGGAGTATAAACCAGTATCGGCTGAAAAAGTGGATATATGTGAATGTGCTATTTTTTGTGACATCACAAAAACAAAATGGGCTTACGTGCTACATCAAAGGAAAACTGATTACATTTTTTTTTCATGATGATACAAACCCTTTTAAGATTTCAAATCCCTACAAAGTAATCCAGCATTTCCCCTGTGAGCCGTTTTCCCATTGAGTGGTCCCATGTTATCCCACAGACTCAAACAGGCCCTTTTCTAAAGTCGTCCTTGTCATTCTCTTGTCGCTATACACAATACGACTATTATTTCTGAGTAATCTGTGGCATATATTGCGCTTGCACTCAGAGGAGTGGAAGCGCAACTGCAAAAGCCTCTGGTTCCCGTCTTAGTCTCGTCGCATGCTATAATAAGACGCAGAGAAGTTGGGTCAAAGCAATGCAAATATTTAGATGAAGTAGCCGACTTTGCATGTGAAAGGAGGTGGCTCCGGTTCAAATGCAAATTCAACCTTGAGAGACTCTTTCAGGAGACGCCTCAATAGACTGGGCTAGCCCTGTGTTACTGAGCTTAGACTATGGGGCTTTAGTCAGGGTGAAAAAAATTAGCATTGTCACTGTATAAAGCAAGTAAAAGGAAGTGGAGCTTGGATATTAAGCTTGCATCACTGTTTTTGTTCTACTGGCATTGTTCATGCCATGAACGACACTGTAATAAGCTGAACTGTGACATATAGTGATCTTAGGTCCTTAAAAAGGTTCATCGGAGCTATGCAACAATGCAAAAAAAAAAAAAAACAGATAAAGAAGCCTAACATGAGGTAAAATGTGTAGTGTTAAAAGCTCTATAGCCATTAAAGGGAAAGTCTAGTTATTTGTTTGCAGATTTCGTCTTAGGTAAATGCAAAAAAAGTGATGTAAACAAGTCAAATCAGAGTGTTTCATTGTAAATGCACTGAGAAACCTGCAGAGATTCAGAACGGTTCACAGTGGGGGCGATAGGAACCAGACATCCGAAGAGCCTCCAAAAGCTCCCTCAACAACAATTATTACAGTAACTGGTTGCAAATGCCCTGCCTGAGGCCTAGTACACATATTTTTTAATGCTTAGCACTGTTCTATTATCTATTATAGACACATAGGTTCACTGGTTTCGGTTAGTAAAAAAATGGCTATAATGATGTAGACAGGCGACCCCTTGTTCTGTGCAGCACCACTGTTAAAGAAACTGGAGACAGTTCTTCTTGAATGACACATTTCCCATCAAAACACTCTGTCTTTGCTTACATTTCAGCACCTGAATTGCAAAACACATTTGAAAAAATTGGTGGAATTAGCCTAGAACATTAAGAACGCATACATTTTTTAAGAGTGCACATTGCTTGCTAACTTTAAGAATGCACGTGCATAAACTTAGTGCCATCCAACATTGAGGCGCTTCCCCGTTTCATGCCCAACCCGTTCCATTTCTCCCCCTTCAAGCTTTCCCAAGGGATCTTCTGCTTTCCATCCTCAAAGAGAATGGCTAAGAGCACGGCAGGCAGTGGGCCTGAGTTTTTCCGTGTTAGAGCTCGCATCACCACCTTTAAATGCGGAGGCTGTCCTGGTGATCTATTTCATTAAGAAGTCCCCCTCCCCCCTCCCCCCTCTGCACCTATTGTTGCCTGCTGCTCCACTCTGCCCCCCCTTTGTCCCTTTGATGTGAGCCACTCATGCAAATGGAGGGAATTTTCTTGATGTGTGATCCGGAGCAGCCTGGGTCAAATGATAGCCCTGAAGATGGAGTTTCTTCACTGCTTGGGTGCAAGGGACAACTTTACCACATCTAATCACATGCACACACTTTAGAGTGGAGCCGGAGTGTAAAGCTGAAAGGTGGGAGGGCTACTTGCACCTAAGTGCAAGACACATTTGGTCGCATACGGTGTGGGGACATGGTGTGTTAGTCCGGTAGCGTTTACTAAAAGCTAATCAGCGTTTACTTCACTTTTCAGATGGTTTTTAATGAAAGCGAGCACTTTTTTTTGTTTTAGCAATAGCTTAAAGAAGACCTCCATTAATGACTGCGTAGTTTTTTTCAGATGCAAATCATTCAGTGCTTTGAGTGTAAATTTCTTTATTGGAAAGAAGCTTCTTCACTGTGCTGGTGAATGGAATTGGGAATTGCAACGTCTATGACATATTTATAACAAGTTTACTTACTTACTGTTGAGCCTACACATTTGGGCAGTGGTGGCCTAGTGGTTAGGACCTTGCCCTTGTGAACAGAAGGTTGTAGTGTTGTAGTCAAGACCACCTAAACTGAGACCAAGACACTACTGAGATTTGAGGGTACCAAGACCGAGGCCAAATAGAGTCGAGACCAAGACAAGACCGAGACCACAAAAAATTGGTCTCGAGAACTACAGCACTAGAAGGTTGCAAGTTTAAGTCCCGACCCAGGTACCACTGATGTACCCTTGAGCAAGGTATCATCCCACTGCACTGCTCCCTGGGCCCTTTTTGTATCTGCACCACATCTTCATGCATGATGGGTTAATACAGAGGTCACATTTTGTTGTGGTGTACTTTGTGTTATTGAGCGTGTTCACAATGACAAATACGTCACTTTAAAATGTCTTTATAATATATAATGTTGATGGTAAAATTATGATCAATCTGAAAAAGGGACTATTTTACATTATAGAAAGAAGTAAACATTAAAGATAATAAAATGTTTTTAAGGCAATTATGGACATTTTAAAGTTTAAAGATGAGGGTGGAAAAGTGTCGCTAAACTTTTCCTGCACATTGAACATAAAGTGCAGATTAACCAATTTTTCAAAATGTCTCTATAATTAAATATTCTAGATATAAATAAAGTTGTTTATAGTTGTCTGGTGTAAAATGCTCTGTTCTAAAAAGAATGACATACATTTTGTTTACAGCAGTGGTGATTGAAATCAGACATCCTAAGAGTTGAATGCCTTTAAAAGCTCATCAGATTATTATACAAAAAGATTTTAAATAAGAAGGTTGGTGTCAGAGACAATTTTACAATAGTTCTGAGCTAAAATATTTGATCTAAAATATGTCTTTGATCCATTGATAAATTAGGGGCACATGAAAGGTGCTGTAAGATATATAGAACACTGCACACCAAAGAACACTGATTTACTCTGATTTACTCTAATATACCATTATCAGCATTACATATAAAACCTCAGTAGACGTGTATTTGTCCATTGTTTTTTTTTTATAGTAAAATGGCTGTATGATCCCTGGTTCCCACCATTCCATTAGTAACAAATAGTGCTGAAGATTCTGTACTAGCATATGCAGCTTTGCACATTAAAAAAACTGCTTTGTTTGCATATTTGCATTGAATTATGTAGAAAATTGTAATTCTCCTTTAATATGAATGGGGCCTTAATTTTCAGTTTCTCAAGTCTTTAAGTCACTACTAGGTCACTCAGCAGCAGGCTTTCCTTACGCCAGCACTACAAGTTCTAGCTTTAATGGGCAATTACACATTAAAGCAGTGAAGCACTGTTGTCTTTTATAAGTGTTTTTCGGAGACTTCAAATGTCGACACTGTAACTGCAGATTGCTAGGAGGGCAAATAGGCATGTTGACTGTCTGACTCATCTCAGGTCGACATCCTCTGACAGAATTTAGAGAGGGTAAACACTCACGCTAAATGCTAACGAAGCTAGCGAGTGGCCTAACCCTGGCTGATTAGGTTGAAGGCCAATTTGTTTTCAGACAAGGTCTTTCCAGCAGATAGGAAAGGAGATTTACACTAATCACTAGGCTAAATGGTATAAAGTCCCTCACTGTTTTGCCAAAGTTCAATTGAATTTTATCTAGATAACAATTTTACACAGATATGGTCCCAGACCCTTAATAAGTTCAACTTACATTAACAAGTGAAGTCAACAGAGTAACTCACGTTAGACAGTTTATATCTGCTTTTGATTTTATAAAGGTGAAGTTGTTTTTGTGATCAGGACCGGCCCTGACAATGTTGGAACCATAGGCGAGCTTTTCAAAAGTATGCCCACCCCCCACACACACACAACCACCAATGCCCCCCGACCCCCCTTCAAGCAGACTACTAACATCTACGACACACCCACCATAAAAGACCTCGTTATCACACCGGTTTAGTTTAAAGGGAACATTTTAACATGGGAACTTTCAAACACCTTCAGAAAACATTTCAGTAAATAAGAAATTATTTCATCCCAGACATTTTGTGCCCTAGGCAACCGCCTATAATCCCTATGCCACGGGCCACCTGTTTGTGATATTATAGTACTTTGCTACATGGTGGCATTACATATCAAGCTTGGAACTCAGTGTTTTCTTGTTTTTAATGTTTTTCACCATTTGAAAGCTGCAGCTCATGTTAAGTGGACCAATAGTTGAAATAACATCTAAATAATAACCATTCACATTACAATGAATATGCTTCCTTCACATCTAAAGGCTCAATGTGAGATATGGATACGGACAGAGCCTCACACCAGTAAACCTAGACTTCAATAAGGAGCTGCGAGAGATTCTACGAAAGGAAGGTTCTTATGGTCAGGGGAAGTTTGTTCCACTTTGGTGCCAAACCTTGATGCATGTTTTTGATTTTTAAGAAGTTGGACTAAGTATGATGCTGAAAGCAAGCTCTGACCCATGGTTTGATCACTGCATACATAACTCTGCATATATTAAGTCTGTATTTGCGCACATTTTCAAGAAGATTGTGTATACGGTTGAAATGGTGCAGTTTTGCCAGAAATTGTGAGGCTATTGTAGCTAATTGCTCAAATAAGACACACAATTTTGATACTTTTTAGTTTTAGTGAGTGATTATAACATCTAAATGATATCACATCATCTGGACTGCCTCTGTTTTTGCCTCCTTCTATATCATTACAACCTCTTCCACTACTGTGTCAACCCCTTGGAATTATAAGATTCAATATGCATTTTAAGCGTTTTGAGATATTGAGCTTCAAAGTTTTTGTATTCCGTACAAACGTATGATTCAAATCGTATTGTGTTCTAGATAAAAAGACCAAAATTGCATAATTAATAATCTGTCATAGATTAAGAACATGTGAATAACCCAGAACCTAATAATTCCAAGTAGCAGTCTACTCGTTAGGGACTTGATCAGAAGGTTGTAGGTTCAAGTCCCGGCCCAGGTTGCTTGAGCAAGATACCGTCCTGCTACACTGCTCCCCAGGTTCTGTTGATAGCTGCCTGCTGCTCCATGTATGGATGGGATAAATGCAGAGGTCACATTTAATTGCAGTGTGCTTTGTATGATGGGTTCACAATGACAAATAGTCATCCATGCCAACATCAACTTCGCACTGAAGTATATGGGTAGTGACGTATTTAGGTTGTGATGATTTCTCAGCACTGATTTTGTCCATTATCCGTTTGTAACAGGTTGAACCTGACCCAGGGTGAGTGACGCCATTCCTTTAATTAGCCAGTCTCATCAAAACGGGTCACAATGCTGCTTCCCCTGGAGACGACTTTAGTGAGAAGAGCTTTCTTTTCACAAGCTGTGTGTTCAAAGGAGTGCTGACATAGTAAAGTCAATGCTGCCATTTTATGACGGCGTGTGTGTGGTGTTTTTCAGCTCAGGTTGCCTCTCCAGAGTGCAGCCCTTTCACGCTCACAATGCCAGTAAACTGCAGCTGGTGAGAGAAAGAGAGAGACATCAACCAGTGTGACCCTGCCAACAGACATGAGGTCAATGCTAGCGCACTCACTCGCTCAGATGCGCGCACACACACACACACTTGTTTTGGACAGCATCAGGACAAAACCTTGTTTTGTAACCAGTATCTCAAGAAGTCATGACACATAGACCAGTAGAAATAGCCCAAACTTACTTAAAACTCATCTCCCATTAACTTAATAATAATGTGCAAAAACACACACACACACACAAACACACACACACACACAAACCCAGCCCCTCAGTCTCTCACTTGTTCATAGTAAGCCCATTATCTTACCCTGTGGGATGCAGAGGCTTTGATTGTGGATACACTTTCACTGCTACAGTAAAGGTCCCAGTCCCACCCTCCTCCACCCTCCCCCCTCCCTCATATAAGCACCGTTTGCCAGTCTTAGTCCTGAAGTGACCCTGCACTGCATTCAGGCTTAAAAATAAAGGTGAAAACAAAGGTTCTTTGGATCTTCTTGAAAGAATCTTTTGGTGGACACTTCTTTAAAGAGACACACATGTAAACAAGACATCTGAAGTTTGAAGCTTTTAAAGTTTAAAGAATTTCATATTATTTAAAACCACTAAAGGTTTTCCATGTCTAACAACTGGCTGAAACTTGGCTAGACAACGGCTCACAGTCAGCGACAAGTCCTGGGCTTTCATATGGAATGGTCTCTCAAGTTTGATGATGGTGGAGTGCTCATCTCAGGCCAGTTTGACCACCATGGATCATCTCCATGTGTTTCATATACTCCCCAACTCGTAGCCAAAATGGGCTGTTGCTCCAAGTTACAGGCTTTAACTGATGGCACCTTTAAAAACTGAGCTTCAATGGATTATCATGCTATGGGTTCCCTGTCTGATTCAATATTCCTCCAGAGTTTTTCCTTGCCTCTGTCACCTTGGCTTGCTCATTAGAGGGTCAGACCCAGATTCTATGCTTTGTGACAAAATCAGTTTAAAGCAATTTAAAGCACCACAGCATTTTTTTCATGAACTTAGTCTCATTGTTTAAAATGTGCTCAGATGATTTGTAATTTCCTAATTAATCTAAAGGGTAAGGCTTAATTAGTAGTACCTCGCTACCACAGAAAAAATATTCCTGACTGGACGATTAGCCTGTTCCGGGGGAGGGGGAGTTTCTAACCGAAACATCACAAAGAAATAAGAGCCACATAAAAGCCATAAGGCCAAACACATGGGACAAGGCCAAATATTCCCCACTGCTTGTTCGTGAGTACATTTATGAGGTTCCACACTACTTTCAGGGTAGTATTACTTATGCTTGAGTCCTTATTTTACCACAGTAAACACCTGAGCTTGACTTCAAGTTTGAGCTTAGTTATTCTTCTACACAGTAAGAAGGCATGGTTATGATTTTGGCACTCTCCTAGACTTTCACTGCAATAGGGATAATGATGATGTGATGATCTATAAGACTCTGTTTTTCTCAACCAAGTCAATGTGACATACAATCAACATGGTGTTGATATAGACAATATGGCAGCCTATAGATCTTTTAATCATATACAGCCTCTGATGTAGCCTAGAGGTACTACCAGCTGTCTGATAGAAAGGCTGATGAGCAAACAGTCTGTCCAGCTGGGGCACTGAATTAGCCTGGCAGGGAACCCCACCAGGTAATATCAGAGCTTAGCCACTAAGCTAACTCAGAGTTTTGAGTGTTAAAATTATGCTATTTGAAAGAACAATTTCTGGTGACGTACACAGCAAGATCTCCCATACATGTTTTAATAATTTGCATGCCTTCAGGCAGCATGTAGCCTTTAAATGCTGGAAGCTAACTTGAATAAGATGGCGGACCTATACAATGAGTAGGTGGGCTCCATCATCCACTCTCGTCCCTACTAGGCAAGTTTGGCACCAAGTGTGACAAGATGGTGGCCTCATTTCGATAGAACAGACAGGAACGAAGGCACATCAGCCGTCTTTTAATAGTCAAATTCGAGTCTGAATGAGGAAAACAATTTTTAGCAATAAAAGCTATTTGCTAATACCCTGGTTATATTCCCCAATGCTTAGCTTCATGTACATCAAAGAGACGTCCTTGGTATGAAGAGTAGATACCAAAAGTTTTGATGGTTTTCTTTTCCAAACTCTTGTTGTTAAAAAGTTTAGGCACCCCGGTCAACATCCCAGTATGATAAACTCAGCAAATAAAATAAAACTAGATGCTAAAATTAGCAGAAAATACTAATCATTTGCATACTACTGTACTGAGTTGTTTGGCCTAATGGTTCGTGATGTGCTCATATAACAACAAGGGGAAAAACTGTGTGGAGTTTGACATTAAGGCCAAGGTCCCGTCAGACTTGTTTACCTTTCTCCCAGTTACTAAACTTCTAACTGATAGTGTAGGTAAAGTGTTTCACCGTCAGGGCCTGTTGTGTTCTCGCCTTGTCGGTGTGATTGGCTGCAGACGCTGCCGTGTGTGTGATAAAAGACGATCATTACGAGACGTTGCCCCAACCCCACCTCAGCTTATCACCCCCCACAAGTGTCCACCCAGCCCTGGGGAGAGAAGAAAGAGAAGGACAGAGGGGGTGGAGGGAATAAAAGCACCCCTCATTACACTCATTCGCCCCACCATCTCCCTCCACATCTCCCCCCACACTACTATTCCTTTCGCGGGCTGTTTTGATGTGTAAATGAGCACATTGAAAAGCTGCAGGCCCCGAAAGAGACGCTTTCCATGAAAATGTGCCAGTCACAGCCCAGCGGGGTCCAAGCACAGATACGTTCAGCTCAGCATGGATATCCTCTTCAGTTTCTCACACACACACACACACACACACACACACACACACACACACACACGGGTTCAAACAGACACACTGAAGCAAATACTATTTTCCCTACATAACCTTTACACAGTCTACACTCTCACAAATAAAAAAACATGAAGGCAATAAACACCAAATGGGGGCATTATGTCTTTTCAATGAGGTGAGAAAAACCATTAGCAACAATTTTGTTAACTTAAAACATCTGTTTTTTAATAGTTTGAGTACATTTGGCAAAACTCAGATTCATGTTCTTCCAATGTGTATATATCAGTAACTTCATAACTGTAAACCCTCACATGTCTCCTGATAGCAGGTCATCAAAAAAATGTAAAAAAAATAATGTAAACTTTATGGAAAACAGACATTTTTTAGGAATGAAGGGCTTTAACTTACAGCTTTCCTGAAGCATAGGAAATAAATGTAGTCTTACAAGGTAATGCTGTCTGTCTTTATTTCTTGCCTTTTCCTTCTCCATGCTGATAGTGATATAAAGTACTACTTCCTGCAGTACAGCATTGTGCTAATAATGCACCAGAGAACACACAACAGTGTGTTCCAGCTCTGCCTTTGATCAGATAGAGGGGTTTGTAAGACAATGGCCTTTGTACAATGTAAAGTTATTCAATGTAATTAACTGCTTAAATTACCAGTCACATCAAAATTGTTCTAAAATTTGTCCAGTAGTATATAATTATATATGTATATATGGTGAACACCACACCCTAGATGTCTAACCCTAGATTCTAAATTTGAAGTAGTGATCAATTTAAGGCTGCACTTACTTTTTCCACATGACTGATCTGTTTTTTGCTATGATTATGACCAGACATCCATCCATCCATCCATTTTCCAACCGCTTCTTCCGTTTCCGGGTCACGGGGAAGCTGGAGCCAATCCCAG
>JBBPDA010000021.1:17940120-17952601 GCA_037974385.1 Arnoldichthys spilopterus | reverse complement strand
ATGGGTTAAATGCAGAGGTTGCATTTCGTTGTGGTGCTTGAGTGTGTTCACAATGACAAAAAGTCACTTTCACTTCAAACTTCTCCGCTAGGCGCCTTGAAAAACTGCCTTACAGGACGGCATCTCCCTTGTGAGACACCCATCCAACAGGTCAGAAAAGTTCATATGTTGTCAAACACCCAGAGCTGTTCAATACAGGACACCAACTGCCCAAGACCAAGCTGCCCACTGGTGCACAACAGCATGCTGCTCTAGAACAGAAGATCCTGATCACTCGTTCATCTGTCTCCAGAAAAAAATGAACCGTGTCCGTGATGGTTTTAACCCTAGTTTGGGTAAATTGTGCATATACCGGTTGTGGTTGCGGTCGGTGCCTAGTGGCGTTCTCCTCATTACGAGCTTGGCTTTAGCGATGCCCTCGTGGAAAGCTCGCTCTGCTGCGACCTTCTGCTTCCGTATCCGCTCTTCCTCGGCCTCTTTCTCCATTCGCTCTGCACCCACACACAGGACATTTGGTTAAAACGCGTCTTACATTGGCACAACTCGATCACACGCGGACAACCTACCAGATTACAGGCACAACTCTGAACCTACGTTACTACTCGATTACAATTTATTGTCAATGCCCCGTTCTCCCACTGCCCTCTTCTGTTTTTCTTGTTGACGTAACCGTTGTCCCCTTCAGCTTTTTTACAGGGTCAATTCTGCTACGGGCAATGACTGACCACCATCCACATGCTCTGGACTGTTTCCACAAACAGTGAATGAGTGAAATGACATCATCAGGTTGCTTGTGTCCAATACAGGCCGTCCACACAGGCGTTCGGGGCTCACCCTTAGATGAACTCAAACTTTGCAGGACATTTTCTTTGCGCCAATTTCTGCTACCATCCTGATTAGTGCAAAAGCCTTAATTATGTTTGCATGCCATTAGTTTAACGCTCTGGAGGACGGAATCCGTCCCATGATACTGCAGCCAGTGTTTGATCCCCGTAGCAGCGACTTTCCCCATATCAGGAGGATTTTTAACACAAGGAGGTGAAGGTTCAGGTCTAATGAAGAACAAATGTCTGATTTCTGCCCCCACAGTTAAACATACGCAACTACAGAGCTCAGAGCGCATTCGTTTATTCAAGATATGAACGCCTGTGTGGAGTAGGCCTAAAAGCGTGACTAACGTTTTTCAGTTCTCTCCGATTACAACTGCAACTACACCCATTTCTCAATACTCTACCACTTGTGTCCCTGTCAGTTTTACAGTCAGCCGCTCTTTCACGCCTTCATTTCCTGTTTATTTTTCAGCGTCTTGTCCCTCACCTTTATTCTGTCGCTCCTGCTCTTCCTTCTCCTTCTTGGCTTGAATAGACATCAGCCTGCGGCTTTTCACCGTGCTGATCATGTCCTCGGGCTCGGCCTTCGTCGGCTCCTTCGCCGGCTCTTTCTTGCAGCTTCCCTCTTTTGCGACACCCTCCTTCTTCTTCTCCACTTTGCCGGCTGCGTCGCCTCCGCCGAGGCCTCCTGCGGCCAGGACCTGCTCCTTGCGCTTCTGCTTTTCAGCCTTCCGACGGATGTTGGCTTCCTTGAGCGTGGCGAGCCGCTCCCTCCAAAGACCAGCTGCGCGCTGCTGCATGGCTTCTACGTGGTCCTCGATCGAATAGGTCATAAGTATGCGGTGGCACAGCGCCACCATGAGGCTCACCTTCTCCGGCGGCGTGAGCTCGAACACCTCCGCCGTCTCCAGGCGCTCCAGGAACTCGCTGCTCACCACGTCGTCGTAGCCACTTCCTCCGGACCACTCGTCTGAACCGCGAGCGCTCTCGTCGCACTGCGAATCCGACGGCCGCAGGCACAGGCGCACCAGCTCGGACACCGAGTGCATGGTCAGCGGAATCTCGGAGAGCGGCATGTCCAGCTCACTGTAGGCCTCCGCTAGTTCGTCCTGCAGCAACGTCTGGAGGAGCACCACCAGGACGCGGTTCAGGTAGTGGAAGCCACGCCTGTCCGCTGCCAGTGCCTCCGTAAGGGCCTGGGCTGTGATTGGGTACTGGTTGTCAGGCATCAGGAGATCGCAGAAGCAGCTGAGAAAATCCGCCACCATGGCAATATCCCCAAACAGGGCGTTGGGCAGACCCTCGGGCATGTCGACCAATCGGAACGCGGGCAGGCTCTTCCCCTCAATCTCCTGGTCCTCGTAACGCCGCTGCTGCTCGCGCCGGAGTTGCATCTCCTTCTCGCGGCGCTCTTTGGCTTTCTCGCGCAGCTTTTCCTTCAACTCCTCCCTCTTCTTACGCATCACTTCCTGTTTCTCCTCCTCGCTCAGGAGAGCCCAGCGCCTCTTCTCCTCCAGCCGCTCCCATCGCTTCTGCACCATCTCTTTCAGCTCCTCGGGGAGGCGCCCACGGTCCTCCGCCAACAGCGTCTTCGCTGCTCTCGTCACCAGGGCAGACAGGGCGTTCTTTTTGTCTTCTTTGCCCTTGTTCTCCTTATAAAAGCGCAGGAGGTGCAGGGCCATGGGCGGCAGGGGCTTTCCTAGTTTCGGGGTGCCGGGTCCCGAGCTCCTTGCTCTCTTTTTTGGGCTGTCTTTAGCAGAGGGACTCTTCGCCAAATCGAGCAGCGTCATCTGCTTCATTCTAGGCTTCTTGGCACCCTTGTCATCTTTCTTGGAGGCTTTCTGGCCGTTTGGGGTCTTCGTCCCACTGCTCTTACGACTCTTTTTGGGGTCCATAAGCTTCTTGTTCTCCGATTTCTTAGGAGTGCCTGAATTTTTCACTTTTAATGGCGAGCCGTTCACCTTCTTCACCTTAAAACGCACAAGCGATTCGTTTATGCAGACAGGTTTAACCAATGTAAGAAGATCAAGATTTAACCAAACCTTGGCACTAAAACACCTCAAACGACCTCACAAACAATTTGCCATGTAAAAAGACATACCTGCATGTTTGCCCAGAGCGTTGGACTTAGAGGCATGTTTTGAGAGTCCCTCTTTTTCTTCTTCTTCTTCTCTCCTTTCTCGTCGGTCTCCAGTCCCGACTCCGACGTCTTCAGCTTTTTGCTGGGCTTCCCCTCTGGAGAGCTGAGGCTCTTTCTCTTGGACGAAGGATTTTCTGCCAAAAACTGCATGGATATGAAATCTGCATTACTACTTTGCTCCTTCAATATGCCATGTAATAGTGATACATTGTCATTACTTAGCATTACACAGACAATCTGCGCTTCCATGATGTTCTTCATCCCTACAACCTAAAAGCTTCAATCAGGAGTTACTGAACTGAGCAGGCCAGTCTGTGTGGAACCGGAAGATGGGAAAATTTAAGACTTAGGCTGGGACACTGCAAGATGTAGAAAAAGAATATTCACATACAAATATCGCAATTATACTGCTGCATATTGCAACTGCGATGTTCCCCTTCCCGGTTCCACTTATGAGTAGTGTCAAGCGTCAAGTGTGTGTGTAAAGAGCTGTGTCCATATGTGAAAACCAAGCTTTAAAAACAGCTTGTTTCAAATCATGGTTTCAGTGAGGTCACAAAACCAACATTTACATATACCTTCTTATTTAGCTTGGACAGTTATGCCCCGCCCCTTCACATAGAACTATAGTGTTTGGTTAGAGGCTCATTTGCACAGAACAGCCCGTGATATTAGTATTGCGGAGACCAATAATCCCGATGCACAGAAGATATACTGTGCAGCCCTAATTCACGGCACTGTTAAATTAGGCTCTGTGATGATGCAGCAACCGCTCACTGTGCAAACGATGAACTGCTCAATGAAATCAGTACACATTACCTTGTGCGGGTCTAAGAGGAAGTCGCTGAATTTGCTGGGTAGTTGGAATTTTTTCACCAATTCGTCTTCCACCACCCAGGGGGCGCTCTCCCCCATGCCAAGCCTCAAAGCGCAGTGTCTGATGAAATAGCGCATGATCTCTTTATTGGGGGGTCTTTCTGTCCTGAACAGGCTGTCAGCAGGGACGTCGCTGATCACCTTGTCCTCGTTGAGGAGCTTCACGTCGTATTTGTGAGGCAAAAACTTTGGCATGACCCACTTCTTCTTCTCCTCCTTCATACTAGTCGGGAGCTTTCTGGGTGAGCGCCGTGCCCGATCACCTACAAGGGCAGAATTTTAAAAACATCCATAAAACGAATGTGCGGACGTGGAATGCTCATGTCTGACATTTTTCATGTACATTTCTGCTGATGCAAAAAAAAATTTTTTTATTCTAAAAAGTGCAGATACATTATATTACATAATACATAACTGGCACAAAACGCATGTTTCTAAAAGCCTAAACTGAGAAAGTTACTTAATACTACTTTAAAATACTGGCTGAATTTAACATGTGTCCGATGTGAAGATTTTTACAAAGATCTGCCAATACAGATTGGATTTCTGTATTATGCACCATCTCATACGCGCTGGGAGAAAATACGTATATACACATATACATCTCATAGATCAGAAACTCTATGCATGTTTCCTGTGTCTGGAGACCATGACTTGTATCTTACAGAGACTGTCTCTCTTGCTGTCCTCCTCTTTGGGCGGTTCCTTCTTCTGATTCTCTTGACTGGCGTTTTCCTTATCGCTGGACGGCGAGTCACAAGCTCCCTCCATCTTTTTCTCCACCTGCTCCTCCTGGGCCTTTTCCAATGGGTGGACCTTTACCACCTTCACCCGCAAACTTTTATCCTTACCAATCTGGGAGAGGCAGATCATTAGAACAGAACAGTAAGAGATGGGATTCCCATTTCCCCTCCTCCCAGGAATAAAAACATAGGTAACTGGACATGATTTATTAAACGCTGTTAAAACCATCTTTCCACCAAAGTACAAGTATGAAGTACCATCTACGGGCAACGCACAGCTTTTCTGATGCTAGCAAAAATGCGAACGCTGAGACGGAACTACGATAGCAGAGTGCAGCCAAGGCAAGTTGATCAACAAAGTGACCACAGCTAAGCTAACCAACGCTATCGCTAAATGGACTGTAATGTATTGCTAGAACTGCTTTATAGCAGATGTTACTTTGTGATGGTTTTCCATATGGTTTTTTTGCTAATTCGCCAAATGAAGAGATTAGATCATCAATACAGAAATGATGAAAAGTAAACGGAGATTTAAAATAAGAAAATGATTCCTCTAACCAGTTTGTCAAGCATTTCATTCCAGCACCATAAATGTATTTGTCATTACTTCCCCAAAGTATAGAACACGAGTTCATGAAAACTCATGATCAATCACGATCAATCACAGTGATTAACTCGATTCAAATGTTTAATTGATTGACAGCATTAGTTAAAACCTATTCAGAACAGTATTAACTTTGGCTGTAGATTCTGATTCAGTGTTGGAGAAAGAAAGAAAGAAAAAGAAAGAATGAAAAGAGAGAAAAAAAAAGGTAAAGGAAAAAAAAGAAAAAGAAAGAAAGAAAAAGAAAGAAGGAAAAAGAAAGAAAGAAAAAGAAAGAAGGAAAAAGATTTTCTCTCTATGAGTAATCACAGGAAATTGCAGTAACCGTGGCAATGTTCCAGGCTCTAGTTAAAGCTCTTACCAAGAAGTCGCACTCCTCCCCCATGGCGTACTTGGTAAGGATCTCCACCCAGGCCAGATCCACTAGTTTATCCAGGGACACGGTGTTGTGGTGCACAATCTCCAACACTGGCTTCTCAAACCACACAGGGTACTCCTCCTGTAGCCTAGCAAAGCACACGACCACATTCGTCTTTCAAGCACAGTGTTGCAAATATCAGGGTAATGTTACAAAAATAGCCAACGTTTTCGTTTCCAAACCTTCACAAAAATCTTGGAATCGCAACACTTGGAGAACGTTCACCATATAGCAAATAATGAAAATCACAGATAGGACACAGAGCATCTGCTTAACAGAGGAACATCCTGGCTTCATGAAACAAATTATATTGTTTGAATTAATGGGATTTTTTCCCAGATCACATAGAGAAAACAATGATGGAATCACTAGTGGAAGAAAAAAGATATTTTCATTCTGGTCAAAAGCCCCTGAAGGTGTGTAGTTCTTGGGGAAGCTCCCCAGTGGGAAGCCCCTAGAGCTTTTAGATGCAAAACTGCCTACAGAGTGAGCGAAAGTAATACTGAGTGATGCACCACAGATTATCGGCCAAAGGAAATCAAATTTCCCAGCTTCAAACTAGGGCTGTTAATAGGGTAAGGACTCAAGGTGGCAACCGGTACTTCAGTCAATGCACAGGCATACACTGAAGTGTTGGACACTTCTTTCTCCATGGACAGAATCTAGGTTTGGTAGGGATAAAGGTTTTTCTTGCCACAGAGCAAAGTGTGAGAGCTGCATTGATGTACATATCTGCAGATGTACATATATGCTGAGAAAAAAAAATTAATGCAGAATTTGGGACGACGTCGACATAGATTACAAAAATATGACGTGAATGACTGTTGTGAACCAGAGTGATCATCAAATATCAGTTTTAAATACTGGTCAAATCTAAACTAATGTCTAAAAATTGAGAGCTATGATGAGCTGGGTGAACATCCTCCATATGTGGGACTGTTTGAGAGGGTTTGTACTTTTACTAGTCTGTAGTAGTGGACAGTGGTGGCCTAGTGGTTAGGACACTGCCGTTAGGACCTGAAGGTCGTAGGTTCGAGTCCCGGCCTGGGCACTACAGAGGTACCCTTGAGCAAGGTACGCAAGGAACGCAGATCTCCGCATCGACCCATTATAGCTCCATGTCCAAAATCTGCAAACGTTTCAGCGATTTCCAAATTTTACTGACAAGCCGTGAACGCGAGCGGTGCGAAGTTGTCATGGAAACGTAATAAAAATGGATACAAAGACCCAGCGAAATGAAACTGTTCATTTTCAGACCACTAGAGGGAGCTATAAAAAAACATGACCCCACTAATCCCTGCCTTTCTCAAGCCCCACAGACGCATGCTCCACCGCTCTCCGCGGTGAACGTATGTCCTCGCGTGTGTGCGTACATGAGAGTTATGCAAGTGACCTGTATGAATGAGTCATGTTTCTCCTGCGGCCTCACACACACACACACACGCGCGCGCGCGCAGCCCTTCTGTCCAGATCAGTTGTAAGGGTGGGATACTTTCATTGGTGGTCACTTTTCATGACACCGCTGACAAACTGACATGGAAAACATTTGTGGGATTCCAGGACAGACTAGATCGGCAAGCACCGTTATTAGATTGAAAGGAGTGATGACGGGAGAGCCAATGAGAGCATGGAGGCGGGGTCATATGCCTTTCACTTCACTCAGAATAGAGGAGCATTGGAGGCTGCTAGGTCTCTGCTGATTTTGTTGATTTTTTAAGTGAAATTTTTTTTTTTTCACATTTTCTGCAGCCTTTTGACTGCTATTTTTATGGATGTGACCTTTGAGAACTTATTCCACTTATTGTCAGCTGACTATTCCTGGTGGTAATCCTTGACCTGCCTATCCACTCCCAAGTTTAATTATGGCCTAAAGAGACTTTACATTCGAAAGAGTCTCCATATGCACATACAAGAAATGTTATTTAATTTCATTAATTAATTTCACCGAATAAACCATTTGCAGAAAAACGTTTCGCTATTTCACTTCAAGACATGTCATTTGGCCCAAGCTGGTACCCATACTTGATCTGCGAAGCCATGAAAACTCACATATAAAAACTCTTTGGCAAAAACACCAACAAGGAGACACCTTTGATGAAAATAACACCCTGCCATCTCTGTACATATGTATCTCACTGTGTACACTGAACATGCATTTAAATATACATACATACATATACTAAGGGTGTAAAATGTATGTCTCAACCAAAATAGCACACGTTCCAATCGACCAATGTAACTCATAAAAAATCGATTTGACTGAGCAGTGTTTTGTACTAAGCTGCTTCTGCTTATGACTACACTTCTTTGTTTGACCTTTAATAACAAAATGTTCACATCATACTGTCTTTGCAGGTGTTGAGTTCATGTAAATGTAGACTGTGTGAAATTTCATGATATTTCATACTGACTGCAGAACGCCGTATCGAACCTAATCAACCAAATCGCATCAGTGCCAATTCTGAGGTATCGAAAATGTATTGGATCATTGGCTAAAATAATCGCTTTGAATCCTGATGATGCTCGTAATTTATGCCCCTAATATATACATTTATAAAAATTAAACCCAGTTTAGTTTACTGGAGCTTTTTCTTAGGTCGGGAGTGAATTTACGAATTTTTGTGAATTTAGCTAGTGGCCCAGAATTGATTCCACTGAATTTGTAAGCAAATTCTGAAGGCAAATGCAACACAATTGGTCAATAACGCTTCAGATGTCAGGCTTACAGCTTTAAAAAAGCCAAATGTTTAGTTTAGCAAATACCCAAACTTTTGCATAAAACTAGAACAGCAGCCCAGGACAGGAAAATCAAGACTGTGACGGATGGATAGGCATGTAGCTATAGGGAAAAACCAGTGCAGAATGCACCGTCTCTGTTCTAGCCGTATAACGGAATCGGAATTCTTTAGAAGCATACATTTGCTCGTTCTCTCATGGTTGCGTTACTCACAGCTCAGTGACCTCCTGCTCCTCCTCCCAGGCTTCTTTGTGTGTGAGCTGGCTGCTGCCGGTGCTTTTGCACGTCCAGATCCGCTCACTGTATCTCTGCAGTCGCGCCTCATACTCTCTGAGCAACAGTGTTAAGAACAAACCGTACATAGACAAAAACAGCACGACAGTTTTTAACCCAATAGGAACCTCTCAGAGACGTAACAGTATCATCTAAACATTTAATACACTGCTCACAACCGATAGAATCACAAATCACTAATATTTACCACTGACAATTCTTTAACATACTGTGATGGGTCGACTCCTATACTGTAAACAAATATTTATGAAATAAAGTACAGACAAAGCAACAACTGATTTCCTTAAATATCTACTCAGCCTGGGGAAGCAGCTGACTTGCCACTAGAGCCTATTCGGGTGGAGCTTTGCTCTCTTGTTCCTGTGAGAGAGAGACCTAATTCATAATTAATGTCAGTGTGAAGCAGAAGAGCTCAATAATTAAAAGGTGCACAATCATTTAAAGCTTTAACCATAACGTATTTCTCAACTTAACGCGGCAAAGTTATGAGCGGTTTTGGCAGTTTAAAGAGGGGCACTCGCACAAAACTACGAAAATACTTCAGCGCACACCTAAAGGTAACATCAAGTTCATACCACCACACCACACTGCAATGGTAATCCTTGATTTTTCATGATGCTGAGTCAACTTGGCTCTTTTCAAGCAAAAGCGCATGGTGACAAAACCACGGGGATTCCCAAGAGCATCACTGGGGACAAAGTGAGCAGTTGAGCTTAAAACTGCAAGGAGAAGAAGCACCTATGAAAGATGCATGCACTACCTGAATGCACTCATCAAAACAGTGAAGAACCTTAAGAGAAAAAAAGTGGTTTGACAGGTTACATGTGTCAGTCACATGGCAGTCAGCACTAGTGTTTAGCCTTGCACCAAATCAGTCATGGGTTTACGCTGGAAACTTGACCCGTTAACTGTTCATCTGTGCACAAGTGATTCTCTACAAGACCTCAAGTCCTAAAATGATACGCATAAAAATAAGATTTCAGTTGACAAAAAGTGAACAGCACTCACGCTGGACAACAAAACTCAGACTAACGCCGATCCTGTACAAAAACCACGAGAAGATACAACAGCCAAGTGTCACTGCTTTACATCTCCACGATCACGTCTAGCAGATCGAAACCATCCCGTTTTACAGTGAAGACAAGGAAAAAGCGCTGCCAACATCTCACTCAGAAAGCTAAGGGGGCCACATGTTGTCTACAAGCCAGTGCTTCCAGCCCCAGACAGCCTGGAGTCCAGAAATGCCGGGATACCATGTGTGCTAGCTCCGGTCTCGCACCTGCTTGAGTCACGACCGAAGCAGCTTAGCCGGTTTATAGCATGGTGACGTTGCCCGTCCCGTTTTAAACCAAGGTACAAAACGGCGCCCTGACCTGGAAAAATCCCTCTACACGGTTGAGCTATTGAAATAAATCCAGCTCTCGGTGGCATTTGAACGTTAGCCTGTTAGCTTCGACGAGCTTTTGGGAATAAGCTAACGACTGCTAAGCGAGGAGAAATGCACCAAAAGCGCGCAAAAGCAAAGCAAAGCGGTTACAAAACATTCGTAAAAACCCACTAGCATGAAATGAAAGTGGTAATCCGAGTATGGGTTGGGTTTTCTGGGGTGTTGGTTAGCCCTGTTGCGCGGCTAGCGGACTCTGTGCTCCGAGGAAGAAAGGATACTCTTTGTTCCTGAAGGCCTCCTTGGTGTGCTCGATGATGTAGACCTCCTCGCCGGGGCCCGGCGGCTCTGCCAGCGGCTTCGCTAGCGGGTAAGGCTTCCGGCCCAGCAGCGGCGCCATCGTTCGCTCACAGACGGCCTGATTAGTCGATACCTCCGTATAGCAGTGAACCTCGCGTTACAAGACAAGCCCGATCATGAACTCCACAATCCAACGAGACGAGACCGCCTAGCAAAGCCGCTCTGACGTTCAGTGCCGAGCTAGCATGGGGCTATGCTAGGCTAAGCTAGGCTACGCTAGCGGCTCGCGATGGAGAAAAACAATAACAAGACGAGACACTTCGGCGTTACAAGCTGCCGCGTCGCCTCCGCACACTGATACCAAGAGCCGGTTGTAGCATCGCCAGCAGAGTATTCGTTTGCGTCGGGCTGCGGGAAGGGAGAAGGGGGTCTTTCCGCAAAAAAAAGAAGCCGCCGAAGAGCAACTTCTGAAAGCCGGGAAGGAGGCGCGACCGACCGCTGCGAGTCGCGGGAAAACAGAGGTGTCCGTCCGTCCGAGGGCGTATGGCGCGCTTTCTGGACCGTCCCACAATGCTCTCGGCCTTCCGCCCCGGGGGATGACGAATACCGTTTTTAATTCCGTGTGTTTACAACCTCGGAATCCCCTTCGCCCCGCTTGTGGGATAATATTAGCGAACGAACAACAAATAAGCCTGGTTGAAAAATGGCGGGAGATCCTACTTCACCGGCAACATTCCTCACGACCCCCCCACCCCGAAAAACTCCGTTACCCCGGCAGCAAGCGGCGTCGCGGCGCTTTGGTCTGCCCACCTCCGTCACCCATTGGCTTCTCAAATACCGCGCCCGCAGCCGAGGAATCCCATTGGCTGCCTCTGCTGTCTATTAGCATAACCCGCTGGACCTTAATAAGAGCGAAACGCCGGGGATAACACTAGGATGGAAATAAAGGGGTCAAAGGGCATTTGGTGATCATATGGACAAATAGATAAAAATATTAAAACATATGATGCACTGTTAATGTAATAAAAGAGCGCACTTCCTATAGTATGGCGCCAAACTGTCAGACGGCTGTTTGAAAATGAACGACTGAAAGAGGGCGCTATCGCAGAGGTGTGAACAAAAGAACAGGGGCGTCCGGGCCTCATCAGACAGGGTGACATCCAGCATCAGTAGTGATTAAGGGGGGAAAATGTATATTTCAAATCAGACATGGACAAGATCTCCAGGTCCATTCAGTGCTGAAGTATATAAAATGATAACCTGACAAGGCCATGGGCACCCAAGGCCCACTGAATGAAGGACAGCCCATTCCACAGGAGCCTCTGTGGTTTAATAAGTGAATGTTGACGGATAGAAAGGGGTCAGAACACACAGTGCACCACAGTCAGAGCTGTTTCAGCAGCGAAAGAGGACATACTCAATATTAGGCAGGTGGCGTTAATGTTATGGCTGATAGGTGTATGTGAAATGTGCAACTACACGTGACTAATGTGTGATTACATGTGAATGGAATAGCACATCGGGCTTTTTTCACTTGTAACTGAAAAATAATAATGAAATAATAATAATAATAATTTTTATTTATATTGTGCTTTTTTAAAAACCCCCCTTTACATATGAAAATCAAAAACAAATAATGTAGCATGATCAAATCCTCACTGCAATGTTCCAGAATTCTAGTCGATCAGTTCGGATTATTTTAGCCAGTGATCCGAAATATTTCCGATACCTTTGCAGCAATGCCATTCGTTTGGTTGGGTTGGATGAAATTTCACACAATCTGCTACGTTTCCATCAGCGGACACATGAAAACTAATTATAATGAGAACATTTTTTTATTAAAGGGGCAGCGGTGGTGGTGTAACGGTTAGGGAGATGCCCCTGTGACCTGAGGGATGGGGGTTTAAATCTCAGACCAGTTCAAGTGCCACTGAGGTACCTATGGGCAAGGAAAAATAATAATAATAAATAATAATTTATTTATACAGTGCCTTTTTCAAACCCAAGGTCACTTTACATAAGGAAATCAATAACAAACAACACCAACAACATGAAAAATGATGTGATCATGTGAAAAGTAGAATAGAATAGAATAGAACTTTATTTATCCCCTATTGGGGAAATTAACTTGCCACAGCAGCTGAAAGAAGATACA
>JBBPDA010000021.1:17929368-17940020 GCA_037974385.1 Arnoldichthys spilopterus | reverse complement strand
TATAAATACGTAAAAATAAAACACTATAAAATAAAAATCTTACTATATATACACACAATACACACAAACATGCAGGGGTTTTTTTTGTTTTTTTGTTTTTTTTAAATACAAGAAAAAGTGCAAAAACCATGTGTCTTGTGTTTGGTTCTATAAGGGACTGTTTAGCATTAGTACAGTTTTGTAGTCCAGGGCGGGTTTACAGTGCATTGTAGAGGAAGTTATATTAATAGGCTAATAATTTTTATTTGAGGCTTTTCCCGCTTTCCCACATATCCTGTAATACACTGCAGTATGTAGGTTTATTCAGGCATTTTAGAAAGAACTGTTAGTCGTGTTATGTCATATGTTAATAGTGAAATATAATATTTGTCATTGTGGGCACACCCCATCACGCAAAGTGCACTACAATGAAATGTGACCTTTGCATTTAACCCATTTACACATGAAGCAGTGGGCAGCTATCAGCAGTGCGCAGGGAGCAGTGTAGCATGACGGTTTTTTAAAAGAATGCTTAAAACATACTTTTTCACTCTTCTAATTAGCCAGTTTTATTTATTTATTTATTTTTATTATTATTTTTTTTTTATTATTCAAATTTCAAGTCTCTCCCATTTATTTTACATTTAGTTCTATTTTAAGGTTTGCTTCAAGGCTTGATTTTTATTATTTTATTCTCACTTACTAATTATGCATAATATTTACTGTTACCCACTTTAAGATGCATTTTTCCCCAAGTTTTATTATTTTCTATGCCTTATATTAATGCGTAAAATACTTTTATTATTTGTTCATCAGTTTTATGATTTATTTTATGTGCTGCAATATTGCTTACTTTACTTTTCTTATGTAATTTGGTAATCTATTCACTGTTAAGCATGTTGGGCTGCCTTTGTTCTATGAAAGGTGCCATACAACTAAAGTTTATCATTATTATTATTATTATTATTACTACTGCTTGGGAACCTCGGATGCACCATGGTCCAAAAGAGGTGCTATTCAACCTCAATGTGTACTTATATATAGATAGGCTGTAAAAATAAGCATTTTTTAAAATGAATCTTGAATCACTCATGTCCATAAAATAGTACAAGGATGAACCAAGGAATGGCCCTTATATGTCTCTTAACCCTCCTCTAGCAGGGACTGTGCCTCTACAGTATGTATGTGGGTTTTGAAATGACCCTTAGCAGAGGACATCGAGCATCTGAACAGTTCTGACATTTCTCGTAGTGCTCATGGACAAGAGGTTTCCTTTGTAGCCAGTATATGCAGTTGACCATACAGAGGTGCTGTTGTTCCTCAGTTTCCAGGTAACAGCATCACTTGTCAATATAATCCCTGGATGCCACATCAAGCACCAGAGCTCCTCAGGGTTCTGCATTGGCGTTTCTCGAGGATGAGATGCCTTGTCCATGGCGGTGACCACATCAACGCAGTCGTGATTGTGTTCCTCTTCACATTCTGGCATCAGAATGGCTGGATTGCTTGGAGATGCTTTTTGGATGACAATATTGGATGTTTCCAGGACTGTAGACCACTTTGCCCATCTTAAAGCTGTAACTTGTGCAGCTCTGCTCAATGTCAGCAGAGTGTGAACAGCGTGGGGACATTTTACAACCAATCCCTTCATACTGCACACTGAACACTTGCCTGTTTTAATCTGGTTTGTAACCCGAATCAATGGTGTGAGTGGTTTAGGGTGGTGGGGTGGTCAAATACTATACCCAGTTGTGCTATGTCCCTTGGGAGGAGAACTGGAGAAGCTTTAGATGAATACACATTAACAGGGCCTTAGTTTAGTGCCTTGTACTTCCTCTCTATAGTTCATTATCAATTATTACCATTAATCTGGGATTCTTTTAGACAAGGAAACCCTCATTTTGTGGTCAAATGAAATAAAAACAGAACTCTGAGAATAATTCAGCTTGTCATGTTTGGAGAAAGGGCATCTTATGTTGACAAGAACACCATGTCCATTGAAGTATAGATGGAGCGCATTCAGCTCTTGAGGCCGAACATGATCAAATACTCACTGCAATGTTCCAGAATTCCAACGTAAGGCCATGACGAGTCGATCCGATCAGATTATTTTAGCCAGCGATTCGATATATTTCCGATACCTTTGCAGCAATGTGATTCGTTTGGTTGGGTTGGATGAAATTCCACACAATCTGCTACATTTCCATCAGTGAACACATGCAAACAAAATATAATGAGAACATTTTATTATTAAAGGGGCAGCGGTGGTGGTGTAACGGTTAGGGAGTTGCCCCTGTGACCTGAGGGACGGGGGTTTAAATCCCAGACCAGTTCAAGTACCACTGAGGTACCTATGGGTAAGGCACTGTCCCCAAGCAACACTCTCCAGGTGCTGCCCACGTCAGCTTTCCACTGCTCCTACACGGATGGGTTAAATGCCGAGGTCACATTACGTTGTGGCTCACGGTGTGCTGTGCTCTGGTGTGTTCACAATGACAAATAATCCCTCACTTTCACAAAATAGAGCAGTGTAGTCATAAGCCAACGTAATCTCTCAGTACAAAACACTGCTCACAGTAAAATAAAGTGAAATGAATTGTGGAATGAACACACACATCAAGTTTTATGTTTTTTGTTTTGTTCGATGCATCGATACAGATTTTCATATAAGTCCCTAGGAAAAGAGATTCCAATGTAACAAATGAGACAAAAATATATTTTTCATTTGTTCATTGAGGAACAAGGTCCAATAATACAGAACCGATGGGTAAATTCAGTTGCTTTAAAGTAGAAATACAGTGCCATAAAAAAGGATTTTCCCTCCAATAACTTCCACGTTTTTACATATTTGCAGACTAAATAAGAACTCCTGTAATTTACTCTAAACAAGAAACTTGAGGGGGAAAAAACCTGTGTGGAAAATGAAATAATCTAAAATAAATAAATGGTTAGCAGCAACAACTCCAACCAATAGCTTCTGTAACTTTGGCCTGCTCTTCTTTGCAGAACTGCTTTACTTCAGCCACACTGAAGGGCTTTCAAGCATGAACTCCCCATTTAAGGTCCATCTCAAGGAGATTAGTCAGCAGTTTGTTGTACCCACTCCAAAACCTTAATTTCGGCTTAAAGGTGGACTTGTTCTTGTGCTTTGGATTGTTATCTTGCTACATAACTCAGCTTGACCTTCAAATGAAGGAGTGACGGGGAGACTCTGCCTTTCTGGTATAGTGCACAATTCATGTTTCAGTCATGTCAGTTCCTTAGATGTTCATTTTGTGACTTCTTGCATAAGTCAATGCTCTTGGAGGAATTTTAGTAGGCTGGCCACTTTTGGCAGGGTTCACCATAGTTTTCCCAGGTTCACTGAAGTAGCAGCCCTCACTTTGCAACCTTGCCAAGACCTTTTAGACCTTGTAAGTGATGTTTTAAGTGATGTGTAGATTCAGCATGGAAGACAGTAGTCATATCTCTGTGGTCAAGTCCAACCAATCCTAATTATGACACTGGTTATATGGTTGATAGAGTAACTAAGGGGGGAACTGCTTTATCACAAAGGGCCGTGGCGTTTTTCCTTCTGTAAATGAAACTGTATTCTGTGTTTATTCAGTTATCTCTGTCATATGTTAAACTCTGTCTGAAGATCTGAAACAAGTATGCAAATGTAAAAAAGATATGTAAATATGGCACCGCGCCTGTTCTCGTCCGTCTTCAACACTGGTCCTACAACATTTCAGTTCTTTATTCTCGTAACTACATTACTGTCATAGTTTCATATTATGCCTGAAGAACAAAAAGCCTAGAGGTCAAGAACTTGATCTTCCATGGTCATTCTCCAGTTTAGTGAAAAAAATAAACAAAATCAATAAAATGTGTTTGAGGGGTCCTGTCTAACCCCACACACCTTCAGTCAATTCAACATGCATGTAGGCTTTACAATTCAGCTGATCATCTAAAAAAACAGTTTTTACAGTTTGTTCTCATCATAGAGCTATCACACGGCCTTCTGCGGATAAAACAGCATTATGCTGCAATTGATGAAACATCAGAAAATGGATCCTTTGTTAAAGCTACACTGAAGAATGTAACGAACAGGGATGTTTCTAGGCATAGGCCACATAGGTCTGCACAACACAAGCCAACAAAAATTTTCTCGATCGTAGACCCCCACCCTCCCAGGTCAACAAAACATTTAATTCACCCAGGCTACAGAGCTAGTCTGTAACAAATAATGCACACACTGATACCCAGAATCCCATGTTGTTTGTGTACTTTTTACTCCTTTTACAGTGACTTTGAAATGGCTGCAAACACTAAACAGTTTCTCTAGATTCTTGCACCTCTGCCTATGGAGCCACAGTAGTTTTCTTTGTAAGAAACAAAATTCTTAGATAAACCATTGATAAAGCAATATATCATACAAACACACACACACACATATATATAGCAGCTGTAATAGCTTCCACTCTTCTGGAAAGGCTAGACACTGTTGGAACAGTGGTGTGAAGATATGACTGCAGCCAATAAATCATAAGTGAGATCAGGTATTGATGTCAGATTCTGTTTCTTAATCACAAATGCCACTCCAGCTCATCCCTCACTACTCTGGGTCTACTGTTCCACAATCCTGTTGTCTCAGACCTATCTGATGTTAAACATACATGAAGGTAGCTGTAGTTATGCTTTAGGTCTGGGTGGTAGCCTGTGGCGCAGGAAACATTAAACAGGTAGATGAAAGAATGGATTTCACTAAAAATCAGCAAATTCTGGAAAGTTTAGCTCGACAGTCAGTGAAGAATTCCAAGGTGGAGGATGGCTAATACTACAGGACAATGTTCAAAGACCACATGCCAAAGCTTTTGGAATGGTCTTCACAGTCCTGACCTAAACATATTGAAAGTATGTGGATAATCTTAAAAATGTGGTGCACACATGAAAGCCCAAGAATACTGCAGAATCATTAGCGTTCTACAAGGAAGAGAAAGCCATGAGAAGCAGCTTCTTCTTATTAAACCTTTGTCAAATGCAAGGTCACTACCGCTGTTCAAGAATGTCACAGCTGGGACGTTCATATTACCCCAAAATTAAGACGATAACACTGGTTGCCAGTTAGTTGCAGTTGGTGCTTGTATATAAATCACTCATTGGCTTTGGACCGAAATACATCTCTGATCTACTCAAAGAAAAACTTCAAAGACCTCTCGGGTCACTTGGACTGCTGAGACAGACAACCTAGAATAGTGAGGCGGGAGCTCTTTTGCTGCCAACAGCTGAAACCAAAAGATCTCAAGAAAATCCTCAAATGTGTCCATCTTTAAGCTCTACATGTTTTGTTTTCCCAATGCCTTCAGCACTTCATGCTTGGACTTTGAACTTCATTTACATACCTAATTCCCTTTCTTGCCTTGCTTTTCTTTTGGTGTTTTTTTTATTTTTTTTGCTTTAATTTATGTCAAGCATGTTTCTATATGAAATGCGCTATTGCTTTACATTGTAGAGGTTTAAATGCACCAGTGGACCAATATGCAGTCAGTTCAGATGCTTGTTCAAAATTCTACAGCTGATTTCAACACACAACTCCTGTCCCACATGCAATCCTGCATTATGAAATCAACCCTATAAAAACCCTTTCCAAGCCTGATCCTTGAGTTTCCCCTCTACTCTGTTAATCTAACAAAGGGTTTGAAAATGAGCTTATGAGTTCATTAAGGGTCAACTAAAAACTGGAAAAAGTCCTAAGATGCTCATTGCAGGGAGATTGAAAACAGACCACAATTGTGCATTAAAAAGTGAACAAAACAACAAAACAGTGCCAGTTCGGATTGTCTGCATCATTTATTTTTTCTATATCAAAATATTCTTACAAAGACAAGTGCATATACCAAATCATATTTACAATAAAAACACAAACAAGGCATATGAACTGTAAAGACCTTCGGACGTGACGTGTGGACCTGCAAAGGACCACCTCAACTTGTTTTGCATGTATAAATAAGGCTCCAATGGAGAATCACTGCAACTGCAAAAAAAATAATAAATCAATGCTGCTGAATAAGTATATATTTACTGCATTCTCAGTATGCTTGAAACTAGTCATGTGGATATAACAGCAGGCTGCAGGCTTTTTGCAGTATAAGTCAACTTAGCTGTACCCAACAAGTCTGTGTAGTTCACTTCAACCTTTGCCCAACTTAACCGATGAATCTAGCATCCAATTGTGCCATTCTAGCCGTTCCAGACTGGGGCCTAGAACCTGTCCCATGCTGCATGCAGTAAGCAGTTTAACAAAGCAACAAATATAAGAAGATTGAAAGAAAGGATTCTGCGGAACCGATGGTTTATAACAGCTAAAGAAACGTGGTACAAACAGATTTTTAAGGCCTTGAAACATACGTATGTTTCGCCATAACGCACTATACTGCACTTAAGTTCCCTTTCAGCTTCATTTGAGCAATACTTTCGGCTCGATCTTCAAGTACATGTTTTGAGGCAGAAATATCACAGCATTCCGAGCATTCCCGAGCTCGTGCCTCGTAGTCTTAAAGTTTTGAACTTGTTGGGGTTGTGTTTTGTCAATTTCCTGTGTGTCAATGCTGCAGAAACCCCTCTATGACGTGATATTTTATTTGCTTATCGTTTTCCTTTCTCTTCATAAGTGAGCAACATGGCAGTTCGGCGTGCCCAGGTGACCCCAAACTCGTCATACTGCTACTAACTTAGACCAGATTTGTCTTCTGTGCAAACCCTTTTCAGTGGTGGAGCAATGGCCACTTCCTCATCCTCCTGCAAAAGCAACAATGACGCATGAGGCATGTGTTCAACTGTCAGTTGTCCAGAAATCAACATAAGGCACTTCCTTACATACACCCACCCTGTAACTAAGCTCATTGTCTGTTTTACCTGCTCCACTCACCATATATGTGCACTTGAGTTCTGCTCATCAGTGATCATAACCCCCACAAGACCACTAGTGTGCAGGTGTAACGTCAATGGATCATTCTCAGCACAACAGTAACACTGACATGGTGGCTGACAACAGTCCACCACTTCTCATAGCTGCCCGTGCTCCACATGTGCATGTATGATGAGTTACATGCAGAGGCCACATTTCATTGTGGTGCACTTTGTGTGACTGAGTGTGTTCACAAAGACACATTGCTGTGCTGACAAAGATATACTCATGGGGGGTTCTGCAGAGGTCCTGACCATTGATGAAGGCTGTAAAGGGAGCTAACAATTGATGCAGAGAAACAGAAGGAGTGCAGTCTGTAATTGTGAACTAGAATGTGCACATAGTGAAGTGAAAGTGACTATTTGTCATTGTGAACACACCCAAGCACCACAACATATGCAACCTCTGCATTTAACCCATCACACGTGCACTTGTGGAACAGTGGGCAGCTACCAACAGCGCCCGGGGAGCAGTGTCGTGGGACAGTACCTTGCTCAAGGGCACCTCAGTAGTGCCCGGGCCAGGACTCAAACCTGCGACCTTCAGGTCTCAAAGGCAGTGTCCTAACCACTAGGCCTCCACTGCCCATATATGGTAAATAAAGCAGATAAAATGGACAACGAGTGTAGATACAACGTAGGTCTTTCTAAAGAAGTGGCTTGTGTATAATACAGTCTAAAAAACACAGTGTGTATTAAATCTGTACTAACTGACCCTTCACAAAAGATTCCGGTCTCCCCTTTAGACTTTTAAGAGATGAGACAACTGTTTTGATCCAATTTATACTTTAAGTAGCCACATTTTGAAGCGATGACATGATAATCTGTATTTAGGGGGAATGTTTAGTGAAGGGTCAGTTGAGGAGTTAAGTGTTTATTACCTGAGCAGAAAGAGGCAGTAAGTCCTCTTTTATCAATGTCGGGGGCTCATCTGTGACTTCACTGCTGGTCATTGATGGCTCTGTGTGCAGTTTTATCAAATGGTTTTCAAAGTAAAAAAATGGGCATGTAGTAGCACATATGTACAATGAGGCCAAAGATGTATGCAGACACTTGTGTTTGTTGTTAAATATTCTTCCAGTGCAAATATACACTTAAAATGATGATTAAAAAAACACACAAGTCATTGATTACAGCACTGCACACTGCCATTTGCACATCTGCCTAGTCTGCACTTATATATATATATTGTCTATATTCTTGCATTTAAATCCAACTTCACATTCTGTATCTATGTAAATGACATTCTATACTCACCTTGTAAACAAACGTCTTGTCCTTACAATTCATTTTCGTCTGTGTATATTGTTAACTGTGTGTATTAGGGCTGTAATCAGGCCCGACAAGGCCCTAGCCCGACAAGTACATTTTGATTGACAGCTTTTTAAAAGCCCGACCCCGTTTACAGCCCGACATTATTTAAATTCTATTTAAATTCCTTTTGTCAAGAATGAGTCATTGATAAATTTTTTTTTACATCATTTATACATGACTAACGTAGGCTATAGGCCACTTGGAAGTTGGAACAAAGACATAAAATAAGTGTTCTGTTGACATCGTAACGTCTCACCGCTCTAAATATAGGCCTAGGCACACGTAGCCTATAAATAGGCCAATAAAAACGAATCTTTCTTAACAGAATAAATTAAGATAAATTCTACATTAAGATATAATATTTGGTAATAACGAGATAAAGATAAAGGCTCCGCGGGATTTGCTTTGCCACTTCTCTCCACAATCCGGCCTCAACGCGACGGTGAACAGAAGCTGAAACTTTTGCGAGTTTTGGGTGGGATGGTTTGTTTATCTTCCACCAGCCAAGAACATCCTTTTTTTTTCAATGAGAGCCGTTTCAATGTAGCGAGTGACCTTGTCATCTTCCAGGTCAGCTTGCTGTACAAAATTAGCTTTTTTAGCATTCGCATTCTTCTCACGCTAATTGAAACGCCTCACCTGACGGCTCATTTACCGCGCAAGCCCGAGCCCGGCCCGAGCCCGTGTAAAATGATAGAAATTAAGTCCGAACCCGACCGAAACCGGCACTGGTGTGTATACACTGTTTATTGTTAGGTTTACTGTTAGATTTCTTATTATATTTACTTTTTTACTTTAGCTAACTAATTCTTACAGTCATTGGAGTGTTCAGGGATACTTTTAACTACACGCTGTACTAGTATAACCCTGTATGTGACAAACATCTTGAATCTTGAATGTCTATGTTAAGAAGTAGTGAGGATTTTGTAGTCTTGGGTTTTTATTTGGGCTTATTATTTCTGGTAGTTTAGGGAAGGTTATGGGGGCCTTCATTTAGGATCCTCCATAACATTTCAATAGGATTTAAGTCAACAAATTGGCTACGCCCCAAAAGCACCTTCGCCAGTCTGGAGTTATTCTGGCTGCATGTTTGAGGTTGTGGTCTTGTTGAAACCATGTTCTCCCATTTCTCGGCAGATGAGATTCATGTGATTTAAAGTCTTTTCTCTCAGGCTCTGCAGCTTTTTCCATCCAAGAGTTGATTAATCATGTTGTTCCTAAGAACTTGAAGAAGCACCTTCACCTTGATTTCCAAATCAATGGTAAGGTCTTTTATAATAACACCTGGAACAATTTGCACATGAATATTTACGTCTTATTTTTGCAAAATTAATATGTAGAAGTTTTTACATAACTTTTACATATATGCATATTTTTATACAGTGTCTAAAAACGTATTTGCCTAACAAATTAGTTCTTCAAACTTGTGTTTATTCGGGCTTATAAGTACATTTTGTTTAAACAGGTATTAAGTCAAAAGACATTGTGTGTGTTCATTTGAAGTGAACATTTTTATGCTAAATTACAAAAACAAAAGTGTAAAAGTATAAAAATAATCTTATTTCCTGGAAGTTAAATGTTATATTTCATCATTCAGAATAGTGAATAATGGATTTTATTCATGGTAATATCTGTTGTGACTTGCCGAACTTCTTCCAGTTTATATCAGAGGTTAAATACTCAGCTGTTGGTTCTGAAAAGTCTGGGGAAAAACATCAGCATTATCTTTGAGAGAGAATAGTGTTTTCTGATCAGTCTTACCCTCCATGGCCTCTTGTCCCAGAGTGGGCGGCTGGGAGTCCTCTGTGCGGAAGTAGGGAGTGTGAGTGGGGCTGACGGCACCACTGGCATGCTGGGGACTAGAGTTGCTGCTGCTGTCCACTTTGTTATTGGACTGATAGGCATCGGACAAGAAGCTCTGGTTACTGTTGTCATCTGTCAAGCGAAACGAATGACTGAGAATTCAATGAGTAATTGAGAAGGTCCATAAATGGTGATAGAAGAGAGAGAATGTGTTTATGACTGATTAGAGCCACTAGAGCATGGCCTGAACCCACCATTAGTTTATATTTAGGGTGTAGTCACACTAGGTGATCCGTACCATGCCTGAACATGCCTGACCTCTCCCAAAAACCAGTTGCATTGAGAGATCCGTACCAGCTTGAAGAGGTAGACTCAAGCATGGTACGCTCCAATGTGATCAATTACAATTATCCATTTGGGCTGATAACAGGTCAGTTTCTAACCTTATGGATTAATGTGAATTGTATTGACAATTGACAAACAAATCAGTCCCTCAACATCAGTAAAAATCGTTTACGTGTTGCACGATTAGGGGCAGTGGTGGCCTAGTGGTTAGGACACTGCCTTTGGGACCTGAAGGTCTCAGGTTCGAGTCCCGGCCCGGGCAC
>JBBPDA010000021.1:17912455-17929268 GCA_037974385.1 Arnoldichthys spilopterus | reverse complement strand
ACTGCTCCCCGGGTGCTGTTGATAGCTGCCCGCTGCTCCACGTGTGATAGGTTAAATGCAGAGGTCACATTTCGTTGTGGTGCTTGAGTGTGCTCACAATGAGTGTCACTTTCACTTTCACTTTCACGATTAACTGAAAATCACTGCATCATTCATAAATCTATAAGGCGTGCGAGAGGGCTACAGACTCTAAATAATCCAAGACATAATCATGAACTAAATGACCGCATGAGAGTCAACACAAAGTCACATTGCAAAGACATACATACATCAGGATTACTTTGTGAGTATGTCCTTAGTGGTTACGCTGACATTTCCAATAGCATGTTTTACAAATGTGTTCAGTGTCAACAACCTTGGAAATCCAGTAAGACCGAGCGAGCATTCTCCAGCACCACATCAGTTGGAAAACCTTTCAGCTCCCGCGTCGCTCCAGCCGAGCCTTTCGGTTTAAATATCTGGAACAGAGAGAGATGGAGCATAAATACACGGATGAGCTCTGATATCTCTTCAACATGCTCAGGTAGGTGCTCACACCTGTTTGGTCTCTGTTACAGGGACCCACTTGAAGATCCTTAAGGATGTGTCCCCCACAGTGACCCATTTCTTCTCCCTACAGAAAGAAATATATTTAAAAATGTAGGATAAATGTGGTTTATTTGAAGGTTTGCACAATATAGGATAAGCTGCAAACTGACTTAATGCTTGAAACTCACAAAACATTTGCCAATCAGGGAAGCTAACATGCACATCTGCTATATAATACAATAAGTCAGACACACTTCTGAATTTTTCTTCATGTAATATTATTTTTTATGTCAATTATGGCTAAACTGCATTAAATATAGTATCATTCCTCGGAAACAAATTAAGTAAAACACCTCAAAGTTTGCCCACATGTCTCCACTGCAGCCGCTAGCTAACTGCTCTCCAACTGTCACTCCTGACACTTATGACACACCCCTCACGTTCGCATGAACGAAGCTCCTGATTGGTCGCCTCTCCACAGATATCCTGCCACTCAACAGGTGGTCCCGCCCCGCCGCGCTGAAGTTTGTTGTCGTGGCTGGCTGGCTATCGCTTACCGAAAGAAACTCAGCCGCACTGCGCTTCTCAGCTTACCATCGGCGGACCCTTTCGATCGCCGCCATCACTTTTTTGATATCATCTTTCGCGCGGCTTCTGGTCTCCGCTCGTACGGACCGTCCCGACATTTTCTTCTGTAGGAGTTTTATCAAGATGTCCCTCTTCTTTCCCTACACTCCACGCTCTGCCGACCGTCTCGCCGCGCAGTTCTGAATTCTCGCGAGAGTTTGCAATCAGCTGCGCGATCAGTGTTGGTTTTCTAGCTTTCTTTCCTTTTTTTGGTGCTGGTGTCACTTTTAACTCGGAAAATCTGGGCTGTGGAGAATTGGGTTTCCTCATGGAATAAACTTTAGGGTAAAAGTATTCATTAGTGTTTTTGGCTGCGTTGCATTCAGCACTTATTGCTAAAACAGGCAAGGTATTCCACTATACAGCTGAGGTCTAAGGGCCCCAAGCCCAGTGCAAAAGTGTACAAAGCATCCCCAGCACTGGGCTGTGAAGCAGGGGAGCAGGAGTGCTCTGGAGTGATGGAGCACTGTCCAGTACATTTGGGAAGATCTGGAGTGGTGCTTGATCGCACTAATTCTCTTGTAATAGAAAGCAACTGTATGTTAATTCATCTTGTATCAAGCCTTCCCAGTAGAGTAGAGGCTGTTACTGCAGCAAACTCCCACTAAACACCCTGGATTTGTGGAGAATCACTGCATCAGCAGATGTCTAAACAATTCTGCACACAGTTTAAGCCAGCACACTTATAGTATACGTATAGTGTGGTGGCAGACTGGACATACAGTCAAGTGTAAAAGTTTACGTACCCCTGCTCAAGATCGATGTTGATTTTCTAGGTGAAGTGTGTGAAGTAAAAGTGACTATTTGTCATTGTGAACACACTCAAGCACCACCTGACCCATCACATGTGCACACGTGGAGCAGTGGGCAGCTACCAACAGCTGGGGAGCAGTGCAAAGGGACAGTACCTTGCTCAAGGGTACCTCAATAGTGCCCGGGCCGGGACTCGAACCTGTGACCTTCAGGTCCTCAAGGCCTAACTAATAGGCCACCATACACAATAACTTTTTTTAAGGGTTTATTTTGTTGCTAAATTCAATATCAAATGTTAAAAATAAGACGTGATGTTATTGCTCTTTAAAAAAATTTTTTTATAAATATAATATTTTTAAAAATCTGCAAAAAAAAAGAAATTGTGCACTAAAATTCCTGTATAGGATATGTTAACATATTTTCCACTTAGAAAATGAACAGAATGATCAGACCTGGGGTATGCAAACTTTCGCACTTCAATGCACATGCATACATTTTCGTCTCTGGACGAAATCACCTGTCGTGTGAAACCTGAGCCAGAAAACACTGCAGCTGATGCACTGTAGACTAGATTTTCCCAATCTTGGTCCTGTAGTAATTCTGCATTGCACAATTTTGTGTTTTCCTTACTGACTGGGCCCTGCGTGAGTCACAGGTAAATTAGAACAGGAGCAACACTGAAGTATACAGTGAGAGGACCAGGTTTGGGAGTTAGATGCAGACTGAAATAGTGATGGAAAAGTACAAAGCAAAGAGAGATGAAAGTGACAGAACATGTTTATTTTTTGGAAATGTCTGCAAAATGCACAGCCTTGCAGCTGATTCAGTCGCAAAGCACAAGGTATATGAGCTGAACCTTGCACTGGAGTTTTTGCAGTTTTGTTAGCTTTCATGAAGTCATGAACGGCTGGAGGCTAAACCATTCCACTCCACTGAAGAGATGAATACACAATGTCCCCCTCCTCTTCACCGTCACTGGGGTCCCGTGGGGAGCACAGAAGCACAGTTTTCTTCACATTGGAACCCA
Organism: Arnoldichthys spilopterus; assembly: GCA_037974385.1. NCBI lineage: Eukaryota > Metazoa > Chordata > Actinopteri > Characiformes > Lepidarchidae > Arnoldichthys > Arnoldichthys spilopterus. The sequence continues at coordinate 17,926,333 of JBBPDA010000021.1, read as the reverse complement.
GCCGCGCTATAGCCAGAATATCGCAGAGTGGTAGCTGCTCGTCCACAGACAGACACAAGGCAATGAAGTGGGAGTGAAAACGGAGAGGATCACCTGAAAGGAAATATAATATAATATAAAATATAATTAAGTCATAACTTGTATAAAAAACGTATAACCCATAACACTTCCATTTTGTTTTCTACACCAGTCAAAAGAAACAACTGCCTAATACATAGTTTAAACATTTATTTATCTATACATCAATCTATCTATCCATCCATCCATCCATCTACCTATCCATCCACCTACCTATCTATCCATCAATCCATGCAGCCATCCACCTACCTATCTTTCTATCCATCTACCTACTTATCTATCTAACTACTTATCTACCTATCCATCTATCTACCTACCTATCTATCATCCATTCATCAATGCATCCATCTACCTATCTATCCATCTATCCATCCATGCATCCATCTAACTATCCATCGATCTACCTACCTAGCTACCTAAAGGGACTTCAAAGATGTGGAGCAATGTAGTGGGACGGTACCTTGATCAAGGGTACCTCAGTATTACCTGGACCGGGACTAGAACCTGCGACCTTCAGGTCCCAAGGGCAATGTCCTAACCACTAGGCAATATATATATTTGCGAATACCAGTGCTGGTGGTGTCTGTTTGGTGAAGTATTGCTCCTTTTAATAGCTCACACTAAACCCACCAATCTGTGCTGCATTAATGAACATCTGCATGTGGTTTGAGGAGGCTGAGAGATGTTTTGTTGAGGTTTTTTATTATGTTGGGTGAGTATAGACTTCCAGCACCAAACTGAAGAAGCAGAATCTGATTCACTACATGTGCATTAAATAAATGCGTTACTTGGTGTTAGCAGTTTAGACTTTAAGCTTTTCAGATTATACAAGGTGTGTTTCTGTGTGCCCAATAGAACCCCTTGATAGCAATGGGTGCATCCTAAAGTCCCAATAAAAATGGAGGTCTAGATAATTTAGGACTGGATACTTTACATCCACTCCCCACTGGTGCAACTGTTTAAGCATCTAAGGCCCATCATCCAGAGATCATGACTTCAACCCTCAGTTGATGCCATGATCATATTTGGCCTGGAGACCAAGAGAACACAACTGGGTAAGATGCCCCTCCATTTTCGATGGTTGGCATCCTCCAATGTGTCGACCTGCCCAATGACAATGTATTAGTGGCGGTTTGAAAAACATACAGGGGTTCTTGGCACAATTTGGAGGAGGCGCCTGCTAGCCTTTAACCAATAATACACAACAATCAGCCATAACATTATGACCATCTTCCTAATAGTGAGTATGACCCCCTTATGCTGCTGAAACAGTGCTGACTGTGGTGCACTGTGTGTTCGGACTCCTTTCTATCAGAGTCAACATTTGCTTTTTGTGCATCAGGGAATGGACCTCTATGTGAATGGAAAAGACGAGCTAGCTTTCACTCACCACATGCATCAGTGAGCCTTGGGTGCCCACGAACCTGTTGCCGATTCACCAGTTGTCCTTCCTTGCATCACTAGGTACAAACTACTGCACACTTGGAACACTCCACAAGACCTGCCGTTCTGGAGACACTTTGACTCAGTTATCTAGCATCATAATAAGACCCTTGTCAAAGTGGCTCAGATCCTTATGCCTACACATTTTTCCTGCTTTCAGCAGAACTGACTGTTCACTTGCTGTCAAATATATCTCAACTCCCTGACAGGTGCCACTGTAATGAAGTAACTACATATCAGTGTTATTCACTTCTATTCTATCTGTCAGTGGTGTTAATGTTATGGCTGATTACCGAGGGCTCGAAACACAGTGAGCAGCATTTCAGAGAAAATAATAACGAATGAATCATATTTTAAAAATGTCCCGATTTCATAAGCAGTTATGGGATGAGAAACCGTGTTCGTTCTGATCTCACCTGGATACACCAGATAGTCTCCCCCGAACTTCCCCGCTGCAGTCAGGTAGAAGCCCTTCTTTTTCAGGTCCTTGTACACTCGGAACCTCGTCTCTGAGCGCTTGTCTCTCGGCATTGGCCAATCAGCAGCCAGGAAGCCGAATTCTTCTGGACAGTGGCTGAAGCCGGCGCGCGCGGTGCAAAGCTGTACTGCCATGGCAGAACGGGGGAAAGAGAAGCTCTTCTCCAGGGAGCCGAGACGCTCCCTCACTGCCAGTTCTGTGCTCTCATCAGCTGCGTGAACAGAGCAGAAAACAGCATACGTGACTCACAGCACCGGAGAGTGCATTTCAGGTCTTAGGATGCGTAGGCTTAGGCAGAATGAAAGGTTTAAAGCATTTCTACACCCAAACCCCCAACAAAGAGGGGGGATAACTGCATATCTTATTATTATAGCTAATAATCTTCATCTTTACTGATTAACATCACATCACTGTGGCATGAAAGTCTCCAAAACGGCTTTTCTGAGAAGGAAAAAATTTAACAATACATTGTTCACTTCTATTGGTGTATTTATCATGAACTTTTCACATGACGTAATGGACGATCAGAATTTTTGGCTGATGTAAAAAAGAAAAAGCCTAATTCTTTTTTTTTATTATTATAGAAAGCTTTGTTCACAGCAGGAACACACGAAGTGGGGGTGCTTAGGCAACTGCAGGGCCCTTAAGATTACAGAATTATTTATTTCATTTACTGCAACTATGACAAGTAGTATGGCAAATGGTGGGAAGTGATGGCCTAGTGGTTAGGATGCTGCCTTTGGGACCTGAAGGTCACAGGTTGAAGTCCCGGCTCAAGGGCACTACTGAGGTACCCTTGAGCGAGGTACCGTCCTGCTACACTGCTCCCCGGGCACTGTTGGTAGCTGCCTGCTGCTCCACGTGTGCACGTGTGATGAGTTAAATCCAGAGGTCACATTTCGTTGTGGTGCTTGAATGTGTTCACAATGACAAACAGTCACTCTCATTTCATTACAGCAAAAAAAAAGAGACACATTCAAACAATTTCTGCCTCGTTCGGGCATGCGTGGTTGGGAGTGGCAATATTAAATAAATATATATGTCATTATAAAATTCATGAAAATCATAAATGATGTAATAAATAAATAATATGTAAATAAATACATTTTTTTTTCACATTTATTTATATATTTTTTTATTTCATGGTGGCTAGTTTGTCACCCACCATGAAATAATTTACCCTGTCAAAGTTCAATCCCAGTGCGTAACTTGACTATGGGCAGAGCACAATCAGCCGCTGCATCATCCATCCCCAATCCAATGGGTCGCTGATCAGTGTGACAGAGCAGGGTCAGTAAATCGTGTATCAGACACGTTCTGTTTGATGTAAGATTATCCAGGGCACATTTTTTATGCATTAATACCCTGTTAAGTAATTAAACACCCTCATGTCGAATCAGTGGTGAGAAATGTAAGGAAGTAGGACTGCATTGCTTTGATTCTGTGACTAATTCTTGATGCACTGTGGATTTTCGCTCACCATTCTGCTTCTCATTCATTACTCTCTGCAGTACAGTCTTCTTGTCCTCCAAGGCCAGAACACACTGTTCCTCATAACTGCGCTCTAGTCTGGTCTGGTACACCTCAACTGCCTTCGCATGGCTTTCTTTAGCTTCCTGTGGAAACAAGTAATACACAAGTAACAATCTCTCTCCGCTACCACTTTCAAAGCTCACCATGATCAACCAGTAGCTTAAGCCTGCTGCAGGTACAGCCTCTGTTGCACAGAACGCAAAACAGAACAGAACCGCTGAAAAGCTAAGCCCCCCCAAAAGATGCTGGGATGCCGGCGGCTGTCAATTTCCCCCGTCCCCCAGGGGGACCATTAAGGGAAGTGTAGTGGTGGTCAGTGGTAGCCTAGTGGTTAGGGACTTGCCCATGTGATCGGACGGTTGCAGGCTCAAGTCCTAGCCCAGGCACCGTTGATGAACTTTTAAGCAAGGCACCGCCCCACTACACTGCTCTCTGGGTGCTGTTGATAGCTGCCCATTGCTCCATGTGTGGATGGCTTAAATGCAGAAACCACATTCCCATTGTGGTGTGTTCACAATGGCACAATAGTCACTTTAAAGGCCCAGAAATGGCAAGCGGACCCTTAGAGGATTATTATAGGACATTATAATATTATATTATTATTTTTGGGACATTTTTGTTACAGATTGATGATGTAATGTAGATCTTAACATTTAAAAATTTTATAATTTTTACCATTTTTTTTCTATTGACCAGGATTAGGCAAGGTGTTTTTCCATTTGTCATTTATTTTGATGCATAAATTTGTTAATATATTATCTATATAGTCAACAGGATGAGTTTTTCACGACTGGGGAGGTGCTTAAGCCAAAAGGGGCATGTGCTTGAGCATTTAAAGCCCCACCCACTGCATGTGCCTGCCTAGCATCGCTATAGCCCATTTTTCTTAAGGGCGGTACTGGTTATCGCCATACGATCCCTGGTTGGTATCGCCTCTCCCCGTATCAGCGAATCACCTCCTTGTCTTCATGTTGCTTAGCGACAGCTCTCCCACTCTCCAGCAGCAGACACGCCTCTTCCTGCAGGATCTCCAGCGGTCTCCCTAACCGCACGTTCTGCCTCGGCTGTCTGGCCAGAGAGCCCACCAGAGCCCCGACCACCCCGTTCTCCTCCCTGGCTCTCTTGATGTCCCCCACCCTCCAGAGCAAAGGTGCGCCTTCACAAAAGCTAATGTTGATGAGGTCCTGACTGAGCGTGTGTGAGTCACTCTCGGTCCTAGTGTTCGCCCCCTCTCTCCCCTCCTCTGCTCCTCCGTCCCGTAGAGTCCGGTCGCCATGTTCCGCACAGTCCATCGCATAAGCTGCACCGAGGTGCGTCAGTACAGGTGTGTTACAACAGTTCTGCGACTAGTTTAGTCCCACACTCATGTTTCAAAAATAGGAAAGCGTCTGAAAATACAATTGATCACCAAATGTATCGCCAACGTTAAACTGTGCTCAAGCACGACGGAAACTTGCGGACGGTTGGATTTGGGCCACGTGGTCGCTCGCCGCTCCTTCGGCTGCCCGTGAACAGTTTTTACTCTCGCGATGTGCACTTTTAGCAGCCGACCTGCGTTTTCAGTCTGAAATCAACCACCGTTCAACACGCACTAAAACTGTGCAGGACTTTTACATCCACGCTGCTTCTGCGAGCAGGTTTTCTTTCCACTCATGTTTCCCCCACTGTGTTTACGTCTACGTCTGTTCCTCCACGTGACCGAAATCTAGCCCTTCAGCCAATAGGGTTGAAGCAAAGCTCCTCGGCTCCTTTATGCGAAGACGGGCAATATCCGTAACAATGCCTATACTTTAATGTAAAATAAAGAAATATATGCGCACACATATATACGCTTATGTGATGAAATAAGTACATCCCATGGAAATTATTAATTTCTTTTAACATATTTGAACAAGCTAACATTGTTACACTTTTTCATACAGTGCCTACAGATAAAGGTTATTATAGGGAATTCATACTCAACACAAAATTATTTTTTTAAATAAAAAAAAGACCAGTAAAAATAAACTTTCTCAAACATGCCGGTTTCTCCTACACAACATCAGGAAAATCTGTCCTTTCCTCACCACCAACGCTACTCACTGGATTCTCATCCAGTCACTTGTCATCTCTAGACTGGACTACTGCAACTCTCTCCTTGCTGGTTCCTCTGAAGGCCACAAGACCTTTACAGCTAATACAGAATGTAGCAGCTCGCCTGGTGTTCAATACTTACACACCACCCCACTGCTGAGAACCCTTCACTGGCTTCCTGTGGCTGCCCGCATCAAATTCTAAACACTGATGCTGGCCTACAAAGCCAAAGATGGTCCAGCTCCTGTTTACTGATCTGCAATGATCAAACCACGGATAACAGCTCGTCCTCTCAGATAATCATCTGCAGCCTGACTGAACATCCCCCTTCTCATAAACCGAAGACAGACATCTAGGCTCTTCTCAGTTTTTGGCTCCCAAGTGGTGGAATGAACTTCCCCTAACTGTCAGAACTGCAGAGACCCTCACTGTCTTCAAACGACGACTAAAGACTCACCACCTCTTCACAGAGAACTCAGTACCATAACTACAGGACTAACAAATTACTTTATGTAAGGAAAAACAACAACAAAAAAAAGTATTTGTCAAGGTTTTGCATGAGCTCAGGTATAATCTAGGTTGACTAGCAGCTCTTAAACCGAGCCTAAGTTTACTGGTATAAGACGTTTTCTTCGTTGACTAAAAAGAACATCCAGACAAACAGGTCTTCTGAATGAACAGGCTCTGGACAGACAAATCAAAAAGAGGTACACATGTGGTGTAGACCAAAGACAGCTTTTCCAGGAGAAGAACCTCATACCAGCCAGAAAGCATGGTGGGGAAAATGTGCTTGACCATAATTTGAGGCCTTCTGTCCAAGAGTTGAAGCTGAACTTCTAAGGGTGGACCTAGAAAGGTGGACTTTTCAGCAGGATCTTGAGAACAATATCAAATCCACAAAGGAATCCCGAATCACTCCTAAAGAGGAATTAAGGGGTATAGAATAGCCTAGTCAAAGCCCAAAACTGAAATGTTGGGGGGGGCAGTACATGCAAGAAAACCCTCAAACATCTTGTAACTGAAAGAATTTTGCATTAAAGAGATGTGAAAAACTTCAGAAACTGGTGGACAATCATACAAAACAGCTGCTAGAAATGATTTCTGCTGAAGCAGGCAATACTCGTGTCTGAGGCCAAGGGTGTATTTACTTTCTCCACAGAGGAATATTCCATCTCCATTTTTTGGTTTAATAAATGATTGAAAACAGTACATTGTTTGTGGTTTTTGTTCAAGTATTTGTATTCTCTAGGAGGAAAAAAAATGAAAATAACAAGGATTACTGTGCTAAACAATGCAACTGTGTGGGAATACATTGACTTCTCCATTGACCAGGAAATAAATCTGGTGTATTGTGAATAAACACATTTCACAGTAGAATTCAGATTAGTTTCCAGTCCCCCCCGAACAAGTCTCATCTTGTTAATCTATGTAATTAACCATAACCATATTTAAATAATGTAGCACTAATGACTAATTCAGTCATTAGTGTGATACATTAATGTATTATTACTGCATATTACTTTATTTTTTTTAAATAATTACACTTTCAAGGAACAATTGTAAAGAAAATGGCTCATTTATTGTTAATCCAAAATTATTAATCATTCCTTACACTGAAAATACATTCCCGAACAAAAGAAATCAGCTCATTTAGTAAGATTAATGCTTCAGAATTTAAGCTGACTGTTTCAGCAGACCACATTGCATAATTACCACTTAATCTAGGTTCTACCTACTGTGCCGACCTCATATTTCTCATGATGTATATAAAATGCTGACTGTTCCGTACATCTAGCTCGGACGTGTTGAAAAGTGTTGTGTACATGAGGCCTTATCAATTACCATATGTCAATTCACACACTGGTTACTGGTTAATGCATGTTTGGGTATGGAAACATATGTACCATGTGTCCTTGTGCACAATCAGCAAACCGCCCCTCATGGGGTATATAAGGAGGGTCTGAGGACGTCGAAAACCAGCGAGACATTCCCGTCCAGCACAAACCATGAAGGCTCTCATTCTCCTGGCTCTTTGTGCCGTGGCGTACGCCGCCCCCCTGGACGATGATGACAAGATCGTCGGAGGCTACGAGTGCAAAAAGAACAGCGTGCCTTACCAGGTGTCCCTGAACGCTGGCTACCACTTCTGCGGTGGCTCCCTCATCAACAGCCAATGGGTGGTGTCCGCCGCCCACTGCTACAAGTCTCGCATCCAGGTGCGCCTGGGTGAGCACAACATTGCCGTCAACGAGGGCACCGAGCAGTTCATCAACTCCGCCGTGGTGGTCAAACACCCCCGCTACAGCGGCAGCAACCTGGACAACGACATCATGCTCATCAAGCTCAGCCAGCCTGCCACCCTGAACAACTACGTGCGCGCCGTGTCCCTGCCCAGCAGCTGCGCGGCCTCCGGCTCCCGCTGCCTCATCTCCGGCTGGGGTAACATCAGCAGCAGTGGCAGCAACTACCCCGACCGCCTGATGTGCCTGGACGCCCCCATCCTGAGCGACAGCTCCTGCAGAAGCTCCTACCCCGGCCAGATCACCGCCAACATGTTCTGCGCTGGTTTCCTGGAGGGAGGCAAGGACTCTTGCCAGGGTGACTCTGGCGGTCCCGTGGTGTGCAACGGTCAGCTGCAGGGCATCGTCTCTTGGGGTTACGGCTGCGCCCAGAGGAACAAGCCCGGTGTCTACGCCAAGGTCTGCAACTACAACTCCTGGATCAGGGACACCATGAATTCCTACTAAATCCTGAAGCATAGTTGTATGTCTCAATAAAATCAAGTCAAACATATGCAAAGACTCTGTGTTTACTGCTTTCTCCAAATTCAGTCTCCTACGATCAAAAAAAAAAAAGTGTAAGGGACCGTCATTGTGAACACACCCCCATTACGCAAAGTGCACCACAACGAAATGTGACCTCTGCATTTAACCCATCATACGTGCACACGTGGAGCAGTGGGCGGCAATGTGAAGTACCCATGGAGTACCTCGGTGGTTGCCGGGTCAGGACTTGAACCTGTAACCTTCTGTAAGCAAGGGCCTACCCACTAGGTCAGCACTGCCCAATAAAATAATGAACGCATCACAATTTTTACGCCATACCAATCCAAACTGTTTAGTAGGCCCGCGTGATGACTGAAATAATCGGTTGCATCTACACTTAAGAAAAAGCCTGCAAGCATAAATTAGACATATATGATATTTTATTTCAATTGAAAATATAAAAAGAAACATTGGACAAACAAAAAAAAGAATCACAACAAATTAAAATATATTAACCTAAAGTCTGAAGAATGATCTGCATAAATGTATTTATTTCACCTATGCTTTAGCCAAGTTATCTGGGTATGGACACAACTCTTTCTCCATTTACCTGAATTCAAAATAATGTACAATTGTGCATTTTTTACCAACAGGACATAATTAGTAATCTGCAAAATTAGGCAGAAGTATCAAAAAAAAAGTGTGAAAAATGTGTGTGTGTGTGTGTTAAGGGTTCAGAAATACACACACAACTTTGGCCCTCAAATTTTTCTCAGAAGTATCACCATAAACAAATTATAGTTCATATGATGGGAAATGCACCGAAAAGCACAAGTGCAGATACAACTGATCGGTCACTCCTACCAACTGACAGCACTGTAGTCGCCCTAAACGCTTACTGATTAACAATGAATAGCTAGACCTAGTGAGATTGTGCCTACTGCACATTGTTGAGAGTCCACAAGCACTTTTCAATACATTTCCCACCGTTTCAATGAAACAATCGCTAAGCCAGAGACAGTTAACCCGCTGTGTATGTAAGGAGTCCCACAAGAAGCAGTAAGACGGACAAGGACATCCAGTCTACACTAGCAGACACACTGCTTTCGGTGTAGACCTTCATAGGTGCCACCTTACTGACTGGGAACCCCTGTCATATACCTGGAGAGAGAGAGAGAGGGAGAGAGAGGGAGAGAGATAGAGAGAGGGAGAGAGAGGAGAGAAAGGGAAGGAGAGAAAAGAGAGAGATAGAGAGAGAAAGGGAGAAAGAGAGAGGGAGAGAAAGGGAGAAAGAGAGAGCATTACTTGCATGTACTAAACGTTAAGCAGATTGTCGTTCTCAGTCTCACAGCTAGAGACCCCAGGAAAGGATTGACGATTACCCGATCAGTTGAATGTTGGTGTATGGAAAACACCAGAATGTGCAGGACATGGGGTTCCCTGACCTGGGACTGAGAACCATTAGATTTAGAAAACGTCTCGTCACATGAACACGATTTATTTGGAAAATGCAACTAGGTTCCCTGGTTCTAGGCTTACAAACTTTACAGGATTTTACGTAAACTATGATGAAGAAAAGTCTATTTCTTTTAAATACCATGCTCATAAATGACAGAAGGCAACTGCCCTGTACTTTTGTTTTGCCTTAGAGCAATAACCCATGAGAGGCCAGGTGATTTCACTGTTGTTTTACTGTGGTTAAGGGGTTGCTTGATGGCGAACTGTTCATTGCTTAAACACTGACAAAACACAATATGATGAAATATAGCAAAGTAGTGAAGGTTTGCAAAACAATTCTCCTATTGGGCCACGTAATTAATGGCAGATTCCCGTCTTCTACTCTGAGAAGCTTTATGAATACAGACTCAGTTGAGATTTACTCAAACACACCTTGTACTATGGCAGCCAAATAAGTCTGTCTGTACACGGTTACAGGAAAAAACTGGTCACTGCAATATAGCAAGGCTCTAACCAATCACTGCAGTTTTGACAGGATGACCAATCACAGCTACAGGTGAGGGTACTGGGTGTTTTGATGAACTGTGGCGTTCATGTAATCCAACAACCATTGAAGACTCTGACTGGCTGCGGTGTTTTTGAAATTCTACATTTTTCCAAATTCTGTTTATCACTGAGAACTGAACAGGATGTTTTTGTTATATCCGTGTTCTGATTGGCAGCCATGTACTGCAGCTTATTCAAAAGGCAGCAGGGGGCACCCTAAACACCCTTTAGAACTTCAGCGAGAATGGGCGGGGCTAAACTGCTGTAGGCAGGATAGAGAGAGATCTGTAAAGCCGAAATGACAAAAAAAAAAACTAAGATTTTAAAACAGGCTGCTTTTGCAGCATAATTTCCATATGTGCAATGTGTGGATGTGGGGAGTGAACTTACATTGTGAAAATGTAAAACATTCACATGATATTTAAATATAGATTTACGCGAGTCTTTTTAATTCCAGAAAAGGCATCGCAATCACACTATGTAGCAGAAAAAACGCAAAATTATTATTTTGTCCATATTGTGCAGCCCTACATTTTCCCACATTTATCCTCAAGTGACGTGAAAGTGACTATTTGTCATTGTGAACACACTCAAGCACCACAACCAAATGTGACCTCTGCATTTAACCCATCACACGTGCACACGTGGAGGAGCGGGTGGCTATCAACAGCGCCTGGGGGGCAGTGTATCGGGACGGTAACTTGCTCAAGGGAACCTCAATAGAGCTTGGGCCAGGACTCAACCCTGCGACCTTCAGGTCCCAAAGGAAGAGTCCTAACCACTAGGCCACCACTGCCCCAATCATGTATATTAAGTACGTAGTTTATGATACATGTAATGTGTAAGACAACAAGCTTCCCTATTACCTACAGGAACGGGCATTAAATTGTCCCGGCAGTCTGGGATTAGGAGCGCTGGACGGTCAGTGTGTCCATGTGTGCATTCAGCTTCATTTCATTCTCCAGGATCTGAACCAGCTGCTGCATGGAAGGAAGGTGGCCTGACTCAAGCTTGGACCAAACAGGCACATCTGTGCATACACAGGCAGACACTAAAGGTTAGTTTGGCAAAAAAAAAGAAAGTAAACTAACAAACAAACAAAGAGAAACACACATACCGTTCAGTGATATTTCAAAGGCGCCTGTAGACATGCACTGGTTTTCAATCATGTTGCTGAGGAAGAACACCATCATACAGGCATATATCTAGAAGAAAGACAACATGAGCCGTCAGCTTTTCACACTCCTATCTCAGGGCTACCAAGAGACGCCAAGGTTGATGCAAGTCCCCCAATAGACACTGTTAACGACATCCCGGTAGGATACGTGATGTGAGGTAAAAGCGGAGTCCCAATGTGCCCCTGGTCTCCAGGAGCAGACTAGAACGATGATGCGCTTAAACAATGTTTATCCGTTTTCATATGGAAAACCCATATGAAACATAGATCCTTACCTTATTCTCCTGACCCCAAGCCCAGATTCTAGGGGTCTCCACACCGAAGAGTGCAAAAGGGTCCTTTCCCACAATAATGAGGCCGATCACAGCAAGTTTAAACATGGATAGGAAAGAAGCAATGTGTCTGCAAGGAGAATACGAACAGATGCTTAAGGAAAACGTGTAGGATGCACATACTGTACTTAAAACCGACTAGAAAGAAGACGCCACGCACCTGTATATAGGCTGGGGCAGGTAGTTCTCCCCTTCAATGCGGATGTCTGGGTACCTCTGGGTAAGGACCCGAGTGTACTCTTCAAACACCCGCTTGTAGCCTCAGGATATGCTGCATACAAGGACACGACAAGCATGAACCACTGGTAGATCAAGAGAGGAAAGTAAGCAAATAGAGTCGTAAATCTAGCCAAGCATGTATCCCTTCCACCATGACTGGATTTTAAAAATAGACATTTAAAAAAATATTAAGATTATTATGCATATATGTGCATGTACAAACAAACACACAACCAAAGTTTTAGAACACCTGATTTTTCCAGTTTTAATAGTGAGGAACCTTAAAGAACTACCCCAAGTAAAATAAAAATAATAATAAAAACAAAATATATTTAATAGAAAACTTACATTTTTGGGAAATTAGGGACCTGGTTAACTTTTAACGTTAAGTTTTTCTGCAGCATAAGAAATAAAAGAAACCCCTTAAGTTAATGGACAAAATTCCTAAAGGTTTCTCAAATGTTCCTGCTCTACTTTCACCCCCTTCTGTCAGGTTCATCCTAAACAGCTGGATGGAGTTAAAGCCTGGAGACTGTGCAGCTCTTCCATGAACTGAATCTACTGCCGAGTTCTTTACTAATGTTTTGGCTCATTATCTCACTGTGTGTCTTTGTTTCTGGCCTTTTCCTCACATTGTGATCGTGATATACAGTACAACTTCCTGCACTACAGCACTGCGCTAATAATGCATCAGCGGGTGTAGGAACAAAGTGTTCCAGCTTTGTTCACACAGAGGGGGTTTGTGGGTCATCAGTAGATATTCCTCTGTGAATTGTCTGCTTTAGCCTTCAAGGCTTCGTTTCTCAGGTTCTTACCAGGGAAAGTCTGCTGTTTATGAAATCTACAGAACATTTAAACTCAAACTGACATCAGGCGATGATCTCTTGATCGAGGCGCTTCCTTTCAGTCACTGCCACAAAGTCCATTATCAAAGCTACACCTGAGGTGACTGTGATCACCACTGACAGGCCAGAGTGGACACCGTGTTTACAGAAAAGTCGCCTCTTCTTTAGGTGAACCGCCGCACTGTGAAGTGTAGCAGCACTAAAGCTGGACTAGGGCAGCAGAACCGACCAGAGACAACAGCAAAGTCACTTCATAACCACACACTCGGCCAACACGACTACCACGACCAAGAAAACTAACTTCCTCCTCTGAGGAGCACTTCGAGTCGGAGCCCGAGCCCGAGCCCGTGCGGACCTGTTAGCGCTGTTAGCCCAGCCGGCTAACCTGCGCCGTTCGCCTCTCCGCCGCTCTCCTCTTACCAAATCTGGAATTTGAGCAGAGGTCCCGTGGTGTACTGCATTTTCAGCTTCTTCACGCCGCCCATGTCGCCCGTGGCGTGGTACAGGGACAGTGCCGAGAGAAACAACACCGCTAAACACCGTTTCACCATCCTGTCACCGCAGAGCGACTTCCCTGCCGTGCTGTGGCTGTAAGCGCAGGCTGGGAGCACAAGCAGCACTTCCGCTCTGCTCATGCAGCAGCAAACACATCACCGCCCCCGTGTGGCAGAAAACAGAATACACAAAAAGAATAAAATGGGCAAGGCACTTATTTCAACTTCTGTCCGAGGGGCATTTAAATGGAAAAAAAACTTGCACTGAAAGTTATTTATAAAAATATAGACATAATAAAGGGATGTACTGATTCAATACTGATATCGGATATCAGTCTGATACTGGCTATATATATATATATATATGAAAGTGACTATTTGTCATTGTGAACACACTCAAGCACCACAACGAAATGTGACCTCTGCATTTAACCCAT
>JBBPDA010000021.1:17887111-17904240 GCA_037974385.1 Arnoldichthys spilopterus | reverse complement strand
ACAGAAAGGCACCTGTGGCCAACCCGGGGATCGAACCCAGGACCTTCTCACTGTGAGGCGACAGTGCTAACCACTGTACCACCGTGCCGCCCTGAATGGACATTTCCAGTCAATTGGTCGAATTTTTCGAGAATTGATCCTCACACGACATATATATATGTGTTTTCTTCACTTTGTGAATCCGAATATTCACCCGTTTATTAATCTTAACGCCACTGAAGCTGAAAAATAACAGGGTGTAGCATATCAAAGGTGCAAGACAGTTCTCATACACACCCAGAGACAGGAGATGTAAAGACAGATCCTACACATTTAATTGAATTCACTTAAATTTGTTTATGCTCTGATTTATTTTGTACTATGCAAAGGAAACTTTACAGTATTCACACTGTTTTTTTGGGGTTTTTTTTGCTGTGGAAATCACAGTTCTCCTGTTCAAGTGCATAAGAAGACTTTAAAAACATGTTTTAGGCTAAACCCTTACCTCCAGACTACTGTAAAACAATGTAAGCAGAGTAATCATTACCATTTTGTGTAGGAACCTTCAGTAAAGGAGCTTTTAAACGCATTAAACTCTTCAGACGTCTGGTTCCATTCACTGCCACTGCGAACTGTGAATTCTGACTGTAAAATGAACCACTTCACATCTAAACGCTCAGAGTGATGTTTAAAAATCGCAAGCACACTCATGATCAAAAGACTGGATTTTATTTGACAAATGAAGAGATTTAAACTCACGTTTCACCGCTATGGTCTGGCTGATCTGAAACAATGGGCTTTGGCCCGGATCAGTATGGGTTACCCCCTCTTTCTGATCACTGCATGAAAATGCTGAATGCACTGTTATGTAACAGTCTGATATAAGAAGCTGTTCATCTGAGAGTCGGATTGTATAGATTTTTCTGAATATGCTCAGAGATTGGCTAGAAGCCTTTATTTGGATTCAGCATGTCATATGTGATGAGTATGTTCTGAATGTTCCAGCAGTCAGGCTCTAAGAGGGATGGGTTGAGTATAGGAACAGACAATGCAGTCAGCTCATGCAAGGCGGATCCCGATCCTTGTCATGACTGAGGCACATTGGTCTTTATGAGAAATTTGTTGTGTTGATATAGTGACCGTCTATTGCACAGTTCCAGTCTTATTAAGCATAACAGATTTATCTACAGGCCTCGGACATGGACAAGGACAGTGAAAGTCAACAGTGAATAAATATATTATATTATAAAGTTTTCTAGTGGTATTGTTACACTCAGTGCCTTCATTTGAACATTCGTTTGTGTTTTTGTGCATTATTCACCATAAACAGGCACTGTTATGGTTGAGTGACGCTTTCACCTATGTAGGTCTCCCATGGGATCTGCATGGACCAGCGGACTAAAAGCCAACACAGTAAATTCTGCTTGACATGACGGAAAAGCTCTTTTCAATACTAAACAAACACGGGACCACATTCCACAGGTCCTGGTACGCAGGCTAAAAAGCGTGCAGACAATGATGGATGACAATGTGCTGCCTCTAAAGCCACATTCAAACATGTTTTGAGAAGATTCATCAAAATGCATTTTGGGGGGAAAAAAATCTATTCAAGGTCTGACCATGGCTGTGACGTTTCATCCCGTCTTACCTGATGTTTAATGCTACATACTGAAGGTATAAATGTAGCCTTGTGCTAAGAAATCATGTAGTAATTCAAAGATGAACCAAAATCGTTAAATGAACATGCCATACCTGAAAAAACAGCAAAAAAACGGGAAAATGCTTCAAAATATTCATCACTACCAGGAAAATGCTTCAGAAGGCTCATTACCACTAGGAAAGTGCTTTAGAAGGTTCATCAACATCAAGCAAATGCTTCAGATGGTTCATTACCACTAGAACATTTTTCAGAAGGTTCATCCCCATTTAGCAAATGCTTTAGAAGGCTCAGTACCACCCCAAAAATGCTTCAGAAGGTTCATCCCCATCTAGCAAATGCTTCAGAAGGTTCATCCCCATCAAGCAAATGCTTCAGAAGGTTTATTCCAGCTAAATAAAAATGCTTATGATTTGAATTTGGTTTGCACATTTGGTTTGGCATAATGACCTTTTACACCATTATTACGCATTACTAAGATTCTTCATTGTGTTCAGACTGGGATATTCTAATGATGGAACCTGACAGCCAAAAAACCAAAGTCTAGAAGGACGTGTACTGTTTGAATTCACATTGACTTCTCATTAAGAGTATAAGGGTTCATAAGGGTTTTAGTGTCTTCCTCACCTCTCTTCAAAACCATCCCAATTTCAGCGTAAGTTCGGATAGAATGAGATTTGTTGGCCTATACTTCATCAAATGTTCAAACAAAGGGCAGCTGGACTCGTCACATGATGCGGAAAAGAAACGAAAGTAGTTATAAATTCTGTATTAAGTCTCCCAGAACTTTTCCAAACCAAGCTGGATCATCCATCCATCCAATATTTGTCGCTGTGAACACATCACAACGAAATGTGACCTCTGCATTTAACCCATCACACATACCTTGCTCAAGGGTACCTCAGCGGTGCCTGGGCCGGCACTTGAACCTGTGATCTTCAGGTCCCCAGAGCAATGTCCTAACCACTATGCCACCACGGCCTGGTGCCGACATTCTCAACACTTTTTATTCGAATGATGGTAAATCCACACTGGGAGTTTGTGAGCAAAAAGAATGCACAATACCACAGGGAACTGCATCCAGCCCATGTTTTCTAAAGGGAAAACTCACTTGGCCAGACCTTTGTTGCATCTTCCCACCAGTTTCCTTTTCTTTCTTTATTCTGGATGGACGTAATGACCTGTGCAAAACTGGAAAAATGTGCTTCAGTTAACATCTTTAATATCCTTCTATCAAATAGAGATTAACATTATAGGCCAATGGGGGCTGCACAATCTTTTTCCTATGAGGCCTTCCCACTGTTGCATAAGAGAGAGACTGACCAGAGATTACTTGAAAATTCCTTTGAAGCAGACTTACAACGGTAAGCACCAGGGGCAAACTCAAATACCCTGTACCTCAGCAGGACGTGATATGAGGAGTTACTCAAATGCCTTGGAAGGGGACCTATGAAACAGGCATTACTGCCACATGCCATGTTCAAACATCACGGACAGTCTGGCAAAACAGAAGCTCATTAGAAAAGAAATTGTCCCAAGGATTCTTAGGGGAAAAACCATGCACCACAGCATTACAGTGATAATGACAAAGCGAAAAGCCTAAATCCCCATTTCCTGTGATACAATTACTGTAATTCACAGCTTCAAGTGTCTTATTGCTTTTACAAAAAGATAATATAATATATATATAATATATAATAAGACAGATTTTTGTTCAAAAATTCAAGTTACTATTTAAGATAATTAATAATAAACTTGGTCAAGAAGCGCCGTCAGTGTGAGTTAATGTGGTGGCCTAGTGGTTAGGCCATTGCGCTGGAGACCTGAAGGTTGCAAGTTCAAGTCCCAGCTCAGGCACTACTGAGGTACCCTTGAGCAAGGTACCGTCCCTCTGCTCCACGTCTTAGAAGTTGCTTTGGATAAAAGCGTCAGCCAAATGAGTAAATGTAAATTAATCTTGAGAAGCTGCTGAAAGAGGAAAAACATTCAGTTGACCATCACTGTAGATTATGGTAGATTCACGAATGCTTCAACTTTGTCAGGTAATGATGAGCAGATCAGAGATGGCAATACTAGCACCACACTGAATCCCAAATGGCACTTCACAGAGTCATTTGGGATTCAGCCATTTGTGCACAGCTCCAGACTGGAAAAATAGCACATGATTCGCATGTAGAGGTCTACATACCCAGATGTTGACTCCGCTGTTTGAAGGAGATCTAGCTTAAACATGGATTAATGTGGCTTGACATTCAAGAAACAGTCTATGTTTAAACTGCAGCTGCACACTGATTTGCTCCATGTATCACAAAGTGTTCTTCTAGGTGATGACTCCATCAACCATCATTTCATAGACAGCAGTGTGGTTTTCAGTGCCTCAGCTCATTAACAGAGAATTCAGTTGTGGTGAGGCGGTCACAGGTGTAACAATGGCTCAGCTAATCAGGACTATCTGACATCAGGTCCACTCATCCCAGATGTACTTGATAGGCCAAGAAACATCTGAGGTCATGGAACACCAAGGATAATCCGACTGATGAGTACTGTTAGTAATTTTGACTATTTTATTTCTATTTATTTTGGTTATATGGTCAGAACCAGCATAAATGAGTCTATTTCATGTACATTAAGACAGTTATGTGGCAAAATACAGGAGCAAGAACGGAAGGGAGGACAGCAGAGTGGTTAGGATGCGGGGAGAGGAGGTGGCGAAGTTTAAATACTTGGGTTCAACAGTCCAGAACATTGGAGAGTGTGGAAGAGAGGGCAGGATGGGCGGAGTGGGTGGAAGCGTGGCAGGAGTGATCTGTGACAGACGGGTGCCAGCAAGAGTGAAAGGGAACGTTTACAGGACGTTAGTGAGACCAGCTGTGTTCAATGGGATGGAGACGTTGGCACTGATGAAAAGACAGACGGTAGAGCTAAAGATGCTAAGATTTGCGTTGGGAGCGACGAGGATGGACAGGATTAGAAAGGAGTACATTAGACGGACAGCTCAGGCTGGACATTTTCGAGACAAAGTCAGAGAAGCGAGATTGTGATGGTTTGGACATGTGGAGAGGAGAGAGGCGGAGTCTACTGGGAAAAGGATGTTGGGGGTGGAGCTACCAGTCAAGAGGAAGTTAATGGATGCGGTGATCGAGGAGACGCAGACAGGGCGGAGTGGGTGAAAGAGTGGCAGGAGTGATCTGTGACAGACTGGTGAGAGCAGCCAAAAGAAGAAGAGTGTGGCAATTTAGGCATACGGTTAGCGAGACGCTTGTTAGCTACATTAGCCTTACAGCTCTTGTGCACAGAGGCAACGTTCAGATACCACACATTTGGGCTTATTGATTAAATCTGGATTAGGGGGAAAATTGTGTGAATTTAATTTATGGCAGAGCCATTAGTTTAGTAGAGAAAGCAAGCAATCCAAAGAATCAACTCCACTCCTTCACCACTGTATACTGTTAAATCTCCAGCAGCTCGCTAATCTCAAACATATTGCACGCCTGGGGCATAGGGGGGTTTGAATCATGCTGCAACATCCCAGGCCGGTCCAGTGGGGTCATTCAGTGTGTAAGCATACCAGGCCACCTACAGTTTAGTTCTCTTTCATCTCAACCCAGAAACAGCACCAGGCTTTCTCGCACACATTACTCTCTGCTTGCTGATGTTTCCGTCATTGAAAACCAATTAAAACTGACATTTCACGGCTACTACATACTACGCGAGCTGGCAAGATTTTAGCCAGCACCACACGAGTGGTCTGCACTAGGAACCTTTTCGGAAACACGATGTCGAAAAATCTAGACCACAGTACAGTGCTTCTCAAACCTCAAGGGTTTTCAGTAGAGACCCACAGCCTTAGTCAAGCACATGGCTCTATCGGTGTAAGACTATACCAGACATAACAGCATTCAATATGACAATGGGTCTCAAACCATCCCCCAGGGCTGACAAACAATACATATTATTGCTCGATCCCATGTCCCAACACACCTGTGGAAAGTGGGTCACCTGAGGGCCCTGAGGACAAGTCCGAGAACCAGTCATAATGAAAGCCCCTACGTTTGGCATAGTGTTTCAGACAGAGACTTTCTTCACAAAATACCACTGTAAGCTGAGGATCTCCATTGAAAATCCTTTCAAGCCAAGCACAAGCTCAGCTAGATTTAGAGTACACCGGACAACAAGCTCTGCTCGTATCTGTGGTTCAATCTCTGGAGAGTTCAAATATGCATACTTGGTTTGCTTCATAGCGAAGAGGAAAGAATAGATGCGGACGACGTGACTGGCTGGAAAATTAACAAGAAACTTTGCAACACAGACACAACAAAAAAGCTGCAAGCAGGAACGAGCCACACCTACAGTTGTTGCACCCACAGTAATTTGAACAGAAACCTTTGTATGGAGCAAAAATGGATTTCCTGATTCTTCCCATTCAAAAAGTAACCAGTAACCACATGGAAAAACCATTGTGCATGTTTTGCAAGCAGTCACTGGTTTCATATGACTGGAAGTAACAGCTTGGCTACAAAGCCATGATGGAGAACTTTGGGACTTGCGAAATACACCGCAAGCACACATGGAGGTAAAGTACACATACACAAATAAGGCTTGGGGGTGGCACGGTTGCCTCACAGCAAGAAGGTCCCGAGTTCGATCCCCGGGTCGGCCACAGATGCCCGTGGTCTCCTCATGTTTGTGGGTTTCCTCCGGGTGCTCTGGTTTTCTCCCACTGTCCAAAGACTTGCAGTAAGGTTGACTGGATGCTCTAAAGTGCCCATGAATGTGAGTGGTTGTCTGTCTCGGTGTTGGCCTCCTGCCCTGCTTGTACCCCACATTAGGCCCAGTCGGCTCCAGCTTTACCGGAACCCGAAAATGAAAGCAGTTCGAAGAATGAATAAACGAATAAATCTTGTATTTTGTCATTACATGCATTTATTTGAGAGAGAAACAAAACAAAAAAAATCGCCATACACATCTCTTTGTGGTTACCAGCACATTTCTGATTAATTTAACAGGTAATTTAAAAATTACTAAAAATTAAAGCATTACAAACATTGGGTTGGGGGCAGCACAGAAGTGTCAGTTATTTAGGCCAATGACATGGATGTAGAGGCCTACCTGTCCTGGGGCTTTAGCTTCATGAACACACATCTCAGTCATAGTATGCACCTGTAGCAGCCAAAGTGCTCAAGATAGCAGACAGCAAGAACAAGCCAGAGACTATGGAATTGAATACATCTACACCACAAAGTGGCTCTGAATGTTAAACAGCTGTGTATTATTTTTGTTTGGCACCACTGACCTCTTTGAACCCCCACCCCCCCCGGAAACATTTTTGGTGATAACTGTAGTCTCTAGCTCCCCCTGCTGGCTGCGGCTTCACTCGACAGTAGTGTTTTCTTAATAGGACATTCGTTCAGCCTCGTCCCTACATGAGCGTTTCTCTCCCTCGAGACGGCCCGCATTCTCACATCCACAAAACGAACAAAAAAACTGCACTTTCCCCAAAGTTCCAGCCCCGATTCGTATATATTTATATATATTTATTTAATCGGCTTAGTCTCCCCCTCAAAAAACATCCCCCTACCCTTAAAAAAAAGTATAATTGCTCTTTATATAATCTGAAAATATACACCAGAAGGGGGAACCTTAAAAAACCAAATCCCTCAGTAACAACTAATAAAAGACAGGATGAGGAAAAAGGAAAGAAAAAGAAAAATCACTCAAAAAAGGCTCATATTCCAATAAAATAAATAGAAATGATTCCTCAAAGCAGCAAAAAAAAAACAAAAAAACAAAGAGAAGGATGCTAGAGAAGGCAATGCGTTGAAAACCTTCGTCTTCGGGTGCGAATCATGGCAGCACAAAGGGTGAAACCAGAGGAAGGCAGAAAGAGTGACCGAGAGAGGGAAAAGAGAGGGAGAGAGAGAGAGAGACACTGAGCTAACACTTTACTTCGTATTTCTCTAGACCAGTGGTGTCCACCTCTGGTCCTGGTGGGCCGGTGTCCAACACAGTTCCCTGCTCAAACGCACCTGGTTCAGCTCACCTGTTAAATCTCCATGTGTCGTGTGTGTGTTTGAGGATGTGAGATACCAAACTGTGCGGGACACCGGCCCTCCAGAAATGGGGCTTGGACCCCCCCTGCTCTAAACTTTCATCGTTCGTGTTCTTGACGTGAGAACGGTCCACAAACTGAAACTTGCTGGAAGAGAGAAAATATCACATATGATGAGAAGCATCTGGAAAATTCAGCAGTGCTACAGAACAGCAGTTTGTCCAGCCAAGGTAGAATAGAGCATCCCACTCCTTTGACACACACACACACTCAACTAAACATTCACTTGGGTTTCCAGAAGGCTTCAGAGATCACTCTCCCAGTGGGGTCACTAAAAAAAAAAGGGGAGACCTCTGCTAGATCGTGTGGTCAACAACAAAAACAACGACGAACGAACGAACAAAAATGATCATGGAGAACACACGGCCAGCCAGACACGGAGACGGTTCCTGAGCAGGACCAAAAAACAGCAGGAACAAACCAAAAGAAGGGAATCTGTGTCACTTTGGCAGCTTTTTTTTTTGTTGTTGTTTTTTGTCTTTTTTTCTGGAGACAGAACAATACACGACGCATACGCAAACACACCTGCACACACACTTACAAAGCAAACAGCGTGATTATCCCCCCAACCACACACACACACACACACACACACACACACACACACACACACACACAATCAGTTCTGAAAGCCAAAGAGCAAAACTGATTCAACGTCCCCTCGTAATCAGATCTTGTCAGTTCCTCAGGACCTTTTCTGAAAGAGATGGGATCTTCCTGCTACAGTAACCTCTGGAGTGCACACTGGGGGGCGCCAGAGAGATTCCTGCTAAAGCCCACAGCTCGGCATGGTGGAAGAGAAGATGCGAGTGTTGGTTTTTTTTTTTTTTCTTTTTCTGGTGTGCGCGTGTCCGTCTTTGGTTTCTGTCTGGCCTCCCGTCTGTGCTGAATTCCATTATCAAGGGGAATGTAGTGACGGATGACAGGACGACATGAAATTATCCTTTCATCGGAGTTGTTAAAAAAAAAAAAAAAAACTGAAGTTTTTTCGTGTTTCTTCGCGTGTTCGTACGTAGTGAACCTTTTGTGACGTCTCAGAAGCGTCGGATCTTCTTTTTCTCAATCTTTGCGCGAGTCGTCTCCGAGATTGTGTATCAGAGTGGAGGAGCTGTGAGTGGCTTAGCAGAGTGAGGAGGGGAGCAGGAGACTCCGAGGCCCAGTGGTGCAAACAGTCTGGACCCTGTCTCTCTACACGGGTGGACCCTGTGGGAAAACATAGAATAGTGGATAAAGGGACAAATCACAGGGTTCGATGCCTAAATCAATAACCCAGAATAAACTAGACCGTGTTCAGAGCTTACACATGCTACCCTTGAGTCAACAGTGATCATGGTCCATCCTGTGTTCTGGACCATCCTGATGCCCGTAAGTTCTTACCACTGGTACCCACTCACGCCTGCTGAGGCTTAAGGTTCACTTACCTGATCAACCGTCACCATGGTCCACCTGTATGCTCGAAACGGCGACCCCTCTTGTTTCTATGACCAGATCACCCATCATTGGGGCTTCCTGATCACCTGTCCCAGACTAGTTCTACTACCATGGACCATCTCCCTGTACTTCATGCTTCATATGCATATGCTAGATATGTTGCTCCAAGCTATAGGCTTTTAGAAGCCTCCTCTAGAAACTGATTGGTTTTTCTGGTGTTGACCAGAGTCTTGGTTTCTTCCTCCGGCCTTGGGAGTTTTCCTTGCCTCTGTCGCCTTTGGCTTGGAGTCGGATTTTGTAAAGCTGCTTTGTGACGACGTCTACAAGATTGACTTAACTAAGATTCTGATACTGTATGACTGTGGCAAACTGTAAATTTAAACTTAAATGACAAGTAGGTTGGGCTCCAAAGTGATGCAAGTGTTTACCCCATTATCAGGAGACTGTGGGTTTTATCACCCAGTGATGTCACAGCCATCTGCAGCCAGCACAACTGCCACTTGTCTTTGCTCTCTTTGTGTCAACAGGATGCCCAACATTACTCGGTTTGCTTCGAGCCAAAATGAGAATCTGATGTAAATTACTGAACTGAATCTTCTCTGACCAAGTAATCTGTGCTATCTCTATAGTAACTACTGCTACAAAGTCCAAATAAATAAGCAAACCCACCTGAATGAATTGGTGAACTTCACTAGAGGGTGGAGTCACTGAGCTTTCATTTTGCCAAAATCTAGCATCAACAGAACCTGAGCCCACCCACAGCTACATTCCTGATTAGGGCTGCAGCAATGTCACCTACATTTTGTACGTTTCCATACACACCAATCAGCCAGAACATTAAAACCATCTGCCTAAAAGTAGGGCCCCCTCATGCAGCCACAACAGCTCTGACTATGGTGCACTGTGTGTTCGGATCCCTTTTTGTTAGTGTCAGCATTAACGTTTTGTGCAACATGAGCTCTTGTTTGGGAACGGACCAGCAAGCCTTCACTTCCCAGTACCTGTCACTGATTCACCAGTTGTTCTTTCTTGGATCACTTTTAGTAGGTAATAACTACTCCATACCTAGGACACTCCACAAGACCTGCATTTTTTGTAGATTCAAGTGGCTCAGATGCTTAAGCTTGCCCATTTTTCCGGTTTCCAGCACATCAATTTCAAGAACTGACTGTTCACTTGCTGCCTAATATATCCCACCACCTGACAGGTGCCAGTGTAATGAAATAATTACACAATGTTATTCACACTACCGTTCAGCGGTGTGACTGTTATCGCTGATGGTTGTAAGGAGTGAGAGTGGAAGAGAAACGTGTTGTGGGATGAAAAAGGAATTTTTCATTCTTTTAAAAGTTTAATAATAATAATAATAATAATAATAATAATAAAAAAACGAGTAAAATTTAAAAAGGTAATTTGTTTTACAACCTGACCCAACGAAGAGACTTTTTTAAAGCAGTTAATCACAGTTTTAGGTTTTGAGTGAACTGCTTTTAATAACTTTTGCCCACTGTCTGTATCCACAAACGTCCTTAGGACTAGAAGTGCTGATGTACACAGTCTCATAAATGTTACCAAAGAAACTACAACACCTCATTAATTAGCCTCAAGATTAAGTTGACAGTAGGCCTGGGGTTAAGGGGGTTAGACCCGGGCACGCTTGCTTTTTTTAAGGTTTACCTTCGCTACAGCACTAAGGTGCCTCTCTGCTCGTATCCAGACTGGCCTCTAAGAGGAGCTCTTCCAGATCCTGTCCGCAGCTGAGCTCTGCGGTCACGCTCACTGTGGAAACACACGAGACGCGAGCATAAAAAGGACAGGCTATGCAATAATCCACCGTAATTCAGATAATCCTACTGGAACTCACTGTGCTCCATGACACAGCATGCAGCTTTGGGCGTCTCTGGCTCCAGCAGGTGGAAGGCGAACTCAGGCTTGAGGCCGTTGGGCAGAGCAGCTGTCTCTGCGCTAATGCACTCTGCGTCCTCCATGGAGTTCTCCTCCGGAGAATCGGCGGAATCCTCTGTCCCTGCAGAGGCAATGCGGTCCTGCTCCACTAGGGGGTGCTCAAGGGACAATCCTTCTGTGGCTGGCTGTATGGGAGTCGACGAAAGGCTGTTTGCTGTAGCCGTCTGCGGCTGCTCTTGGGACGAGGTTTGTTTCAGCGAAACCACTGTGTCCATCTCGGATTCAACTAGCCGACCCGTTTGTGTGTCTTTTTGTGGGCTGTCTCTGCATGACCCGCTCTCTCCCGCTGGCCCTAGGGCTTGCTTTCCGCTCTGCGACGTCTCGGTTTTAGCGTCGCTAGGGAGTTCAATGTTTGTCGTTAGCCGCTGCTTATCAGTATCTGTATCTATAAGATGCTCTACCAGAGAGAGCGAGACAGGGACATTCTCTAGAAGCCCCTCACTGAGGGGTTCCTTTTTGGATTCTTGTATCTGCTGGCTTTGAGGCTCGTTCTCGGTCAGTGTTTCTGCTGTGTCCTCACCAGCCACCACACCTTGCTTAGGTTCCTGCTGATTGGTGGCTAACTCCTTATTGCTGGCTGTAGGAGACCGTTGCCCTGTGGCGGTCTGTAGTAATGTCTCCGCCTCTTGCTGCTGTGGAGCAGGTGACGGACATACACACTCTGCTATCAATGTCTGTTGAGGCTGGGATGGACCTTCCGCTGTGGTCTCACAGGGCGTTTGTGAAGATTCCCCAAAGGTCTGTTGGGCTGTAGCTGTAGTCTCCGTACTCGGACATTTCTGATCAAACTGTTGCTGCGAAGATGATTCAAAAGGTGCTTGAGAAATGGGAAGCCCCTCTGGCTTTGTTGCTGCTGGCGCCCTCTCTTGGAGGCTTCTTGCTAGAGCGATGAGCGGCTGCTGTTGTTCTGGTGGGCTCTCCACACGAGTTACCATAAAGATCTTGTGACCTCTTCCAGGGCTCGACACGGAGATGCAGCGACCAGGGGAGGGTGGGGCACCTGGAGGCGCGCTGCCTTCCGTCACGGTGATGCTTGAAACCACAGTTGGATTTCCAGAAGAAGTGGGGGCAAGAGTGGCGGCGGAGCTAGAGGCAGGGCTGGGGGTTGAACCAATTTGAGAGGCACTGATGGCTGGGGTTACCACGGAGACCGGCGGCGAGGTCTGCTTTAAAGGTGACGTCGGCACCGGAGGTTTTGCCACTTCGACATCTTCGTCTTCATCATCGTCAGTATCTGAATCGGAATCATCCTGGGTGGAGAAATAAGATATGAGTAGGATTTTAGCAGTTCTCCTACTCTTATCCACACTGCTCAAGGCCATGATACAGTATTGCTACTATTACAGTTCTTTTTTATTATTTCTTTTTATTTTCTTCTACAAAAATGAAATAAAAACCTTTTTGCTTTTTATATTTGTCTTTTCTTCTTTACTAATTCGTCCCTCGTCCTCATTCAGAACCGGAAGGGGGACCGTCCTTACCTGTGTGGGGGCTGTTTGACCCTCATCCTCTTGGCTTTTGGCCGGCTTCTCGCCATCATCCTCATCTTCATCTCCCTCATGCGCAGCGTTTTCTCCCGGTCCCTGGTCTCCACATGCAGCAGGCTCCTCTTCCTCTGGAGGTGGCTCTTCGGTGGCAATTTCCGCCATAGAGGCCGACAGCCTCATCTGCTGCTGAGACTCCTCCTTCTCTTTCGCTAGAATGAAGTTTCGCTTGCAGCCGTTCTGGATCTCGGCCAGCAGGGCGCGCTGCGTCTCAATAAAGCTTTTCACCTGGGCACATGGGAGAGGGGAGCGACCGAGAGGAAACACAGAGGGAGAGACGGACGAAGAAACCGAGACGGAGAGAGATCAATACGTTTCTTCAGCGAAGACACACTGGGCATCTGAAGTTTCCATCTTTAGCTTTGCACTGGTGCTACAATGATAATGAAGCTAACAAGTAGAGGAAGCTTATGGCTGCCAGGCCAGTGCTGTGCAAACCGCATGCTTAAATCATCGCATACGTCTCAAACAAAATTTAGGTTCACAGCCCCACTGCACTTTCTTGAGAGAGGACAACTGCAAAGTAAACTCTGCCTCACCGTTTCTTTCTTGGGCTCTCTGTCCAGGTCGAGACGGAGCAGCGAGGTGTTGACCTTCAGGGCGAGGGAGAGGGCCATGAGCCCCCCAGTCTTAATCTCATTCTCTCGCAGGTCCAGCCGCAGTAGCCGTGGGCTCTCGGCAATAAACTCGGCCACTGCCACGGCCCCTGGAACAAGGCCAAAGGAACAGTCAGCTCCCAGCAAAAAACCCCCCAAACATATTACTAGAAGATACCTACTGTAATTCAAATATTTATTAAAAAAATGCATCATTGTTGGGTCATATAAATTGGTGAAAAAATAAAAATGAAGGCTTATTAACAGATTATTTATAAATACTTATTAATAGAATAACTGAGTTTTTATATTTATTTTGATATTTTTTTCTTTTATATTATGAATATTTATTAAAATATAACGAAGTAATACTTAATAGAACAATTACGTTTTCATATACTGGCTTTTACATATTGGCTAAAAATTAAATTCATATTTAATAACAAATTCTTTATTTATACTTAATGAAATAATGGAGTTTTACAGAATATCTGAAACATTTTTTGCAGAATATATAAAAACATCATAACAACGGTTGGTGTAGTGAAATGGGTATAAGCGTCGTCTTCCAAGCAGAGTGGGGTTCTATTCCTAACCTGGAGAGGTACTCCACGGTGCAGCATCGAGAGCTCCATTACCTCTAGCCTCTAACACTATATTTGTCTATGCATGTGAACTGCATAAACTGTAAGTCACTTTGGATAACATTGTCTGCCAAATGCATACATGTAAAGTGGAAATTGCTTTACTGTTCCTGGTGGGATTTTTGACAAAAATATGTAAAAGAGCCGACAATCACATGCTCCCCCCGCCCTCTTTGGTTAATAAATTCATAAGGTTTCTGTGAAAAGTGAATTATTAAAGAAATTACATTTACATTTATTCATTGGGCTGACGCTTTTATCCAAAGCGACTACCAGGACAGAGGAAACGATCAAGCGTTCGCATTGCATAGGGTAACACAGTAAGGTGGCGCCACAAGAAGACCAACGCATTTCTTGTAGTTGTAAAATAAATAACAGACGCATCTGCTATAATACATACATAAGAAACTTTAACGTTATGGAATATTACAAATGTGAACGCTAGTTCGCTCGTGTGTTGAGTTTTGAATAATTTTTTATTACAGTCAGGTGAAAAAGTAGTGTGCAGTGGTGGCCTAGTGGTTGGGACACTGCTCTTGGGACCTGAAGGTCGCAGGTTCGAGTCCTGGCCACTGTTGGTAGCTGCTTGCTGCTCCACGTGTGCACGTGTGATGGGTTAAATGCAGAGGTCACATTTCGTTGTGGTGCTTGAGTGTGTTAAGTGTGTAAGTACATACTTGAATCATTATTTCAAGAAAAAGATCAATAATAATATTCTTTTCATATTAATTTTATTAATAACGCATGTAGCATAATAAGTTTACATATTAATATATAATATACTTTTGTGGAGAAAAAGTACGCCCTTGAAGCTAGTACTGCCTCCTTTGCCAGAAAAATCTGTAGGCATTTGTTCTTATAGTCCACCAGTCTCTGAAATCAGCTTCCTGAATTGTCTGACCGCTCTTCTATATAAATTCCTTTAGTTGAGTTCAAGATGTCTGGAGGTTTTCTTGCATGTATCGCCTTTTTGTGTTCTTAGAACCATTATCTTGTACTGTGCACTTCTCGTTCAACAGAATTCATAGCTAAATCAATATCTGCAAGATGTCAAGTCCTTGAAGCAGCAAAGCAAGCCCAAACCAGAACATTTCCACCACCATGCTTCACAGCTGGAATGGGGTTATCCTCCATATTCTCCCCAAAAGCTGTTTTTGGTCGACATTACACATGTACTCTTACTGTGACCGAACAGATCTATCTACATTTTTCTAGTTCCTGGCTTTGTCATGTTTTCTTTGAGAGAACTAAGTTTTTTTTCTGATCAAATCAGATTTGTCTGGTCTCTTTCTGTTTGTAGACATGCATTTTCACACCAACAGTTGCTAGAGAGAACTGCCAGTCCTGTGATAAAAGTCTGGTGTTCTTGGAGACTTATTTTCGCATGAAAAGTTCTGCTCAGGAGCTGAATTTGCTGGGGCAGCCATTCCTGGACAAATTGGCGGCAGTTTGAAATCTAAAAAACTTAGAGATTATGATTTTCCATACATTACATATAATATTTTTTATTCGTTGCCGGGGCTCATAGGCCTGAGACCTTCAGAGTTCTTTAGATCTTTGCATGAAGACACTTCAAAAGCAAAGAGGTTCTAATCAAAGGCACCTAATCTAGAACATGATTTTAGTTTTGGACTTGAAGGTGGGAAAAATATAAGGAGGGACATACTTTCCCCCATGTAATCTGATCTGTTTTTATTTAAATATTAATTTTATGTGCCATTTATTGGCATCTCTATCTGTAGGCACTATATCAAAGAAATTGAAGTGTGTGCTTGTTCAAATATGTTGAAAATTTTCATGAGATTATGTTTTCACATGCATCTGTATCTTTGTCCAATGCTAATATCTGTATCTTTGTCCAATGCTAAATTTCTGATCTAATCTGCTCCAATATCATGCATAACATCTGTATACATACAATGTGGTGGAGGTTTTACCTTCGCAGGAGAGCTTAGTTGAGGCCAGGCCCAGTCGCAAAACAGAGCGGTTGGAGATCAGTCCGTCCTTCAGTTTGTGTACTCCCTCATTGCCAACTGCGTTATGGCCAAGGTTCAGAGTCTCCAAACTCTGTGTACATGGCTACACAAGAGACAAGAGAGAGACAGTGCAACAGAGACAGAATGTTAGACATGACATCTGGATGTTCTGATTACCACATTAATTCAAGCATGAAGCAACTGCCACAGATGAAAGAGAAAAACCTTGAATAAATATGTGCCTCGTTGCCAAAGAGAGAGACAGTCACTTGAACGTGGGAAGAACAACCAAAAATGAATAAATGAATGAATGAATAAAGAAAAAACAACAATATACATTTTTTTTTCTCTATACGTTCATACAATTCTCTCTCACACACACACACACACACACACACACAGTAATGCTATTCTGGCATAATGTTCACTTGGACAATTGTACTATGTCTCGTCCCCATTTCCACCATCCCTCTTCAGATGAAGATTTCCCAATATAGAGCTACTTCCTCTAAATTACTTCGAACGTTCCCACAGGAGGAAGAAATACAGGCACACGGATGAACAAAAATCAAAAAGCAGTAAGTAACATCACAAACTAAACAACAGCAAAAAATAACTACACCAGGAAAAAAACAACAATTTTTTTTTTTATTCATTTGGGACAATAACAATATTTCTTTATTTTTTATTTTAAAAAAACCCATTTTTTGAAATATAGTCCCTAATATATGTGTTCGCAATGCAATGATGCTTTTGTCTAACATCCAGTGAGGAAGCCCAACACACTGTGAAATCCAGTGGATTTTTAGACCAAAACTGACCTAAACCAAGTGGTAGATACAGAACAGTCTGGCTGAGTTAAGTTTTGTGCATGTTTATGTTAGATATAGCAACCTAAACCTAATGACTGACCGTAGAAGGCCGTAGTAGCCTTATGACCAGAACAGAGAGACTCAGGAGGAGTTTCTACCCACAGGCTCTTAAATCAGGACCTGCCTCACATTCAGTAGGTCTCACATGGACTATGCACCTCACTATAATCCTGTACCCAACTCAACCACAACATCTCCAACTAACTCATCTATCTGTATATTGCCATTTGC
Organism: Arnoldichthys spilopterus; assembly: GCA_037974385.1. NCBI lineage: Eukaryota > Metazoa > Chordata > Actinopteri > Characiformes > Lepidarchidae > Arnoldichthys > Arnoldichthys spilopterus. Next base: position 17,887,236 of record JBBPDA010000021.1, on the reverse strand, counting down.
ACTACGCCATTGCACATTTAGCTTATCTGCACTTTTTATATTCTGTAAATTCTGGCAAATCACCTGTAAAACTAAAACTCATCTGGCCTGTATATAGTGTTGGTCTGTATATATTGTTAAGGGTG
>JBBPDA010000021.1:17853868-17875582 GCA_037974385.1 Arnoldichthys spilopterus | reverse complement strand
GCTGTAGAAAGTAAATTTCCCCAATAGGGGATCAATAAAGTACTATTCTATTCTATTCTATTCTATTCTATTCTATTTAGCCAGGACAATCACTTGAAGTGACTACTTGTCATTGTGAACACACCCCATCACACAAAGTGCACCACAATAAAATGCTACCTCTGCATTTAACCCATCCACACTTGGAGCAGTAGGCAGCTATGAGCAACGCCATCAACAGTGTTGCAGGACGGTACCTTACTCAAGGATACCTCAGTGGTACCTGGGCCAGGACTTGTACCTGCAATCCTCTGATCACATGAGCATGTTCCTTAATCAAAGGGAGAAACAAAATCAGATTTCCATATAAAAGGAATTCTGTTTGTGTTCAGGAAGAGGTTACAATATATAGTAATAGGGGTTTTTTAAAAATTGACTGCTAACTATAAATATTTTTTAACAATTTATCCGGGCAGGTCAATTTTCTGGTGGTTAGAAGTTTTTCATTCATAGACATTTTCTCAGGATGGAGAGGGAAAAAATGGGGGAGGGTGATACTGCAAAAATATCTTAAGATATTTTGATGATTTAAAAATGTCGTAATATTTATTTGTTTGACATTTGATAAGCTGGAAAGAACCAGAAGTGCCACATTTTTGTGCCACATCGATAGGACTCTCCCCATCCTCATACCGCTAACAGGGTAAATGGCACATGTGTCCTCCGAGTCATGTGAGGCTAGCCTTTGCAAATTGTTTCTCACACAACACCACTGAACAGCTTAATGTGCGTAGAGGGGAGTACTGAATACCTGCTCTGGTAGGCCAGTTAGCAGACACCCACAATGCCAGTGGGAGGGGGAGGGCCCACCTACCCACCCAGGAAAAGCTAAGTCAATTGTGTTCTCTTGTACCCTCAGCTATGACTAGCTACAGCATCACTGAGGATCTCCCAATGGTGGGGCCAATGCTTAGACAGCTGCACCACTCACGAGCCTGATGTGCCACATTTTAAAAATACTATGAAAAGCTATAATTTCAAGCGATTTTGAACAATTCTTACACTGCACACTGGAGGCTAAACTGGTGCCAAATAAAGAGAGGCACTGCTTTCTTTAAAGGTTTGTTAGCGAACTACTTGCTGTGTAAGAGGTTTGACCTAAACTTGACCTAAAGCTAGTAGGTTTAAGAGTAAATTGCAATACCAGTGTTGATTCACTATTGAAAATTCTGTCTTTAGTCTTGAGATGGGCCTTTTCTGGGTCTGAGAAGCTGGCCTCAGACGTATGGAGCCAGTGGAAGACAGGATGGAAGTTAAAGTCATTAAAATACCAGTTTTAAATGTAAACCGCAGAGGACAGAAAAGCTCCCCAGATGGTTCATAAGCATGACTCCAATCACCATCTGGCTGTTTGTTTGCTCTTTTTTTTATGATTCTAAAAGTAACAAGAGACAGACCTGGTCTGGTTTAAGGATTTGGGGCTGTAGTGATAGATGCCAATGAATGACCCTTATGTAATGATTTCACCTGACTTACAGTGACCTTCAACATAAAAAAATGCACCTGCACCTTTAATCTCAGAAGGAAACAAAAGCTCTAAAGCTTGGCAGTGTTATTTCCATCTTCAGGGTTTGTTTTATACCCATCACCAGTAGAGGGCAGCAGATTATTATGAACTGCAGATACATATTTAAAACCAGTGCTTCTGTTTGCAATACTGCACTTCAAGATGCAACGTTTTACTGTCATATAGTGGCTGTCGGAACAAAACCTTGTATCTCCATCTTGTCTTTTCAATTTTTTAAAATACATTTTTACAGAATTTGCCCAGACACAGGGGCAGTTTCTACCCTCAGGCCATCCCTCTCATGAACAGTTGACAAAATCACCTCCATATTTAACCTGTACATCCCCAGTGTAATATACACTGTAAATATTGTCCTGTAACTGTCCAATCTTTTTCTTAAAATACAATAAAACTTTACCTGCTCAAGCTAACATGGATTATTAATAAAGTGACCATAACCATAGAGTGCAAGCATGAAGTGTGAAGTGCATCTGAATATGTGTGGATTGCCCAGAGTCTCCTACTGCTCAAACTGCATCCAGCTGTTCAGTAAGGTGGCACGGACTTGTGATCTGGTAGTTTGGGTGACTACCGAGTTATAGTGTTGGCCTCATAGCTCCAGTTCTAAAGAGGCTAGTTTTGGACCAGAGGAACCTTTTCATAGTTTTTAGAGCTGCTGTAAAGTTCCCCCTTTTTGTGGGTCCACACTGCAGCAACTGAAGATAATTATAGCTCTTAGAACATTGTTTTGAGAAACATTTTTAGCTCCTACTTTAGGGTAGGTACTCTCCTCCACCAAAGAGGAACGATAAGTGATGTAAGTGTACTATGAGAAAAAAACAAAGTTAAATGGAACAAAGTGAAGTCCAGACGTGTTTTTGAGCCAAAATCCGACAAAAGACATACAATGTGGTTTCGAAGCATCTGGTCACCTCTGGTCACTGTACCAGCCTTTGGGTTTACTGGCCATGGGGATGCAAACAGAAGATAAAATGCCCCCTACCAGTAGGTAGTTCCTCTCACTGAGTCCCTAGAGCTGTTTGGTCCAAAGGCACCTATATGGATATGTCATACACAAGGGATTATTGTAGAAAAGATGGCGAGATTCTCCTCCAGCCTTCAGTTTTGGCCAAAACCGTATGGGCTTCAGCCAACATGAATTGTTGCTTGAGATGTTGAGTCTTCACATTGTTATCTTTTTCCATTGTTTGCTAGGTCAAGATGTTCTCTTAGTCTGTCTGTCTCTTTCTCTCTCTCCATGAAACTGGAAACAGGTAATGACCCTCAGACATGTTTTGTTTGAGATTTTTACATTTGCAGCGGACAGAAACAATTACCAGACCACTCCAGGATTTTAGAGATTCCAGGCCTAATGTGACATGCGAGGATGTAATTTAGTCGGGCGAGGGGAGAGAGAGCGCAGCGACAGGAAACCGAGACCTCCCACGGGTAGACAAAAGTAAATATTTTAACATCAGATTGGAAGCGCTCGCCACAGCTTGTTTTGTGGAAGTCATTTCTGGCCTTTCTGTATTTCCTCTGCGATTATTAATGGCTAAGGTTTTGTCACTGCCAATCTCTACGGTGCCCCGTTTGAGGAAAACCAACTGCATCCTTTCTTCATTTCCCCTTCCCTGAAATAGTCAACGTGTGGACATGTCAAGGCTGTTCGTCTGCCCGAAATGCTTGCGACAAGGCTCAGTCAAGTACTCTTCAGCACAATAACCAACAAAAGAGGGAGGGGAAGAAGTACAAGAACTTAACAGTTACTATATACATGAACAATATGAATAAATATGAAAATTAATTAGAATTATGTACTGAAAGTATACAACTTTGTTGTTACACAACCAGTATCTTCTGTTACAACTTGGTAACCAACACCAGGACATGCATTTAAAAAAAACTTCATGTGAGGAGGAGACGTAAAGAAAAGGCAGAAAAGTTGTTGTGAAGTAAATATAGAGATGAGAAGTGTGTGTTGCACATACATCAATGAGCCATAACATTATGCCCACTGACAGGTGAAGTGAATAACATGGTCTAGTTATTTCCTTACAATGGCACCTGTCGGGAGATATATTAGGCAGCAAGTGAACAGTCAGTTCTTGAAGTTGATCTACTGGAAGCAATGACAAATGGGTGAGCTTCAGGAGCCACGTTGACAAGGGCCTTATAGTGATGGCATCTTCAAAACAGCAGGTCTTATGAAGTGTTCCAGCTATTCGGTAGTCAGTACCTACCAAAAGTGATCCAAGGAAAGACAACTGGCCAGGACAGTGTCATGGCCACGCGAGGCTCACTGATGCAGTTGAGTTCTTGTTGCACAAAATGTTAATGCTGGGTATGATAGAAAGCTGTGATGTCAAACACATTTACATATATCTGCCTATGCAGGGGTGGCCTAGTGGTTAGGACCTTGCCCTTGTAAGCAGAGGGTCAAAGGTTCAAGTCCCAGCCTGGGTACCACTGAGATATCCTTGAGCAAGGTACTGTCATGCTACACTGCTACATTCAACTCAGGCTGTCAATGTCAAAATGTCAACATATTAACACAGAGATGTGTATGTGCTAGAAAAGCATTTGCTCATCATAAAGAACATTACAGCAAGACTACAGTTTGTCAAAGAACATATAAGAAAATACCAAGCCTGGTTTGGAACAATGTGTTCTGGGCAGACAAACTAAACATAGAGTTGTTGGCTACACTAACAGTATATATGAGTGCCATTAACGAAAGATAGCTTTTCAGAAGAACCCCATACCAACTATGAAGCATGGTGGTGTAAATATTATTGTTTGGGGTTTGCTTTGTTGTCAGTGGTTGGACACCTTGCAGTCATTGATTCAAATATGAATTCTCCATCATATGAAAAAGTTATAAAGGGAACGTGAGGTCATCTGTCCTAAAGAACCAGAGGGGGGCCTTTCAAAAGGATCCTAAGTACATGGCTCAGAAAGAAGAAATAGAGGGTTATGGAATGGCTTAGGCAAAGTCCAGATTTGAACCCCACTGGAATGTTTTGGGAAAATTAAAAAGAATAGCACATGCAAGAAAACCATCAAATATCTTAGCAACTAACAGAATATTGTATGGAAATTTTAGTCAGAGACTGGTGGTCAGTTATGCAAAACACCTGCAAAAAATGTATTTCTGCAAAAGGGACAATACAAGCTTCCAAGGCCAAGGGTCTAGTTACTTTCTCCAAAGAAAAATATAAATTCTGTGGATTTTCTTTTTTAAAAATGATTGAAAAAGCGACTTTTCCTTGTGTTTTCATATTTTCTTATTAAAATATGTTAAATAAATCAACACTTTCCAAGGGATGTGCTTACTTTTTTATGTGACTGTATATCAGCCCATTCAGCCTACAGCAGTTTAGTCCGACACATTCACAAGCCAAAAACCTGTTTTATTTTAAGGGATAACGAGAGGTTGGACAATGGTCATATAAAAATGAATTATGACTGTTTTGGTGCATAAAACCACATAAGCATCATGAAATTGACCTCAAAGGAAAAAATAAAATATAAGAAAAATGTAGGATCTGGGCGCTTCAGACGTCTGGTTCCTATCACCACTATCACAATGAGCAATTTTGACTCTGTAAGAGTCTCTAGAATGAGGCACTTCACACGAACCACTCTAAATGACTTTAATATTTCCCCAAAACATTAAAAAGGCAGCACTATTGTTTTGCAGGGAAAAAATACAGAACATAGAACAGCTGTCTAGAATATATAGAAAGTAAAACATGCTTAAAAGCAAGCAAAAGTAATGAGGGAAGTAGAGTAAATAAAGCATAACCAAGTATAACAAATGAGAAAGGAGCTCAAACTGAAAATAGAGGCAGCAGGGAAAACGCTGAGGTTGGAGTTCAGGTTTGTAAAAGGTTCTGCTTCATGGGAAAGGCCATTAGGGGGAGCGGGACTGGCTGGTCAGTGGCGCGCGAAGCCGTGCTCCTGTCCAGCTGAACTCTCGCCCACTGGCAGGTGTGGACATGCCTTATTTGGCTCCACAGGAAGCTCCAGGTCTGCTCGGACTTCCTGTCAGGTGGGCCGCAGATTCCCAGAGTGAAGCCTCGCGTCGCCGTCTGATTTATTTCACACGCGGTGGGGAGAGAAAGCAGATCCAGCTGTGATCTACAGTGGTAAGGGAGCTTGTCTTTTAGTCAGTCCATTTCTTATCTCCTCTCCTCAGGAGATCCATTCGGCTGACAAAAGCCTGAGGATTTCTGGAATTTATCTATGGCACTTTGAAAAGAAGAGTGCTCGTCTTGCTGAGGGATTTGGGGCGGCTTTGTGGGGTTATGGAAAACTGAATTATTAGTATTAAAGGAAAAGATGTGTGCTGATGGTATACCCAGAAAGGAGCCCAGTTATAGCACCAACAACCTCAACAAGAGTTTCACACAAGTAAAGTGAAAGTGTCTGTTTATCTTTGTGAACAGACTCACACCACAATGAAATGTGATCTCATCACTCGTGCACACCTGGAGCAGCGGGCAGCTATCAACAGCGCCCGGGGAGCAGTGTAGCGGGATGGTACCTTACTCAAGGGTTCCTCAGTGGTCCCTGGGCCGGGACTTGAACCTGCAAACTTCAGATCACAAGGGCAATGATAAAAAACTTGTCAAGACAGATTGGAAATGAAATTTTGTACCAATGTTAAAAAATTCTGTCAATTTCATGAAAATTTTGTAGCAAATAAACAATAGCCAAACGAATGTACAAAAATCCCTGACTTGGCTTAACTGTTGTTTTGTGGCATCTCTTTAAAAGTATTATGTCTGAAATTGCCTTTGGCACAGATCACCATACGTTTGTTGATTATGTGCATGCATGTGTGTATAAGAAGCAGGTGCATTTAAACAGGAGCAGCATCAGGGTGTGTGCTCTTTTCCTCACCCCTTTGCACTGTCGGTGGGCCCCCTCCCCTCCCTCTTCCCCTAGATGCTTGTAAATCTACAAACTCGTAGACTTGGAGGATTTCACCATTCCTTCACATCTGCACTATTTTTTCCTCACTAAACTTTTGCTTTATGGAGACGTCAGGTGGAGACTTGGGGAGCTGGCGTTAGGTCCCCGGGAAGAAATTAATCTTCTAAATAAACTGGATCCATGAGTCAATCGCTGATGTAATTCGCACAACGGGAAGTGCTGCCGTGGCTAGGATGAAAGATGTGTTGAAGGATGACTTCTTCTTCAGACTGAAACATGGCTGCCCTTTAACCCCATCTGACCTGACCGTGGACCTAATTGGCCAGTGGCCTTGATTTATGCAGTGTGAATTCCCTGGTGCGTGAATTCATCCCTACTTCTCTATCAAGATTGATAGCTACAGCTTTTATGACATCCCACGATCATCTGCCAGACACAGCAAAAAAAAGTTATGTAGTGGAGGGTGGGGGTGGAGGGCGACACACACACATACACACAGGCTCAAAATGGCTGTGACAAAAGAACCAAGACTTAGGCCTTATCAAAACTCAACAACAACGCATCAAAATAAGCTAATTTCTGCTAGCACTCCTATTCAGTTGTAGTAGTAGGTTAGCATGAAGCTAACAAAAACTTTTTTTTTTTTTTTTTAGCTATTTCAGATCATACACAAACAGATTGTTAAATTCAATTTTTGCTTCAAATACTTTTATTGAACAATATAGTGTCATTACATTCTGAAAGATGCATTAACGTCAGTTTCCAAACTTATGCAAAAAATAACCAAATGCTAGAAAAATTGAAAAAGATTTAACATAAACCTCTTAGAGCTCTTAGATCAGCAGGAGATGCTCAGCTAATGGTGCAGAAGGCTGCAAGCAAACAGGGTGAAATGGAGTTCAGTCATTTTGCTGCCCCCTGCTGGAACCAGCTGCCCATGGAGGTCAGATCTACTCCAACTGTGGCCAGTTTCAAAAAGAAACTAAAAACTGCCATATTTACCACATCCTTTAATTAGTATTCCATTTTATCTATTCATTTTATATTTTACTATTATCATGCACTTTCTTTTATTTTTAATTTTTATTTATTATTTTTATTTGTTCTTATATTTAACTTTTATTAAGCACTTTATTGCTTAGTTTTATTGCTTTTTTACTTTCATCTTGTACTTCTCATGCTTTTCTTGCCTTTTATTTTAATCCCCATCTCTGCAAAGCACATTGAATGACCGTTGTGTATGATAATGTGCTATATAAATAAACTTGCCTTGCCTAAACCTACCGAACCATGTAACCAGCGCTACCAGCGCTCCACATTAATCTATGTATTTAAGGATTGAAATAAATAGAGACCTAACTGTAACATCTCGTCATGTTGTCTTCTTGTTTTGGTCTCCAATGTGCTTCTGTTTTGTTTATCGTTCAAGCCCCGCCTTTGTTCATGCCCATGTTTCTCCTCCCTGTTCAGGTGTTCTTTGTTTAATGTCCCTATTTAGTCTCTAGTGTTTGGTTTAGTCAGCAACGGTCATTATGTTTGTGCATATGTGTATGTCGTTTCTGACCCTGTTCTGTGTTTCCTGTTTTCCTGCCACGTTTCTTGTTTTCCTGCCCTAGTTATTTTTTTATCCTATGTTTGTTTACTTCCTATTCTTCCTTTATTTCTTAGTGTTAGTTTATTTCTTTAAAATAAAACCTCAAAAACATACAGCTAGCACTTACTTCCTGCAACCAACAACACCAACATTCGTGACACCATATGCTTCTGTTTGTTTTTTTGTTCAGGCCCCGCCTTTGTTGACGCCCATGTCCCCGCCTTTGTCACCAGTTACTTGTTTCTCCTCTCCGCCCCTGCCCAGGTGTTTCTCGTTTTGTCTGTTGTAGTCCTAGTCTATGTTTTGTTTTATTTTCCCAGTATTTGTTAAGTCTTAGTATTCTTTTTTTTTATTTCAAATAAATCTTAGCAAAAGCCATAGCTTGCATATACTTTCAAAATCCCACCAATCATTACACTAACATTCAGAAATTGTTGGTATTTATCTATGAGAATATACCCGATGCGTTCTAGATATAGTGTGGTGGTTATTTCTGCCATCCATATGTTCGTCTCAGCCTTTTTCCAGAATATGAGATTATTTTTTGGCTGTTATTAGCCCATAAACAATACACTTTAACATTTAGTTTCCCCATTTCCTCAGAGGTCCCTAGAATAATTGTTTCCAAATCTGGCTTAAGAGGGACCCTCAATGTTTTGGAGAAGATTTTAAATATTTTCTTCCAAAAATGATCTAATTTGAAGCAGGATGCAAAGCTATGGGTCTGAAGTGTGGGTTTGGTGTGTTGGTTAGCAGTGTGGAAGCATGGGCACTCCCAGCTATTGTACATTAAAATGTGATTGTTCACGTTCTAATATTGCTTATGGTTATTCTGATATATTAGATCATCAGCTCTTAAAGGCCTAACCAATGGAAAGTCTTGCCTGTCTGTATTGATCTATATTGCAAGAGAAATACAATCCTGAATTGACTTTACACTGGTAGGTTGAAGAATTTAACCCGTTTCCAACCAGATCTTAACAATGAGGGGCAATGCTACAATAGCTGCACTGTCTATATAACAACAAGCATGATTATAGTAAATAAAATAGTCAAATTCATTATTTTTGCCTTTTGTCAAGGTCTAGAAGGCCCTAGGGGTTCTCTACTGCATATATGCTGACCAGCCACTTTATTAGAAACAGCTACTCACTAAAAACAATTCAGTTAATGCTTCATATAATAAACTGAATATAAAATTGTTCAATTAGTTCGGATCTGTAGGAAAGATAGAACCACTGATTGTGAACCTGTAACGTATGTCGTTGGGTTGCAGGACGTATGTGCGAAATTTAAATATTTATTTAAATAAACAAACTAAAACTTAGCATACACTAAGGAAACAAACAAAGCTAAACTAGGGCAGGAGAACAAGAGAAACACTGGGACGACACACACAGAAACGCACTACTAACACAGAACCGAAACACACAATAACCGACGAGAACTAGAACAAACACATGAGACTAAACAAAGAATTCCTGATGCAGGGAGGAGACATGAAACAAGGTACAGGTGACAAGGGCGGAGACAAGGCGGGGCTAAATTAAAACCGAAACAGACTGACACATGACCTAGACATGTAACATGATGAGACGAGATGCGACGAGACGAGACATTACAGAACCCATGCACCGGTTTCCACAGCAGTGTCGCTAATATTTCAAATATTGTTTAAATTCTGCTTACCAATATAGCCGGTTGGGTTCCATTTCTAGCTAATCAGACTTGGTTAGAGTAGTTACCAACTTCCCACTTAACGTACCCTAGGTTATATGTCAACCTGCTTGTGATTATTAAATATTAAGTCATTTTTTTATGAATAGTACCAGTGCAACACATCACTATTCTGTCACTACCACGTCAGTGTGACTGCTGTCAATCAAATAATCCGCTCGCCAAATATGGGGTATGGTCCATGATAACAGATAAAGTGAACAGAAAGTGTATACAAGTATAATTTAGCATTCGTTTCAGTTTACAGTCATCTCATCAACAGGCATAGGAGCACACTGGCATAGCAACAAGTGAACAAATATACAGCTACAAACCTCGGATGGGCTGTTTATGCACTTTAAATGTAGCACTTGAGGATAAATTTGGGGGAACTGATGCCATTTCTAAAGAAAGCAACAAGCAAGCGCATCAATCACCCCGATAACAAACAAAACCGCACTTCCTATTCCACCTATCCTTTCATTTTCCCGCTGTCACCTTTATCTGCGTCCTGGTGCCAAACACAAACGTGGGAAAGCCCCCCCCCCCCTGCAGGAAGTCACCCGCTCATGGCATTTTTTTGGACATTAATCAGATAGAGGGCAGATTGTGGGCCACACTCTGGGCTCTCTTCTTGCTCTTGTGTTTTTGGGGACGCCACTGGGAGGGCAGGAAACAGGAAGGTTGCGGCCGGAGTGACAGGCCGGCCGGCAGGCCCTGCACTGATAGCTTCCATATGGGCACCCGGTTTTCCAATCAAAAGACAGCGTCTCCTTCTTGAAACGGCGGGCAAGCAGCAGCAGCCACGGCAGCAGCAGGGGAGATATAAAAGGCGTACGCGGATTTGATCTGTCACCGAGCACCTGTGTGTGGGGATTGATGAGGGCCGGCCAGCGCGCTTTCTGTTCCTGCGCCACGTCCTTAGAGGAGAAACGGCTCATTTTTCCTCCTCCTCTCCTCCTTCCACCCTGTCCACCCATCCATTCCACCTGTGCGCTTCGGCCCCCTTTCCTGCCTGCCATCTGTTTTCTCTCTCTCCTCTCTTTCCTACTGATACCAGCCTTCTTTAGCTTATTGTTGAGGCCTACACCGTTATGCTTACGGCCTTGTTTTGCCAAAGGAAGTAACGACCCATTTTTGCAATGTGATCATTAATTCTTGACACTGAAAAAAGTCAGAAGTGGAGACCTAGACTTTTCGATACAGAATGTAAATCTGATGTAAATGTTATTCCATATGCAACCACCTGTGTAATTAATCACTGGGTTGTATAATTACATAAATAATGTGAAAAGACGATGTAAAAAAAAAAAAAAGCTCATTTCTGTTCGGGAATGCACCGCAAAGCACTTCCTTTGCCGGTCCCGTCTCCGGCTTTCCTGGAAAAGGCCTGTAGGAAGGTGAGCAAAGGGTTTATGTGAGTGTGTGTGAACTGTGCTGGCTTTCGCTTCCATCCAGAGAGTCGTTCAGAAGCCGTAGGGGCGACCGCATTACCACCCACCTTTCACCATCATAATAGCATCATTAGGGCCATCATTAGAGCTCTCCTCGCTGTAACTGACATGCTTATTCAGGACGTTGTCCATGGGATCTTCCGTCTGTTTTGGCCTCCGGTGCAGCTTAAGTGGAGAAAGGGGGTGGATTCGGGTCCAGGAGGGAGTCTTCGTTTGCAGTTTAAATCAATGACTTTTCTCTCACAGGTGATATGTCACCTTCTGAAGACTGTAATGATTCACAAGTACTGCTGATAGATGCCGTTCCTGTTAATCTTTAACGCTCTCAACACAACAGATGGATCGCAGCTTCTTTTCTTTTTTTTTTTTCAACATCTGGGCCATTCTTTTTGCAATTCGAGTCCGCGGCTTACCATACCAGCTGTCAGAAAACACCCACAGAGATGGCGGCGTCCTCGGCCATAACTTGACAGGTTTTTGACAGTACATAAGGTACATGCTGGCACAGTGGGGCTCTCTTTCCTGCCTTGCTCTGAAATTATATAGGCAGAAGTGGGACTCACTGGATCTTTCTTGATCTAACTCTGCAATTAAATTGCTGCTGTTTATGCGTTTAGGCCGACGACAGTCCAGATAAAACAAAACACTGGCATGTGCAATATATAACCGAAGCAATGGGCTGCGTTTGCACGCAACTAACGCCATGAGAGTGAGAGCGAGCTATGTTTCTGCTATACTAAACAGTTTATTTTCGTTGCTATGAGCAATAGGTGCGGTGCAGCCGTGGTGTATCCTCTTCCAGGTGGTCTGTCCAGCTGAGAGTGCAAGGGGAGGAGGGGTGGGGGGAGGAAAAAAGGAATAGACAGGAAGGGCTGCTCAACTACTTTGAGTGGTGCGGCGGTTTCCACTAAAGGTCCTGCGTCGCCATGGTAACGGGGAAAGTCGTCTGCATGCAGCGTGGCCACCCGGTGTGCGGACTTATGTCCCCGAGTGTTCCTGGGTTTAAAAATAGCTTCCAGGGCGACCCGAGGCTGGCTGATGACAGCCCAAGGTCCTATGATACATCTGAGGCTGCATGTGTTTGTATGAGGCTGTGAGAAGGAAAGGCATATGTGCATAAAAGAGAGCTGGAGTCTGTCAATGAGGATGTTTGTGTGTGTGTGTGAACATAAGCTGGCCTAGGTCTGTAAAGGCAGTATAATATCTCTGCTGGTTTGGTTTTCTCATTGTGGTGATGGATCTCCTGTGATTTATCTTATTGTGCAGTTGCTGTAGCCAGAAACGGAAGGGAGGTTGTTGATTGCTCGCTCTCTACTCTGTGAAACTTCAGGCCTCTGCCTGAAGATCTTCATAACTGAGACAGGCACTTCTGAGCGGCGCAGCTGGCAATGAAGGCTGGTTCCCATCATTCATCCACAGGCAGGGCAGAATGGGCGGTCGGCCTATTCATGCTCCACCCACAAATGTGCTCTTTCATAGGAACTGTTGCCAGGTTAGACAAGCTTTACAGAATACTGATAAACAATTCTATTCAAAGTAAATGTAAATGGTCAGATGTTGTCAAAATATATACAAACCCCATCTCTGCAAAAGCTGGGACAGTTAAACAATAAGAACATTTAAAAAAAACTCTCGAACTTTGACAAAAATGTAAAGAAATGACTATGAACTCTTTGACTGATCATCTTTACCATATTTTACAAACAGACTTTAAATTTGAGGACTGCAACACCATCAAAGAAGTTGGCATGGGCAAATTAAGAGTGAAACGTTTAAAGAATATTGAAGATATCTTGTTTTAAATCCTTCCACACTAAGCAGGTGAACTGGTAACAGGTATCACAACAAGAGCATCAACCAAAGGATCAGTCTCTGCCAGCAAAGATGGGTCTTGGCTCAGCAATATGTGCCAAAGTTTGTGGGAGAAACAGTTCAATTCATCTGGCTCAGCCAGTGACCTCCAGGAAAGATTGGATGACATCCATGAACAGAATGGTGAACAGCTGGAGAGACAGTAGACAGCATGGAAAGAAGACTTTGGGGGCAGCTTGGGATAACACCCTTAACCACAGCTCCTGTGATGGAGCAATCAAGCAAGCCACAAAAAACCCTTCTGAAAAATACCCCCAGGAATGCCAAAGAGGCGGGAAAAATAATCACTTCAATCAGAGGCCCAAGCCAATGGACAATCAACTATGATCACAGCCTGCATGGCTCACCACTTCGTGCCAAACTATATGAGAGAACTGTTTTGTTACCTGCACTGCCATGTGTACAAGGTGAGTGCATTATGGGTTGCGACAATGGTAAGGGGAGGGGCACAATGTGAAACTAGAAGAGTGAGGAGGCCCTGTGCCGAAAGAGGTGAAAAACAAATGCCTGTGACTCCTTTCCACTGACACAAGACGTAAACACTGTGTGGTGTTTGCTAGTGTATGCTGCTAACGTAGTTCACTAGGTATTAGCAGTGAGCTACACTGGGCCAGCCCTCGGGGGTGCCAGTAAGGGCTTAAGGGAAAGAGCTTAAGGGAAAGGGGAATGGATATCTAGAAGCAGGCATGGAGCCACACCAGTTGAACCCGGTCACATGTGGGATCCCATCCGAACCAGATGAGGACCTCCCTGGCCACGCTGGTCCTTCCCAGCCCAAGTGGAACATGTAAGCATCGATTGCCATAACCATGGCGAAACGTCCCCAACGCCCCCAGCCGCCCCAACATGCCGTGGCCACAAAGGCATGGCTCTCAACCTCCCCCTGCTTGCCCATCTGGGCAGTAACAGTTACATGTCACTGTGCTACTGTGATAATATAGCCACAATAGCTGTACACAACTCGTACATACAATGTGCAACACCTAATTGACAGCACCAACTGGACAGCGGGGCTCAAAACCACCTGACAGCCAAAATTGGTTGAGAGATTCAGGGAGAAGATGGAACTTAGCAATGAGTGACAATGAGAAGTTTTAATCAAACTTTATTTAAAAATAACTTCACAAAACCTTTACCAAAAGCATCCAACAACAGGGCAAAAGATTCACAGTAAAGTGAAAGTGACTATTTGCTATTGTAAACACACCCCATCACACAAAAGTGCACCACAACAAAACGTGACCTCTGCACCAATAGCACCCGCATTTATGTCAGTATGTCAGTATGGTGGTAATTCTCATGATCATTTCCCTATGGTGTCATTTCCTGTTACAGGAGGAAGGGCTATTTCATTTTGTTGCTTGAGCGTTTTGTTGTTTTGCCGCCGTTTAACTTTTACTGACTGTCCCTTTCCAGTGGCACAAAACACACCTACCTCATAAAACCAAAACACCGTAATAACCTTTTATTACTGACACTGCTGACCGACTCCAATGTCAGCACAGTTAAGCCAGGGTGAAACTTATTGCTTTTTGCTCTGAACTAGGGCCATGCTGCAACCAAGAGACTCGCTTTATAAAACTCAGGTTGAGGATTTTGAACCGTAAGAGTCCAATACAGCCCTTCTGAGCCACAAAGCGCCTCTTTTATAGTTCTTACTTCATAACATGACCCAAGCCCATTCAAGCCCGGATTCAACACACTTGCCCTAGCACTGGCTACTGAATCAAAGCATACAGTTGAACCCTCTCCTACAGGAGTGGACTGCCATGAAGAAAAATGAAGATGTTATTTTTCGCATCAAAAAGCCTTTGCTGTTTAATGGCAAAAACAGGCCGGCAAGACACTTTCCATCAATTGTGCAACAGTAGTGGCTCTAGTTACAGAAACTGGCTCTCAGCACATAACCTTAAGTTGGCATTACATAAAAGGCTAAGCAACTGGGAACGCCAAGCACTCTGTGGGCTCTGTTTTACGCTGGTCCAGGTAGGTTCAGGTTTGTACCCCTCATCTTCCTCTCCCTACTTCTATAAATAGAGCCGTCTGTGGTTCTTGATTTCACGTTCCTGCTCTGTGTCATCCGCTTACAAACTGAACGTGACTTTGCCCATGTTCTTCACTGCAGTGGACAACAGATGCGTCCCACACGTGTACTATAGTAACTGTTTTTCGCTGACTCGCGAGCAGAGCCCAGGTCCCAGGGGCCCCGACATAATTGACAGTGGGATTTATTCAGTGTTTAGTGTCAGTGGGAACTGTCCACTGCTGCTTGGGGTGGGGTGGTTGTGGAAAGAGTGGTTCAGATTGTTCATGGAGGGATAGTGGAGGGGTGACTGGTTTCATTTTGAAGTTGTGGGAATGACGGTGAGAGGTCTGAGATCATCTTCCACCCGAAACGTCTAAGAGAATTGCACTACAACCTTTAGTGTTCTGGTTAATGTTGTGGTCAAGCACATTTTAAGTCTCTATATCTAACCTAAAACATTAACTGAACGTAACCTGATTGTGCCATCTCTACCACTTGGTTTAGGTCAGTTATGGTAAAAAAAAAAAAAAATTCACGTCTTTAATTAGTAGACCTTGTCACTGACCTTCCTCACCATAAGTTAGATAAAGGCTGCTAGTTACAGGTGGTTTTGTTGCACTAACACATATTTGAAGACATTTTTTGGAGCGCATCTCGCTGGATCTCAAACATTATTGTCATTATTGGCCCAAATGAATATAAAGCAGAAAGAATTGATTTTTTCATCCTTCACCCATTAAAAGGTTAATGAGTAGACCTTCCTCACTGGACATTGGATAAAGGCTGCTAGTTGCAGGTGGTTCTGTTGCACTAACTATCATGTATGCATTTCTCTGAGAACTTTTAAGAGAATACAAGATTTTTATTTGATTTTAACTAATTCCTTTATGTATTCAGAGTTTTATGATCTCGACAGTTTGATTGGTGCCTATATGTAAAGAACTATGGGGTTGTTAAAATTATTATTGTTATTATTGCCCTAAATGACTATAAAATGCAAAGAAAAAAATGTTCATTGCTTTTTGTCTTGGTGTGAGGTTATGAGGCCATTTTATGAGACCTCTGTGAGGCCTCAGGCCTCAAAAGCAAAAAAGTGCTGAAACGGGTTGAATTTCCTATGGGTACATTTTCCATTCAGAAGACTCTAGATTTGTTGAGAGTTAGTTAACGTTATTCTTCATAAACACAGAGGTGAGTGATGGTGTGGAAGGAACTCACAGATCAACACCTCTCAGTAGAGGAGGCTAATTAAGGCTGGCAGGCCAACAGCAGTGTAAGTATCAAACATGCTCTATCCTAAAGCTGTGTTAATGCTTAGCTTAGTTTATGCATCGTAGCTAATGCACAGACCCCGAGACGAAACTCACATACCACTGTCCCAGCCAAAACACTCCCCAGAGACAATGTGTGGGAGTGTGCATGTGTGGACACTGGTGCTGTGTGGAAGGACACTTTGCACCCAGACTTCGAAAAAAACTTTTTAAGTGTGTGTTCGGGAAGAAAGGTGTTTAAGAGAATCATGCAATTCCCTTACGCTCTGGACGCTTCTGCTGGGCAATCTTCACAACACAGCAAGTTATCACATCTAGAAGGGGCCTTCTTGAGTGTCACAGCGTGAATGCTGCAACTTCAGCCAAAGCTAGTAGAGAACTGTCACTGGTAAGACTCAACTATACACCTATCAACCATAACAATATGGCTGCCAGCTTAACAACCCCCCATGCCACAATGCAGTGTGTTCTGACAGGTTTCTATCATGGCCATTGCACATTTTTTGCAACAGGAGGTCCACTTTGGGATTGGACCAGATGCCTTACTCTTACCCTGCCTTAACTCCCAACATGCAACAATGAGCCTTGAGTGCCCATTAGCCCATTGAAGATTCAAAAGTTGTCCTTCCTTGGATCACTTTGGTAGGTAATAACTACTGCATACCTGGAACACTCCACGTGCCCTGCCATCACAATAAGGCCCTACCTAGTGAAAGTGGTTCACATCTTTACACTAATTTCTCCTGCTTCTATGAAATTAACTTCAAGAACTGACTGTTCACTTGCTGCCTAATACATTCAACTCATTGCCACCCTTGTGAGTCAAAAGCACTTGTGATTACTCATCATGAGCAAAAGTAACATTGAATTATGGTTTAGAAGGCTTCCCTAGCAGTGATTAGCAACATCAATGCAAAGCTTTTTCAATCATTGTTCTTCATACATTTCCAAACAGACAGGCTGTATACCTTTGACTAGTCTTGATGCCAGGGCGTGGAGCAATTTATTCAGTGTTGAGTAGTTTAAAAACGATGGGCAGCAAGAGGGATAAATAAGAGAGATGAGCGGAAAACGGATCAGACGAACAACGAAAGGTGGGGGTGGGATGAGGGTGTTTGTGGAATTGTGGGATGGAGCATTAATCTGCTGGGAAGCGGTAGCTTGGGCCGGACGAATCCACAGATGTTTTAAAAGCGCTAATCTAATCTTTCTGCCAGGCCTCCATTTTTTCCCTCTCTTTTCTTTTCCCTTTTCCTTTCTCCTGGTTCTTTTGGAAGAGCTGAAATGTGCTTTAATGTTCCTCAGGAGCATCATGTCCTGCATAGGGCTGATCGGCTGCACTTATTTATCTGCCTGTTAGTGGCCATGTTTTCGAGAAGGCCGGACATGTGCAAATGCAATGAGAAGGTTTTTTTCTTCTCAGAAAAGATGAAGAGAGGGCGCAGTCCAGAAAAGCAAGGCCTGGCTAAGAAACAGGCATTGGAAAGAGGGTTGATGGTGGCGAGGGCAGCAGATGAAAGCATGGCGTTTGCTTTTGTTGTAATGTCACCCCTGGTGACCATCCGTCTTATTCAATGAACTCTCATTTTTACTCATGTGGTCATTCTATTCATCGAGCAGTAATCGTCTGCACGCTCCCTCACTTTCTCGTTCGCCCGTTCTCCTATCCAGCTATTTTACCCTCACAGTTATGCCCTCGATAAAAAGAGGCTCACGTTGCCTTCCTGCCATATGACAGCGAATGTATCCGAAACCACATTCTGAAGCTAGAGTCTATAGGAAAGTTTTAATATCCGTTTACCCGTCTACCTCCTCCCTCTATCCTCCTTCCCCTCCCTCCAGTGCCTTTCGCAGCTGAGGAATGGGAAGTCTGGAATACAGTAGCTGCATTGAAATATAGTGGCAACTCCTCCAGATGCAGAGGAAGTGCATGTTCGGGAGCGTTGAAGGTTTAGGGGGAAGAAATCGACAAATCTGCAGTTTGAATTTAGTGAGGCTACCTGGGACCACCCATTGAGAAAGATTTCAAAAAGCCCATCAATAAAGAGCCCATACAGAATGTCACTACTGATATATATGTAATACACATTTGATATTAATCCACAGCTTCAACACATTTGGTGTGTTGTGGCAACTTCAAGTGTCATATAGAGTTTTCTGAAATTCCCAAAATAACCTGCCAATGGATGGTTCTTTAAAGAACCATTTTTGTACATGAGATGTAAAGCACTTAGAAGTGAATAACCTGGAAGGACCACTTTTGGTTTACCGTGGCTGGAAAAGACATGTATGAGTGTAAAGAACCTTTGAAAGGCCTAAAGAATCTCCACATATATTCTTAGGAAAATTTTTCTATGACTTGTAACCAAAGTGGAACTACATAGCTTAAAAGGTTCTTTAAAGAAACATACCCAACAGTTTCTCTGAAATAATACAAAAAGGCTCTCAAAACAACCTGCCAATGGAAGGTTCTTTGAACAACCATTTTTATATATGGGACATCAACATCTTAGAAGATGTGAAGAACCCAGAAGAACTATGTTTGGATCCTAAAGCAACCAGGTCTGGAAAAGAGATGTATAATTTAAAGATCCTTTTAAAAACCTAAAGAATCTCCATATATATTCTTAGATAATAGTTCTATGACTTTTAAACAAAGTGGAACAACTTTAGGTGCTGCATTTCTTGAAAGGTTCTTTAAAGAACCATACACAATTTTTTAGATATAAAATATACCACAAAGGTTCCCCCTTGAACCTTTTCATTGCATATAGATGTTCTTTCAACTTTACAAAGGTTCCTCATGCTAAGACATCTCATTTAGAATGCTTTAGAATGCTTTAGAATGCTTTAGAATGCTTTTTGACACTTCTTTTGAGGCTGTATTCCAATTAAAAGGTTCGCCTAGAACCATACATCCAAGTCAAAAAACATTTAGGAACTTTAAAATTTAGGAGTGTATTTCATGCTGTGAATTTGAATCAAATATATTCAATTGACCTCTTTCGTCAATGTTAAAGCAACAAGCCATAAACATAGACATAAACTGCAGCAAGAAAGCATCATCCCACTGATGGCCGAGACCGTAACGAGTTCGCCGTGTTGTGTTTTTGTTTACAGAGATGATGGTGTTGGGCACTGTTACTATCAACCGTTGGTCCCTGTCCGCATAGCACGTTGAATGTGAAAGCCATAAAATATAGTCTATGATGATTCCATCTTGGCCAAAGCACTTGCTTATCCCCCCACCCCGCCACCCCAACCACCTTCCTGCCTGCCTTTCCTTGGCGCTTTTCATAACATCTGGAGAAGGAGCGACGTCTGTGAGATAAACGGCAGAACAGCTGTTGCTCCTCTCTCTATCTCTCCATCCTTCCCCATTGTTGCAGTTTGTCTCCTTCGTTTCCACTCATTCTTTCTATCTCTCTCTCTCCCTGTGCCTCTTCGTAAAAGCTCACCCACCACAACTACAGGTACAGGTACAGGCCATTATTTTGGCTATTAAAGGATTACACAATGTTACACAATTTTTTTCAAATTTTTTTGGCTTCTAAGTGTTTTATTTTAAAAGTAAAAATGGCTCTATTTATCACAAACTTTGACTTCATGACCATAGCCCACAAAAGTGTTATATTTTACAATGGCAAAATAGGCATTTTAGAAAGTTCTAAAAGCTTCCAGAAAGTTCTAGAAAATTCTGAACAATTCTTGAATCCTCTGGACCGTCCTCACAGTTCCAGAATATTCTGGAAGTCTACTTAGCATTTAAAGCGAATAATGCTCTTGAAAATAGATACATTTCAAAATGTCTTTGTCCTAAGCACAGAAGGAAAATTTTGTGGAACAACAGCCATTTCCAATTCATTTTAGGCATAAAATTGAACAAAAATAAAACCCTGTTAACTGTTATTAGGCTGCAACATTCATATGGCCTAAGGGCATTTTAAAAGCCAGACTAATCTGATGATTCCAATCCAACTGAAAGAGGTATTGTAAGTTATAGTAAATAAAGTGTTTACATTCTAAATCCAATCCATTTACCAGTCACAATCTCCACAAACATTAGGCGCTTTCCAACCAGAGGAACCATTTCATAGTTTTAAGAACCACTGGAGTTAGTGCCTCCTGTTTGTGCACTGCAGGATTATATTTCTCCTACTTCAGGGTAGGTACTTTTTCTTGCTAGAGAAACCATGAGTGCCGTAAATGTATAGTGACTGGTCCAGACGATTGCAGACGCCATTTTAAACCATGTGAAACGTTAGCCATGTAAACAGCAGGGCTTAGCACTAAATAAAACACAGACAAATGGAAGGACAGTCAAGTCCAGGCTTTAGCGACAAAGGAAATACAGCCTTGCTCTGATGTGTGAAATCGCTCCGATCATGTCATCCTCCCTCTTCTCCTACGGCATCACAGTACTAGATATTGCCAACTTGCGTCACTTCAGTGTTCCTACTGGAGGTGAAAAAGCAAACAGAAGAAAACACCCCTGAAGGTGTGTCGTTTTGGGGGGAGCCCCCTAGTGGGTAATCCCATTAAAAACTCCCTACAACTGTTTTGTCCAAAACATATTCTGGGCTGATGACAATAGGTACTTTTGGACTAGAGGAACTTCTCCATTGTTCTTGGAATTGGTGGAGGACTTGCCCCTTTTTGTGTGCCCACACTGCCTGTCCTACTTCAGGTTAGGTACTTTCATGCACTACAGGAACTATGAGTGATGAAAGTATACAGTCATTGGTCCAGAAGAAAGTGTATGAGGATTGCAGGTGCCATTTTTTCAACTTTGTAAGCTTTAACTTTGTAAACAACAACTCGTTATGCAAAAAATCTCAGAAAAAACACAAACTGTGAATTCCAGGCTTTAAAGTGAAATAAAAGTGACTTATTTTTTCTGAGATTTTTTGCGTAACGAGTTGTTGTTTACAAAGTTAAAGCTTACAAAGTTGAAAAAATGGCAAGTCCTCCACCAATTCCAATTGTGTCATTGTGAACACGCTCAATCGCACACAAATTTCCCCACAACGAAATATGTCCTCTGCATTTAACCAGTCACATGTGTCTCAGTGGTACCTGGGCCGGGACGTGAACCTTTGACCTTCTGTTCTTCTCCTCAACCAGAGCTGACAGCTCAACATAAACCCTCCAACCCTTCCCCTCCCCCTCGGACAATTCAGACTCAATAACCAATTAAAATACTCTCATCATACTACGCATCCTGTTGAAACATGACATACTCTGTCATGGTCTCTATGCTGCTACAAGTGCATGTTGCACATATTTATTGTTAT
>JBBPDA010000021.1:17806689-17853768 GCA_037974385.1 Arnoldichthys spilopterus | reverse complement strand
ATGTATTTATTGTAGTAGTTGCTGTCTGTAGTTATTGTAGCACTTGGCGTATGTATTTACTGTAGTAGTTGCTGTCTATTGTTATTTATTTATTTTACAATTAAGAGAAATGTGTTAAACTTCCTTGTAGCACTCACTTCAATGTTGCCCTGTGCAGCTGCTAATGCTTGATTGTTTCCCTCTGTCCTGGAAGTCTCTTTGAATAAAAGCGTCAGCCGAATGAATAAAATGTAAACGTAAAATGTAACAAGCAACTTTAGTCCAGGTTTTAGTGTAAAGACTTGATTCAATACGAAAGAGATATGCAGTAAGTTCAATA
The DNA here is from genome assembly GCA_037974385.1 of Arnoldichthys spilopterus. Classification (NCBI taxonomy): domain Eukaryota; kingdom Metazoa; phylum Chordata; class Actinopteri; order Characiformes; family Lepidarchidae; genus Arnoldichthys; species Arnoldichthys spilopterus. The sequence goes on along the minus strand of JBBPDA010000021.1, from coordinate 17,853,449 downwards.
TCTGTAATCGAATTGAATGCACTGAAAGAAATTGTTTTTCTTGGGCAGAAGCATTTCAGCCAGACGCAGCCGATAATCTGGCATCCTGAAGCCCAGGTTAGCCATTAAAAAGCCTACTTAAAGGGCTGGCTCCCTGCTCGGCTATGGGAATGCATATGTGCTGACATGTCTTCCCAGTGCAGCCACTTACTAGCTTGCTCATTTGCGAGGCACACGTGTTCCTGCAGCATTGCCTGGCTCACGTTAGGAGAGCAAGAGCTAGACAGAGGGAGAGAAAGAGAGAAAAGAGGAGGAGCAGGGACGAATGCGATTTCCAGCCAAGCGGAGACAGCATCCGCATCGTGAGAGACACCTGTAAAAACATCATTTTTCATCCCGGGCAGCTAGGGGAAGGAGTAGCTGGGGAGAGAGGGAGAAAGAGAGAAATAGAGGAGTTATACCATGCAGTCTTGGGTTTTACTCATGCTGTTACTGTATCTTAGGCGTTTACCCCATAGCCATTTACAACCCCTTTCTCTCTATAATTGCTGCACTTCTGAGTAGAACTAGCCTTATAGTGCCCATCACTTAGTCTAGATGCAGTGCACTAAGTTGCCATTTTTTATAAGCTACACTTTCCTTGTAGTTACACTCATTAGCCATTTTACCAGATGCACAACTAGATACTGACTGTAGCGCAGGCTACACAATTTAACAGCAACCTCCTACCCCAAGGGGCCTCTACAGGACCAGCATTGGCCATGTATTTGGGTGGTGAATCATTCTCAGCACAGAAGTGACACCAACACAATCAGATTATCAATGCTGAAGCTAATATGGTACAAAGAAGAGGAACATTACACCTTTATCCTGTTCGCAAATCACAAAACATGTGCCATAACTTTTGCACAGGCCATATTTTATGATTTTGTATACTGAAAATCCAGAATAACTGTCCATAAAAAATGATTAGGGGCTGGAAATTTTGGACCCAATGAAAGAATACAGTATTGGGCTCTTTTTAGTGTTCTCTGCGGACCCCTGTAACTGCTCGACCCTTGGAATCATCCCATCTCCCTCCCACTGGGGGTGTTGTAGAGGATATGAACATATCACAAAGGGTGCTCAAACTTTTGCATATGACTGCAAGTTCTGCCATATTACATATTTTGTGCACATGTGACCTTAGCATGCCAGCTCGGTGAGTATAATGAGTGCAGAGTGAGCTCAGGCAAGAGAGAGGCTGTTTCTAAAAGTTATATTCTCATTCGCACATCATTGCCATCTGAACAAACGTCTACCTCCAAAAGGCAACTTTGCAAGAGGAAAAAATTCACATTTCATGTTCATTACGATTTTCTGAAGTCATTTTAGTGAATTGCTCAGTTTATCATGATCTTACACAGCGTAAAGGCCGGCTGGAGTTTTAAGATTGTAAAAAATTTTTAAAAAAACAATACAAATACATTAAATTTGAAGTTCGTTTTGTGCTTAAGCTACAACTTTCCACGGCTGTAAACACAAGCAACCTGTCTGTCAAAACACTTAACTAAATAAGCCAGATTTTTGCTTATGAGAGAATTACTGCCAAACTTGCTAAATTATATACAAACATGGTTCTTTTGAACAAAAATGAACTAAAAATGAAAGAAATATGGTTTTCACCATTGGGAATAGTCCAGCAGCCAAAAAAATTCATCTCACAGTGGATCTATGGGTCTGACCAATGATGAAGGGCTAGAGATGGACTAAAGCAAATCTGACATGGTACAAGGTAAATCTAATAAAATGATGGGCAAGTGTAAATTTAGGCCTGTTCTGATCTCACACTAATTTAAGTGTTGAAACACACTGTACGTTACTGATCCACCCTCACTGAAGATGAGACAGGGAGTATGTTGTATCCCAAGTGTTGATGGATAATCTGGTTTAATTTGTTTTATATGTAAGGTGGCGGCTCCTTAGGCTCACTGTGAATATAGATACAAGCAGTTTCTTTTCTATCCATGACCCATGAGCTCCACATGTTAATTGTGTGGATATTTCACTGCTTATAACTGGTTTCCCCAGTACAGGAGTGTTTCCCAGTGTAGGCCAGTTCAAGTGTGTTTAAGTTTCAAAACAAGAGACAAAAGAAAAATGGCTGGTTTGAAAAATGTAATTTTTTAAAGGGTGACACAATACGCTATGACCTCATGCCCTTTTCGATGCTTAAAAACGTCTTCAAATGGTCCCGCGGGAGCTGGCTGGCACTTGTCAGAAGTAACAGAGTTCCTGATCATCTAAAAGCCACAGGATGCATTATTCCCCATAGAGGAGGAGGTATGAGAGGTGACGTAGGGTTAAGCAGAGAAAAAGGTGTCTGGGCTGTTCCTTAACCTGTCAATCATTAAGGGGCCCAATGGACATCTTCTAAAATGGATTTTCCATAGTTCTCATTATCTGTGGTTGCACAAGAAGTTCTAAGATAATAACAACACTGCAGTGTTTCATTGCTTAGGTGAACATTTCTTAGGTGAAAACATTTAAAATGAGCCAACAAAAAAATCTACTATCCGACAGAAAGAAAAGGCCGATAACATCGCATACAACACTGCAGCTTTTTCAAAATTCAGTTAACTGTTTCACAGGCTTTGGGTTAAACCTCAGCTGGATTCAACCAGACCATTATTGGATGTGAAAGAAACAGCAAAAGCTATTGAACAACTTTTTGAAATATGCAAAAAACACAATAATAAATTCACCACAACAATATTCAACATAAATATGTCATAGTTTTAATAGCGACATTACAAAGCCATCCATTTCAAGTGACATAGTAGGATATGCAATGATCAGCCAGTCAGTTCCTGAAGTTGATGTGCTGAAAACAGGAAAAATGGGCAAGCGTAAGAATCTGAGTGATTTTGACCATAAAGACAAAGACCATACTGTGATGGCTAGACGACCAAGTCAGAGCATCTCCATAAACAGCAGGTTTTGTGGAGTGTTCCAGGTGATCAGTAGTTAGTACCTACCAGAAATCTGCAACAGGAGTATGGGAACCCAAGGCTCAGTAATGCATGTGGGGAGTGAAAGCTAGCCTGTCTGGTCTGACTACACAGATGAGCTACTGTGGGTTAAAAAGTGAATGGTTACTCTGATAGAAAGGGCTAAGAACACACAGAGCACCACAGTCAGCGCTGTGTCAGCAGGATTAGGGGAAGTTCCTCAACCTACTCCAGTTTAGATTTGGAACCAGCACCAAAAAAGGGTTACTGGTAATTAATGCTACTTCACCATATAATAGCACTTTACTTAAAATAAAATATATCTATCCTTCCCCCATTCATTTTATTTTCTAAAACGCTTCTTCCATTTCGGGTCGCGGGGAAAACTGAAGCCAATGCCAGCTTACTACGATCCCAAGGCGGGGTACACCCAGGACAAAAGGCCAACCCATCGTAGGGTAACACACAGACAGATTCCATTTCACACAAACACACACACACACACACACACACACACACACAGCAACACACAAAACTATGGGCAATTTAGAGTATCCATCAAACTATTGCAAGCCTTTGGACATAAGTGAAGTTAAGTGAACGTGACTATTTGTCATTGTGAACACACTCAAGCACCACAACGAAATGTGACTTCTGCATTTAACCCATCACATGTGCACATGTGGAGCAGCGGGCAGCTACCAACAGCACCCAGGGAGCAGTGTAGTGGGACAGTACCTTGCTCAGGGGTACCTCAGTAGTGCCCAGGCCGGGACTCGAACCTGCAACCTTCAGGTCCCAAAAGCAGTGTCCTAACCACTAGGCCAACAACAACAATAAATCATAAATATTAGAGCAATGGGCCATCACTGACAGTGCTCGCGTGAGGCGGAAGCTACATGATTCTGATTGTGATTTTTCAACAATGCCCACTTCCCATAAGTATGTTAGCTACAACAATAACGTTAATTAACTTGGGTACTTAAGAAATATTTACTGTGTCCTCAAAATAAAACATTTGCTATTCGCTTCTCTTAGTTAAGGGAAATATATTACATGTCAAGTCTAATAACTTACATATTCTCTACTATTAGCACTAGCTAACGTTGCCCACGCCAGAAAACAATGCTAATGTAAGGGTTTCAGACGCCAGCTCTGAGATATTTACTAATAAACAAGTGTACATAGGCTCTCGTGGTATAGCAATCAAAAGGCTTGAGATGTCTGAGAGAAAATAGTCTGTGCTAAATACACCAAAGTCTTAACGTTACTTAAACGGAGAAGGTAGGAGGAATAGAAGCCAGAAAATGGTTGCGTCCCAAACATCACACTTTCAAACTTCGCATCCTAAACTATTAAATACGTTTCATAAGCCTGTGCACTACTTTTTTTTACACACTATTTGTATTTATGCAGTTTGGGTCCTGGCCAACATTTAATATCCTGTTTACCGTTGTGTTAGCAACCATATAAAAACAGGGGGGGGGCATAAAATTACTTTTACTCATATTTTCATATAAGTAATACTAATAAACTTACAATATATATAAATCACTATTTAAAATAAAAGAACTGTAATTCTAGAATAATACATACTTGTTCATCATGTGTGTTGTCATTGGTTGTTATCATGTGACCCAAATTGCATGAAGCTGGAATCCAAATGAGTGCAACCCTTTGGAGTAAAGTTTAAGTTAATCCAGGCTCTTCCATTTGAGTAGATGTCACGTTGGTAGATTTATGGTGATGACAAGGTGCTCTATAGGTTTGACTGGGTCAAGGCCACTTCTATCCACCTCACAGGTCTACCCAACCCGCACACCTGACAAGATAAGGCAGCTATATCACCCTGCACTCTCTCACCATGACCTGCAGAACATGAGAGAAAGATAGGGAGGGAAGCAAGAGGTCCAAGGTGATCTTGCCTCAAACATGTGACCTGTGCACTTTAAATTCCTCCTAAAATATGTTCATGATCTGTTCATTTGTGTGAATTTGTTTTAAATCGTTGGGGTCATTATAACCTTGTAAATTTAAACACATTGATTAACCTGTCATCTTGTTACTATGGTTCCTGTCAAGGGATTACGCAGATGAACAGTCAGTTTTTAAAGTTAATGTGTCAAAAGCATGAAAAATGGGTGAGCGCAAGGATCTAAGTGCTTTGACAAGAGCCAAACCACCATGGCTAGACAACTGGGTCCAAGCATCTCCAAAATGGCAGGTCTTGCAGTGTTCCTAGTATGCAGTGGTTAATACCTACCGAAAGTGATTTAAGGAAGGACGACTGGTGAACCAACGAAGGGGACCAAGGCTTACTGATGTATGTGTTGGCTATCTGCTCTGATCTCACGGAATTAATGCTGATTATGATAGAAAGGTGTCAGAACATACAGTGCACCGCACTCAGAGCTGTTTTGGCATGAGGTTATGGCTGATAAGGCTGATTAAAATTATACACCTTTCTATGGTATGAACGGAATGAACAACCAAGAGAGGGTGACTGGCAGAGACAGAAGAAGAGGAATTACATAGATTTTGTTAAATTCCAGATTTCTGTTTGATGGAAATGGTGCATGGCAGAGAAACTCCAGGTGAACCAGAGGAACCAGACCTGCAAAGAGTTTATTGTCCTTAAAAGATTGTGTATAAGCTACCTGATGCACTTCAAAATAGATTCAAGACAAAGTTTTGGCCTAAAATGTTTTTAAATGCATTGGCTCATGTAAGACATTGTACACTCCTAGGGCTTCTTTGACCCTCGACCCTTTGGCTCCATAAACAGCTATGTTTCAAAGGCTTAAAGGACTTTCACATAAAATCAAGGTCTGTTACCACTACAAGGGTCCTTCTTAGAAGCTTTACATTTATGTGGAGGTTTTTTCATCTTTAAAAAGGTGCTTCACACTCACACGTCTCATTTACAGAACTAGGTTTACTGAGCCAGTGGAGCTGAGCTGATGACAGCTGGTGAGGAGTGATACGGTAGCTGAGGCTCTGGCTCAACTCCAAACAGAATTCACAAATCTCTCTATCTCACTCAAATCCACAGACTCAGCCTGGTCAAAACACTGATTTGCAACACCCCACGAGGCCCACACCATACATCAATCTGTATACACGTGTCACAACGGAGCACAGGTGAATACACAGCCTGCGGAGGGACCAAGCAACGGTGAGCCAAGTAACAATGAAGAATGAGAAACAGATGCTGATGATGGATAGAAGAGCAAGAATAAAAGAGATGAAGAGGGAGTTGAGTTGAGTTTTTTTGGTGCGTCTGTTAGAAACTGCACTCACATTCCACTTTATTAGACCTCCTACTACCTTCTCGCTCTGGCCACTTCATTTGGCACACCTTCTATCTACCGTCAGTGTCCGATTCCTTTGCTCAATGTAGGTGCGCTTTGTAGCTCTACAGCTGCAGATTGTAGCTCACCTGCCTTCCTGCATCATCAGTGGTCATGACTCCCAAAGACCACCACCGTGCAAGCATCCTGTGGTGGGTGATTCTCAGCACAGCAGTGACACTGACAATGTAGTGGCATGTCAGTGCCACTGTCAGCACACGTGTGGGATGGAGTGAGTGCTGCTGGAGGTCTAAAACACTTCAGTGACACTGTCTGCCAGCCAAAATTCCCAGAAATTGACCACTAATGGACGAAAGGATGACAAACACAAACTGTGCAGGTTTAGTAACTTTACATCTGGATCAACAAAAAGTGGACAGTATATGTGAAAAAGCTAAAAAGGTGTAAAAGAGACTACGTGCCTAATAATAAAAGTGACCAGTGAGTAAAGGTTCACTTGCTGGAGCCTGTAGACTGAAGCCCATCTGTTGGCACGATTTGTCAGTCCTGCTCTACTCTACTTCATCATTGGTCAGTTTCTAACCACAGAACCACTGTTGACCAGCTAGAAGTTGGGTGTTGGACCTTTTTCAACATAGCAGTGACATTGATATGGTAGTGTGTGATGCTTGAACAAGTGCTTTGGGCCAAGTGGTGTTGTTGGGGTTTCTACTGCTAGGTTGACGGTCCACCACCCAAAAACATCCACAACGTTTCAAGGTATGTCATTCAATTCTTAAGGTCAATTAAAACATCGGAACTTACTGAAGAGTGATTTCGCAGACAATTTCTAGAGTGCATGATCAGTTTTCTGTTTATTTTAAGACATTTCACATTAGACATGAGACTTTCCACAGACTGTTGCTTAAATGCAGCCACTGAAGGCATCACACTGGTAAAGTTTAATCAGGAAATAATATCAGAACACTTTCAAAGACCTGAAAGGCCTGCGGCAAAAATGTGAGCGATGAGCTTTTACTTCACTTTTCAGACAAGCCGACAGATTGGTGGAGAATATGTGATATGGCGGCAATATTTCATGTGCTGTTGCAACTTTCGTTATTTCACAATTGGACACTGGGAAGCTATCATGATTCAATGACTTGTGATTCAGTTTTATACATAGATAAATGCAACCAGTTCTGCGCTACCTTCACTGTATTTGAGACCTTGTGATATGCATATCTGCAATATTTGTCAAGATTAAATACATCATACGTGTTTGCTATTTAAATACATATACATATATATGCTCTCTTAAATTAGATTTACTTTAAGACCACAGATGGTAACTGTTTAGCAACTGTGAACGTTTGACTGCAATGTAAATTAACATAAAAGGGTCACCATAAATAATAAAATAATAGCACTTATACATTCAAACAATAGCATAATAGTTTCTCAAAAGTAATGTCAGTAATTTTAAATATTCTGTGGTGTGAAGTGCTTGTAGCCAGTCTCTTTTATCTGTAATTGCACATCCATTGGAGCGTTACTTATGTTAAGGGGTATGGTGAACCGATGTAGGGATGCGTTAAGGCGACATGTTGCTTCTTTTCACACCCAAGTCCTTCAAAGTGTCTAGCATCCTGTGTCCGTTATCGTCAGAAGCTCTACATCTTCGCTGGCCCCTTCTGAAACGACATGGCGTGGAAAAAGTGCGAAACAGGGACAACACACACTGACACAACTGTTGCACGAAAGACAGAGAGCTGCAGTACTTTTCACAGCAGTGGAGGGGCAGAATGAGAGGGGTGGGCAGCACAGCCTTCACAATGTACACAACATACAGACATACAAGGCTTGGCAGGAGCAGAAAATCAAAGTAGGGAGCCAGAGAATTGCGGGCATCCTGATCTGATATGAGCTTGAAGATCTTTACATTTCTTTTTTTCGGGTCGTTCCTCGACCTTCCCTTGCACACCTCTCCGTTCTTCCTCGCTATCGGCAGCCGCAGCCCTCCACTACCATGTCCTGGTAGTTTTTTAAGACCACGTGTTCGTCCTGGTCAAGGTAGAGCAACGCGATGGGGCTGAGAGCTGTGGGCACGCAGCAAGCCCGTGGCACAGCTCCGTTGACGGAGTTCAGCAGCGTCTGCACCATGGCGTGGCTGGACGAGTTCATGTGGTCGGCCAGCGGGAAGCGGCACTCTCCTAGGCAGAAAAAGGCATCGTAGCCTGTCGGTGCCACAATCCACTTGTTCCACCCCACGTCTTTGAAGTCCACATACAGTGGGTGGCGACGACACCGGGCGCGGGATAGGCGCTTGAGTTTCGCTGACCTCCCACCTCCATTGCGCTTTACCCGCCTATCTGTCCACCCGGATCGCCAGTCTACCTCTGACCCCTGACCTCTGCCATTCCTAACCCTGCTCCCTCCCCTCCTGCCCCTGGGGGTCCTCTTTCCGAAGGGTACTAGTGGTTGACTGCGCCCATCATGGCTGTAAGTGACTAGTAGTGGTCGCTGTTGCATCCAGCTGTGCTCATCCTGGCCTGCAGACCTACGCACTCTTAAATGTCCCTCTGCATCTACATCGTCCACAGGAAGGCTACTGTTGTCTGACGTCACCTCCAAGAAGAAGGACACGATCTCTGACCAATCAGAAAGCTTTTGGAACAGCTCTCCCTCCAGGGGGAAAACCTCCCAAGACTTCCAGGTCTTAGGGTTTACAGTCAGCTGCCTCGAATGAAGTAACTTAGGATCTGAGTCAGCCTCTTGACCAGAGAGATACAGGCTGACGGTGTGAGGTTTGGAACCATGGCTCATTCCTCCACGCAAGAAATGGAGCTCTGCTGAGACCACATTCTCGTAGGACGGGATAGAGGACAGGTTGAATGCCATACGAATCCTGCCACTCTTCTCTTCAGAGTCAGGGAGGTCTGGAGACACTGATGGGGAGAGGAGAAAAAAGAGAGGAAAGGGAGAAAGAAATAGTTTTTCATTTGAGTCACGTACTAAGATTGTGGTCATAGTGCTTGGTTAGATTACATGTTCCTTTCCATCGGGTTTCAAAAACTTCCTCTGTCTGGTTGCCCCGGGTAATGGCATAATGGTGTAACTAAATCATAATTACACATCGTTTTCTGGGAGCACTTTTCAAATCTGCTCCAAAATCTTTATGCTAAGGCCAAGACTGAAACAGCAAACAGTTGGTGCATTGAGTTAACAGATAGGGTTTTCATTAGACCTGCTGGCAGCAATGGAGGCTTAATTGGCTTCCACACATTGCTCTGCTCTGTTGGCGGTGAGCTCTATTGCCAGGGTAGCCAAAACATTCAGGCCACTTTGTGGCCAAATCCTAACTGCTCTTACCTGCATGGTGGAAGCTGCGAACAGTGTTGGCTCTTTGTACATGTTCAGTAGGGTAGCTGAAGTCAGGATCTTCTATTAGATGGTACTGCTCTGTGTGGAAGCGGTAGAGGTCCAGGAGATACTGGGGTACTACTGCCCCTGGCCGGGGATTGGGATGGGACTGTAAGCCCAGCCGGGTCAGCAGCAGGTTCTGGATGGTCTGGGCCAGACTGGGCTGCAGAGGGGTGACCAGGTCCCCATCAGAATGACTGGAACCCCCCTGGCGACCCGACAAAGCTTGAGGTAGCAGCAGGGTCATCAGAACCAAAAGGCTAGCAGGGAACATTGTGGACCTAGAGTGTGTGAAAAAGAACACATGTAGGCCTATTTTTAATCAGCATTCTCACACTCCTGATCTCTGTTTTGAACTAAATCAACAGATTTACAGCAATATTTATCTTGCTTCTTACTTGCTGTGGAAAGGTAATGGCCTATGTTTCTGTTGTTAATTTATTGGCGCTTGCTATACGTGACAGTAACTGCAGAAACAGCAGCATCAGGGAAAAGGAGTAGCACAACAGAGGATATGGCTGTAGTGTTTGATTTAGGGCTTCACATATGTCCTGTTAGGCCAATTCATTACGCCCAAGTCTCTCTCGTTGATTTAAGTGACAAATGAGAATACCCTGCAGTGTCGATCATCAACATAATGAGCCGCGTTGTGTGGATCTTCATTCTGGTGGAACATTTAAAGCGTCTCACTCCACTACATCAAGTCAGTGTTTGTCCAAATGCTTCAAATCTGGTCTTTGTAAAACTCTTATACTCCATGTACTCGACTGGGCAATGGAACAGTGAATCTTGATCTCTGATGGGGTTTACCCTTTTTAATTATATCAGTCTTATCTTTGAACATGTTGCAAAGGAACAAATCTGTTGCTGTGTTAGTGGAATGAGCCTCATTCACCAATACCTTGCTATGTTTTTTCTTAAATTTGTTTTTGGGAAAGGTCCTAAGAAAAGTCTACATTAGATTCATGACATGTTCTAAAAGCATAATTGTTGGCACCTGTTTTTAATGATAATGAGATGAAATCCCATTGTACTTGTAGGTTGAGAGTGTAGGCCAGTTTAATTGGCCAGTCCTTGTTAGCATAGGCCTAGGATGCAGAGATAGTTTTAAAAATAGCATGATCAATCACAGTGTTACAGAACTTTTGTTCCTGGCTTCTTAGCGTTATATTTCTACTGCTTATGTCTAGATCCTATGTAACAGCTATATTAATCATAAACTTTGATTTCATGACCACAGCCCACAAACGTCTTGTATTTATAGGCAAATTTGTTTTTTCTGGACAGTCTCAGAAAGTTCTACAAACATCTGGACAATTCAAAAAACTTCACAGTTCTGAAAGTCTACTTAGCATTTAAAGTGAACGGAGAATCTTATAGATACATTTGAAAATGTCATTGTTCTGACAAAAGAAGCAATTTTTTGTGGAACAATAGTCATTTTCAAATTATGTTAGGCATAAGGGACTAGGAAAACACACCTTGTACAAAAACAAAAGAGAACTCTGTTATGTAGTGTAACTGGATGACATGGTTCCCAAGCAACAAAACTATGGTAGTATTTATGTACTATAATGCTTTCTAAAATAGTGAAAATAATTAAATATCATAGAAAATATTAATTTAAGTTCCATAATACCTGTCCAGTCGAAGAAAACGTAACAAACATGTCAGCACTCACATGTCAGCACTCACATGTCAGCACTCACATGTGACTTTTCTCTTTTAACACTCAAGTACTGCTAGATAAGATTCATGCCAAAGTGTATTGACCACTGTGTAGATTCTGTTCTAAATCAAAGACAAATCCCAAAACAGAACCTTCATGAAAACCGCTACGTGGGGTTTTAAGAAGAATATTTTTGGTCTACCTGGTGTGTGAACACATGGTTTGAAGAAGAAGCTTGATTAAGCAATAATTTCCATTTTTTCTTTCACATTTCTAACATCTCACATTATCATAGAGAGTCGAGTGATGAGGAGATTTGGTGCTTATCTGGCAACAAGGTGCCCAATGGTCAATACATGTTGGCATGGATCTTGTCTGTCAATACTTGAGTGTTAAAACAAAAAAGTGCAGAGCTAACACAAGCTTTTTACAGCATGGTGGGGTAAGATTGAGGTTGTGAGGTTGTGGTCTTGGCTAATTTGAAAGCAGAACAACTTCATGTTGGAAAGTTGTAATGTTCTTCCAGGGCAACTCCTACACCCTGGAATGGAATGAAGAGATCAATAATGTCATATGACAGGAACGTCAAGGAACTTTGGATAGGACAGTTTTCTTGAACCTTTTTTACTCTAGCAGTGGTAGAACATCCAATGTTCTTCAAGAAACCCAAACAGTGCTTTGTTGTTCTTCACCTGTATGTGATTGCTGGGAGTCTCTCACCATCTTCTACAAAAGACCCCAACTTAACTGGCCTTCTGTTGGTGAGACTGGAACCCCTACTCTACAATGCCCTTCTCCAATTTTCCACACCTCACTGCAAAGTTACTTCTATTGCATGAACCTGAGCTCTTCCCACTCTTTACAGTTGATCGTTCCCCTGGAACCGCACGTCTTCACCTGATTGAAACCCAAGGCGGCAAAGCTTAATTTGGCACCTGTGTCTGCTTTCGGCCTGCTGTATGTGTTTATGTTTGGCGAGTGTCACAGTGTCAGAGTGTGATTGGGTTCACCACACGTAGACGCTTCCTCCGAGGGGAGAGGCGTAATCAGGAGTGTGTGTGTGTGTGTGTGGGGGGGGGGGGGGGCAGCGGAAAAAAAGGGTTTATTCAATTCCAGGCTGACCCTGGAACAGACAGCAGAATGACCCCAGCAGACACAGGGGAGCTAGGCTCGTGCCATGGCTATAGTCATGTGACCCGATGGTCTTAGACCTGGGAATGTTGAGCATGACGAATTGGCTGTTTTCTCTCTCTCTCTGTTCCCTTTTCTTGCACCTTATCTCTCTGCTTCCTGTTACCATTTTCCCCCTGACTGAAATGGATATATCATTGTTCAAAAGGGCGCTGTTGCCAGTTACACACACATGCACACACATGCACACACACACACACAGACACATGTACACACGCACCCATGCACACACACACAGACACACACACACACACATGTACACACGCACACATGCACACAGACACAGACACACGTACACACGCACACATGCGCACACAGATGGACACATACACAGACACACGCACGCACACAGATACACACACGCACAAATGCACACAGACACGGGCACACAGACACAAACATGCACACACACACATACAGACACAAACACGTGCACACACACACAGACACACACACATAAACACAGACACACACACACACATACATGCACACAGACACACACACAGACACAAAAACACGTGCACACACACACACACACACTGACTTCAGCAGTTTCCTTCAGTAATGCTCCTCCACATCTAACCCAGAGCTGGGCAACGCCAGTCATGGAGGGTCGGTGTCTAGCACAGCTCTGGGATTTCCCTGCTCAAACACACCTGGGTCAGCTCACCTGTTTTTTGCCAGGTCTAGTAGGTGTGTTTGAGGAATGTAACTACCAAACTGAGCTGGACCCCTGCCCTAACCTAATCCAAAACATTTGGCCCCTTCAAACTTCATTTTCTTCAACAAACAGTTGGACACACTGTATGTATATTGATATGATTGCCGTCACAGCGAAACCTTGTATCTGAATTTTTACTGCTTTCCATCTTCTTTTTTAACACAAAATTTAGACAAATGCACTAACAGGAAAAGTCTAATGACTTGACAAATATTTAAACTTCTTTCCATCTGTTACTATTTTGGCAATAAAAGCTTTGTTCCGACAGCGACAATACTTTTGTGTAGATCAGTCCATTGCTTTGCCAGACTTACAGGTCTCCAAGTGTGCGTGTCCTGTAGTACTAGGGCCTTTAGGGGACCATGCTGATTTATCCTTCGCCACTGTCTTCATGTTACGCTCTGTCCCCCCGTCCCTCCATGCTCTCTTCCTGTTGTTCTTCCCCTCTTTCTTTTGCTACGCTACTTCTCCTTCACTCTCTCTCCCTTTTCCCATTCTCTCACTTTCTCTTAAAACAACACATGCTGAAACTACAGAAACTCAAGCTGAAAACTGCAGTGTGCAAGTGTACATGCACACACACGCTGGTTTGTTTTTATACACTGTCAGGACAATGAGTCATAAGTATGTCCTATATGTAATGTTAACATACTTTTTATTCAGGGGTAGTATTGGGCCAGCACTGCATATATGTATACATTTATACATCATCAGACTTGATGACTCCTATCAGAAACTACCATTGCTCCCCTCAAGATCGACATGTAGGAGTGCTCCACCCAACCCCCCAATACACAACTACCATTACTCTGCCCCACCTCCCCACCCCCGGTGAGCAATGACCCCCACAGAGTCCCAACAACATAACAAATCCCAGTACTTCAATATGTACCATAAGCATCTAAATGTAATATTAATTTGTCCCATATGCATTACATGTATGTGTCTTTCCCTACAAGTAACATGAGTTTTTAAAACCATCAGTAACCAAAAAAAAAGAATTTTGTATCATTTTTTTAAAATGGAAAAAAAAAACGTTTAGACACGTTTTCACAAACGGTTTCCCTCCTGTCCAGAGCTATGCGGGCATGGAGAAGCAGACAGAGGGAAACCTGTGGCTCCGCACCCCTGCATTAGGGAGATGAAATCATTAGAATAATACACCAGGTAGCCTGCAGGGTGGTTTTATTGGAGTGTATTAGCACACTGCTATAATTTATTCCAGCTGGGCCGATTAAAGGCTAATGATACAGGCCGGCCTGCCTCCTGCATGGCCTGCAGCATTAGGGAAACCACTGGCCACTCTACATCAGCGTGTCTTACACACACACACACACACATCACCAGACATGACCATAGACACTCAAGGCTTACTTGCAGAGACCTGGTTTTGAATACACATGGATGAATGGGAGACAGACAGACACAGACACACACACACACACACACACACACACACACACACACACCCTGTAATGCTTGCCAAGGTTTGGCTCGGAGTAGACTGAAAGGGTCCCAAAGGACGAGTGGAGTAGACCAGACAAGACATTGCCTCACAGAAGCATAACATTTTCTCGACATGATAGCGATGCGGTAACAGTTGGACGTCCCAGTGCACTTCTGATAAGACGCCACGTTTTCCGGATTAAGCCTAGTCTTGTACCAAACTGCGAAGCCAGCGCTGAGCTGTGGAACAATGTGATATTATTATCACAGATGCTCATTTCTGTCCACTATGAGCTTACACAATCATTACATTCTGTCCCCTTGCCAAACTGATCCCCCTCCAAATGTGCTGTCATCTCTGGAAAGCAAACAAGTGTCCCTCCCATCCATTTTTCACTGCCCCGTGCTGCCCGCCCCTCTAGATAGCCGGGTGGACAGTGAGGAAATCATGACAATTAAGAGGTGTGCGCTGGGAAAAGGAAGGCGTGCAGAAAACGCTTGTGGAAAGGCCGGTCAGGCCGAACTTTGCCGGTCAGGCACCATGGTCCAACTTTCCGTGTGCTTTACTGGGGTTCACGCTTGGACAGCCTGTGTGAGTTTTTCACGGAAGAATGTTGAGGAAACGGCAATGACACGAGATGTAACAGGACACTGTGTACACACCGTGGATATGACCACGCTGGAGCCTCAATGTGGTAAAGGTTCATACCGGAAAACGATGTAAGGGTATGTGCAGTAAGGGAAAGCTTCTGGTTAGGAAAGCTATATGCTTGTATTTGCAGTAACACTGCACTGAAGGCCAGTATTTGTAATGCTACATGAAACCTACACTGACCGAACAGCCATAACATTATGACCTCCAGCCTAATAGTGAGTAGGTCCCTCATGCTGCTGAACCAGCTCTGACTGTGGTGCAGTGTGTGTTCTGACCCTTTTCTATCAGAGTTCACATTTTGTGCAACAGAACTCTATGGGATTGGATGGGCAAGCCTTTACTCCTGACATGCATCAGTGAGCCTTGGGTGCCCATGACCCTGTTGCTGATTCACCAGTTGTCCTTTCTTGGATCACTTTTGGTAGATACTAACTACCGCACACCTGGAACACTCCGCAAGACCTGCAGTGTTAGAGATGCTCTGACTCAGTCGTCTAGTCATCACAATACGGTCCCTGCCAGAGTGGCTCAGATCCTTACGCTGTGTCATTTTTCTGGCATCAAGCACATCAACTTCAAGAACTGACTGTTCACTTGCTGCCTAATATAACCCACCCCCTGACAGTTGCCACTGTAATGAAATAACTAGTCATTGTTATTCACTTTACATGTCAGTGGTCATGTTATGGCTGATTGTTATAAGCCTTTTATAACATTAACATTTATAATGGCTTATTCCTACGAGCTCATTCTATTTTGATGCCATTTCACCTCAATTTAGCCAGGATGACTGACACTTGTTGGAATAATCCTTTATAAATATGTATACATATACAGATTTAAGTCAGTTGTTGTCAGGCTTATGCAGGGGTCATGTAGCCTTACGCTACTGTATATGCACATGCCTGGGCTTTTACATAAAGGCTTAGCCTATAACGGGACATGTGCATGTGGATGTTTGCATACAGGTCCTTGGCAAGTTGTGTGCTTAAGTATTCATAAGTATAGTGCCTCTAAGTTTCGTCATAGAACATTAGACATAGTCCAGCCCAAAAAGACTCAAGTATTTATTGCAGTAATGAGTTGTAGTTATGTCTGTGTTGATGTTTTATTGGTGTAGTTGGAATGGCACTGCAGTGTTAAAGGTGAGATAATGATAAGTTGTCTCAGCACATTAAGATTAAGCCTAAATCGAGATAAGAGATTTTACATGCATGCGCATGTGGATTTTTTTTTTACATAGTTTTAGTCTATGGTGCGTCTATAAACATACACAAATAAGCCTTTAAAAATGTTTATGTGGGCTTTAGTCAGGTTTGTGTACCTGTCACCCAGCTTTATGAGTGCTGGCCATCTGTGAAGTGTTACCATACAGGTTTCTGTGTGTGTATGTGTGTGGTACTCACGTCCAGGTGTGGTGGGAGGTGTGCAGAGTCCATGGTTTGTCCTTGAGCTCCAGCGTTACGGACCCTCGTCTCTTGCGCTCTTCTGAGAAGTCGGTCTCCCCCCTCTCTACTCCTCTCCCTCTATCTCTCTCGGTGTTGGTGGTCTCCGGGCAGCGCCGGGCTTGACTCCATGCTGCGGGGCCGAGCGGGGGAGTACGGGATGGAGCGAGGGAGGGATGAGCGACCCTCTGTGCTCACGCGCTCATCCTGCTGTCAGCTCTAGATAAGCGCTCGCTTAAAAAATATCCACCGGCTTCCCTCTGGCCCCTGGACCTCTGCTCCTATCTCTCTCACACCTCCTCCACCCTGTCCCGCACCCACCCCCCCTGAGCTGCCACAGTCACTGCCGCCGCCTCTCGGTGAGGCAGCCCGGATGAGTTCTGGATGAAAAGAGAGAAAGATGTGTTAAGAGGCAGAAGTTTCGTAGTTTCGCTGCTGGCTGGCCCAGTTCTCCCCCATCCGGTCTTATCCCTGGCCTCAGAACTGCCCGTCTCCTTTTCCTCTCTCGCTCTGTCTCTCCTTCTCTTTTTCACTCTCCTCCCCTTTTTCCTCTCTCTCTCTCTCTCTCTCTCTCTCTCTCTCGCTCACACTCTGTCCAGCTGGTAAACTCAGTTAAACTCTAATTGACTTTCCTGTCCATTCGGATCCTCCCTGATAGTGATGTCACTGAAAGAGGCCCCCCCACCCCTCCCCTACCCTTCACCCTTGGACACATAAACACACACACACATACACACACACACACACAGATAAGGTCAGGACTGAGTCGGACATGCAGCAGGTCAGACAGGAAAAACAGGACGTTTGCGCGGCGTGCACAGTGGAGCAGCAAAACACTGCAAATACAAGTTATCTTGCCAAAGGGTCTTGAAGCAATATAGGTAACACCGTAGTGGGGGGGTGGGGGGTGGGGTGCATTTGTGACACCTACAGAAGCTTTCACAACTGCCAACAACCCCACATTAACATCTATAAAGGCTTATTCAATGCTATAGCTGTCACGAAGGCTGCCTTTGTCACCTTTGGCGTCATTTCACCACAGAAAGTGTTATGAAATCGACACTTGTTGGACTAAGAGCCCTGGTAACAAACTTAAAAATGGCATAAAATAATATAAAAAGTTTAGTTTTAAAAAAGCTCTATATTTGTTAAGCTCTAACATTAAAATGGGCTTTCTCTTTATAGGGTGTGTACTTATTTTTATAATCTTCCATTTGACCACAGGCACACAATTGTCACATGTGACAGTGCAGGCATATTCTAGTTGTCATGATAGGCTGCCCTGCAGTAAAGGCTACCGCAGGATATACAGTCATTTCCATTATAGGAAGAACATTTTAACTCTTCAGCCAATTTCGATACATTTTAAAGGTTTTTAGGTTATTTTAGCAAATTAAATGTGTTCATCTACAGATCATCTTCAAGCATGCATATTTATCTACCAGCGCAGGACAATGTCAGTAGGGTATGATAACTTTAGCTGCGAGTTTCACTGGACTGATGTGTCCTATTTAATTTGGAGGCCTGATATTTCTTGATAAACACTTGAAAATAATGAACTGTCACTAGCATTGGTTTTTGTGCTGTCCATTTTTTATTAGTTTTTAAATTAACATTTGTTTAACCAGGATAAAAACACACTGAGATTAAAAATCTTTTTTTCCTGGGCAAGACAGGCAGCATTACAGAAATAGACAGGACACTTTTACAGTCAAGCCACTTATAAAAACACACAGTCATATTTATGTTTATCCAAATCAATCAGGCAAAACAATTACAGCCAAATGCGTCTGCCACCAAATCCTTCAGAAGCCCTTTCAACATGTTTGGTAATCAGTAAAATGACCAGTAAAATGGAAGATTTAATCAACTGTTTAAACATTCATGGATAGTGCTGGACCTTTGAGTGCTAGTGGCTAGTAGGGCTAGCGGGGGAAAAGGAAAGCCGGCTCTGCATGTGACAAAGCCCCAAACGAGTGCTGCTCTCTTGAGGAGGAACTTTTGGAGCATAATGTAGGTACTCACACATGACTAGCATTGAGAGATTTTGATGCAAGTCATGTGCAAGGACTTTCAGGGCCCTAGTTGCGATATATATATATATGTATATGTATATGTATAGTTATATTTATTGTCCACCAAATATTATATATTTTTTCTTTTTTGGCGGACAGTGTGTTGGACCTTTATCTGTCCCAGTGTTTGCCCTGGACTAAGTAATGATGGACGGAGTGGGCTAACGAGGAGACGAGATTGATTCACCATCAGCAGGACAGCCAATCAATCAGGAGGTCGGGGGGTGAGCAGGAGAGCTATGTGGAGAGGGTGAAAGGGTAAAAGAACGAGAGACAAAAAAGTACACAGAGTGAGAGAGACAAAAAAAAGGAGAGAGGAAGTGGGAGGTAGAGATTGAGAGAGAGAGAGAGAGAGACAGAGACAGAGAGGAGAGAGAGTGGGCGAGCGAGGTGCAATCGTCCTTCCTGTAGGGTGAACCGAATTGGTATGCGTCTAGCGGGGCAATGAGAAAACGTCTCCAACCTCGGAAGACTGATTGGATTGCATCCGTTGAATCACTCAGCCACCCCTCTTCCCCTCGACTCCACCCTCTTTAATACACAGAATCCTAAATTCCCTCGTTTTACCCACAATAGGATGAGTGCATAGCTGAAGAGTGCAGGGCTGTTTCAGAAAACTTGGGGGCTCTAAGTGACCCCATATGCCCCCTAACCCAATTGTCTTTGATTATTCTTGATGCAAAAATGAAACATTTATAATAATAATTATTATTATTATCAGGACACAACTTGTGTTTAAACATTTGCAGGACTTGCTGCCGACTGAGGAGCCATAAGCAATAAGGCTCAGAAACAGCACTGCAGCAGTACAAGCACTGCAGGGAAGAAAGGAAGCAAATAAAAGGACGGAAGGGGCTTGGAGAAAACACATACACACACACACACACACACACACACACACACACACACACACATACAGTGAATGTCTCCTAGTGTTCATTCAGAAAAATCTCCCTCTCTCACTCAAGGACTGTTGCAGTCACTACTGCGGCTATCAGCTCCAAGGGGAAAAGACAAATCCTTCTTTTCAGTAGAATCACTTAGAACATCTCCCCCATCCCAGAAACCATCTGGAATAGTCCACTTGACACGCTTCTGATTCAATTGGTTAGTTCAGAGATGTTCAGGCTACTTGAAGGTCTTTTGGGCATCATTAGTTCATGGCTGTGAGAACATTTTTGTCATTTGAAAAATGATGCTGTTTACAACAGACCAACACAATTTGTTCAAAAGAATTAATAAAATGAAGTTCACACTGATG
The DNA here is from genome assembly GCA_037974385.1 of Arnoldichthys spilopterus. Taxonomy (NCBI): domain Eukaryota; kingdom Metazoa; phylum Chordata; class Actinopteri; order Characiformes; family Lepidarchidae; genus Arnoldichthys; species Arnoldichthys spilopterus. Next base: position 17,833,304 of record JBBPDA010000021.1, on the reverse strand, counting down.
GCTAAACTCGTTTTTTGTCTTCCAACAAAAGTCTCTTAAACTTATTATTTTTGGAAAAAGTGTTGTTTTGATTTACAGCTTTAATATCACTGCCTTAACAACTGTTTTCCCTCAGTTGTTTTACCGTACAACTGAGGCCCAATGTCAAGCCTGACCAATAGGAGCTAAGGTAAAGGACAGTCCTACTGGATGATCCTATCTTTGGATGTTAACCGTAAAATTTAAGGCCAAAGTCAAGCCTGACCAATAGGAGCTAAGGTAAAGGACAGAGATTTTAACTGAGAGATGCTGCTCCATAATCCCAAGGTGTCAACATGAATGTTCTGGCATTTTAGCCTTTGAGACTGCAGGCATGAAAAGGAAATGTTTGCAATCAAAAGAGATGATTGCTTCCTGTTACCAGCTCAGTCCTTTGTGTTCTCAGAAGTCACAGGGTCAGCTGTCTCCCAGTAAGAGGTGCAGAAACTCACCTCTACCACGTCACCGCCCCAGCTTAACCCCTCATCTGAGATCAGACCAACAGTACACACACCTCCTGTGGTGATAACGGGAGATGTTATGGTTTTACGGCAGTAGGCCTTGGTCCATAGTCAAAGAGAGACAGCGAGATAGATCTTATCTCAGCATGGCAAAATGTTCTGTTTGCACAGGTGAACCCCCCCCCCCAACAAATGCACACACAACTATCCTTTTCAACTAGCAACTGCAGACGCAAACTGAGAGAATGAGGGCAAATTCTTATCGGGTGTTACTGGCTGAACCATGCAGCCATAAAGAAATGAATCCATGACTCGACAACCCATTTGCTGAGTTTGGTGGACTGACATGGGAATGACCCAGTCCTTCAATGTGTGATTATATATTTTATTCAGGGGTGAAAACATCATATGCAGGTATACATCAAACCTACCGGGAAATCACATATGCATGCTTAAAAATGCATAACATATGTAAGAAGGTCAAGTATTTATTTCAGTTTAATTTCATTTCTGCTCCTTTGGAGATGCACTGACTCAGTCGTCCAGTCATCAACAATAAGGCCCTTGTCAAAGTGGCTCAGATCCTTACGCTCACCCATTTTTCATGCTTCCAGCACATCAGCTTCAAGTACTGACTGTTCACTCGCTGCCTAATGCATCCCACCCCCTGACAGGTGCCATTGTAATTAAATAACTACATAGTCAGTGTTATTCACTTTACCTTTCAGTGTCATCGTTTTATGTCTTTTTTGATATTTTCAAGCAATACACCATAAAGGGTTGGCTGGGGTGTTTTAAATGTACCACCTGGGATGTACCTTTAAAACCAGATCTTACTCCTAGGTTAGCACTTCAGTCCTCCAGTATAGACAATAGGTGGGTTTCTATTAGCCTGCTTAGGGCACAATTTTTAAAAATCTCTTAAAGATGCCAAAAAAAGCTTTTACACTTGTATTAGGTGGTTTTTCAGAGGATTCGTCAATATTTCACAAAGTTATAATGGAAACACACATTTCACATTTAAATCACTTCACATTCAGATATTCTGCACAAGTCAACGTGTGGTTCTTGGTTAGAATTGGCTCTCTACACATAACACACACAAATGTCAAAGTTTTGGATGTACAGGACCTCAGTAAAATCACTGGGAAATCCCTGATGCATGGCCGCTGTTAGGTATAAGAGGGGTGCCTTCTAATTACTGTGTGCCACATGCCCTTGTTGCCTTTGATTACACACTACAACGTCAACTGCGGCTGATCCAATCAAATCAGTGTGCCAAAATGGATAGATCTTGTTATTGCTAGAGACGGAAACCCCAGTTTTAATCACATAACATCACTCAATGGAAACACAGACCATTTATGACTGCGTCTTGTCGACTTTTTCTAAAAATCACTATTTTGCACAACACTGCAAAGAAAAACTGCCAAATATCATTCCGGGTTAATACAATCACCAGTTTCTCCTAACAACACTTTTCCAACATTTATTGCCATATTCGAATTTTTTTTAGATTTGCCATTAAATTCAGTATGTCTTACTTTCAACATTTGATATGTTTTCTAAATTCCATTGTGAATTAAACATTGGTTTATGAGAAACTGTTGCATTCTGTTTTTATGTACATTTTACACAGCTTCCTAACTTTTCTGGAACTGGTGTTGTATGTACCAAAGGCAATTGTCTGCAGAAAGAAGACAATTGTTTGGCCTGCACAGGGCTGGCCTTGACAATGTTGGAGCCCTATGTGAGCTTTGAAGAAGCACATCACCCTACACACAACTGGCAAGGAAATATTTTAAGTACATTTTACGTGAGCTAAATCATATGGCTTGATGTGGCTGTAATACATGTCCTGGTTTTTAACAATTACCATAATGGTCATGTAAAAAATTCCAGCAGAATTGCAGAAAAGGTCCACTTTGGATGCTGTATGCCAGGTCTGGTAAAGTTCACAGCTGTGCAGTTTGGAACTTGAGAGGAAATTATGGTGAAACAAGCATATAGAGCCACTTTCTCAACATCTCTGAAAAAAATTAAAGGAGGAATGGATGAACCCTATGGAAGTCTGATGACCTAAAGACCAATCTCATCATTGTGGTTTCTCATGGCCAACTGAATTTCGGAATTTCTAGTGAGGCAGTGCCATTCAAGCCCTTCCCCAACCCTAGCCCTAGACCTGCCACTGAATGGCGCCCCCTTGTAGGACACCTTTAGCCTGCTAAACATGAGCGATTGAGTGAGTGAGTCAGATTCATGTGGTGCTTTGCATCCACAAGTGTACAAATGAGAAAACCATAGACAAAAATGCTCTCATTCATATGTTTCTCTATATAGCATCATTCCTCTCTCTCTCTCTCTCTGTGCTTTATATGCTGCAACAAATATACACACAGGGGTTGGCTTAGCATTTTGATAGGAATTCCAAAGTGCATTTTTGCAAAGATAAGATTCCTTTCTCCTTAGGTAACTGTTTCTGAGAGAGAGGGAGAGAGAGAGAGGGAGAGAGGGAGAGAGAGAGAGAGAGAGAGAGAATAAAAGACAGAGAGAGAGAGAGAGAGAGAGAGAGAGCGAGTGAGTGAGAGAGGGAGAGAGAGAGAGAATAAAAGACAGAGAGAGAGAGAGAGAGAGTGTGAGAGAGAGAGAGAGCGAGTGAGTGAGAGAGAGAGAGAGAGAGAGTGAGAGGGAGAGAATGAACGAGAGAGAGAGAGCGAGAGAGATGGTGAAACATGCCCATTCTCCTCACTGACCTCCCCTGTGAGACAATGTGAGGCGACTCGTTTCCTTTTTGTGCCCCGCTAATGGCAACACTGCCAGCACGCGCTGGGCAAGTCCTCCTACTCTGCGTTACATGATAAAACTCCTGCGCTCATCACTCACTCACTCACTCACTCACTCACTCAGTCTCTCTCTATCACACACACGCGCACACACAGCATTGTCCTGACACCCTGCCTCTCCCTCCCTGTTGTAGAACGCATTCCAATGATATCATCAGCAAAATGTTGCAGACAAGGTCAGCAGGCGGGCAAACGACCAGGGTGTGTATGTGTGTCAGTATGTCCTAATGTTTTTTATTCTTTATTGCAATGCTTCTGTAACTGAACATACATTCTATGGTTAGGTGGGTAGAAGCTAGAGATACTAGAGGCATAGTACACGCAGCAATAGGCCGAGGACCTCATCCACCAGGAGCTGGGGAGCCATTGGATTCCCTGGGCACCACTTTTGAGGATAAATGTGAAGAAATAAAAAATAAATAAATCATATTTGTTATGGTATTACTATGAATGTAGTCTGAATATTTTTTGTGTTAGTCTTATAGCTCTACACGGAGGCAGAGGTACTGGTCTTAATGGCCAGGTATAATTCATTTGAATAAATCTCTTGCTGATCTGGAAGGGCCAGTATTTGACTGAAATACCTTGTGGACAAAAATCCGGAATGGACATAAATTCTCCAGCAGAGGTTAAGGGGGGTATTATTGAAATATATTCTTGATTGGGGGGGCCTAATCGAAAAAAAAAAATGTCAAAAGCGCTGTTGATTGAAAACATTGTCCAGTAGGACAGTGGAGGACATTATAAAGATATTTTGTTGCCCAACGTGACGAGCTGATTAAAAGAAATTTGTCGGGGTGGAAGGGTGGGAACTAGCTTTGGCAAAAAGAGCGCAATGGTCAAACATGCATGTACCAGGAACAGTGCCAATCACTAAAGGAGATCCATCTTAACCATAATGATCTGGTACAATGACCGCATGACTGTTCCCAATCCTTGTGAAGAAAACCCTGAGGCACATGAGCTCCTCCACTTGAGGCAATAGCTCAGTCCTTATTGAGTTGGGGGAGGCCAACTTTTTCTGGCATGGAGCCATAGCCTCGGAGGTGGAGGTGTTGATTGTCATTCTGACCATTTCACACTCAGCTGCAAATCACCCCAATGTGTTCTGGAGGTCACGAGCCAACAGATCATTTATCATCATTCAACTGGACTGTTTGCAGAGAATGTTGGTTGTCAAAAAGTCCAAAAAAAAGCTTCGATATTTGTCGAAAGTTTGATTTTAAGATTTTAACATCACTGGGGCTTAAATAGTACTTGCTCGACTATCACTTATCACTTTTTCAACACTTTCAAAGCAAAAGCAGAGAAAAAACACCATCAGGTTTTTATTAAGATATATCTCCATGAAGACAAGTGGCCAGTGTGTATGTGTATGTCCCTTTTCATAAGCTGATACACCTCACAGCACAGTAAAAAACTTTTGAAATGCAGGACAAATACTGGTGACCCTCGAGCAGCTTCACCCCTGTTAACATGGACAACGATTTGCAGCGTAAACAAACACAACGAAAAAAACTTTTCCAAAAACTAAAAGGAAAGTGAGGGGTCACTCCAGTGAGAGGCAGTCCCTGTGTGTTGAGGCAGGCTAACCAGTCAGCATAACAGATATGTGCACAAGCAACTGGAAATAGAGGAGTGTAAGAAAAAACAAGTATCTCTCAAAAAGAAACTTTACAGCAAAAGGAAAAAGTGATACTGGAGCATTTCTATCATTGTTATCCGGTGTCGATCAGAGGAGGATGGGTTCCCCCTTCTGAGCCTTGGTTCCTCCCGAGGTTTCTTCTTACAGCTAGGGAGTTTTTCCTTGCCTCTGCCGCCTTTGGTTTGCTCTTTGGGGGCTCGGACCCGGTTTCTGTAAAGCTGCTTTGTGACAACGTCAGTTGTAAAAAGTGCTATATAAATAAACTTGACTTGACCTGATTTCTATAGGTCTTCTGGTCTATTCACAAGACCATTGATGAACTGAGAGTTTCACACAGTGTAAAGGCCAGCCTCAGTGTTGATGCAGAAAAATCCAAATCAAAAAAGAAAAATGGAGATACATGGTTTTCTTTGGACAGCGACAATAATTTTTCCCTGTTCCTTGCACAAGGTTACATAGTCAAGGTGTTCAGATCATAAGTCACTACACTCTGATCAAAGACTATGGAAAAACAAGACATGGACTTTGAAATGGTTCAACACAATAGATCGTGCTAAAATGACCATAGACATTATTCATTCATTCATTTTCCAAACTTCCTCTTCCATGTTGGGTCACAATGAAGCTGAAGCAAACCCCAGCTGACCATGGGCCCAAGGCAGGGTACACCCAGGACAGAAGGGGCATGAATTAACCAGGTAAAAATGTTCATCTTGATTTCACATTGACTTTAAGGATGAGAGGTCCAGGCCTACAGAACTTCAGGGACCTCTGGATTGTAGAACCCAGCCAAGTCAGGATTCAACTGAAGCTGACTCACAGACACTCCCCAATACACTTCTAATGTTTCGAGCCATGAAGTCACCTGCCAAGCTCAGGTTCATCTTATGGATTCCCCGAAGCCAAATGAACTCCGCTGACCTATCTTTCACAGTGAAAGGGATAGCCATTTTTGATGTATTTATAACCCCTATATAGCCATTGCAGTTGAGGATGTGGTTTGTGTACATTTGAAGCCCATGGCTTGATCCGATATTGCCAGGCAATTAGTGGTTATAGAAACAGTGTAATCCGTGTCAGATTTTTGGACTCTTTTTTTAAGGCTAAATTGGATCCTAGAGAGAAAAAAAATATTCTCTATTTGTTTTAAGAGAAAAATGCTCGACTTGGAGCGAACTCAGGGTTTGGAGTTTCACCAGACAGGAGAAGGAGAAACATCCTTCGTTTCGGAGGCCTGTTCTTCCTCTGCTTAGCAATCTCCCAGAGAGAGAAAAAAGCCATTTTTATTGGAGTTTTCATGGAACATTGAAATAACAGATTGCTGTTTCATTATAGTAGCAGGGCAGTCATGGCTCCCTCTGTACACCAATGTGAAGTGAGTAGAAGTACCTGGATTTATTGCAAATGCGCATCAACACCACAGCAATGTAGTTTGTGGGCGAGAGATTCATTTGTGGGAAATTCCACAAATTTTGCAAAATGTCCATATAAAAATGCTCCATTCAGTGTTCCAGGGTTCCAGGTCAGGTTCGTTCATAGTGGTGGTGAAGGGGAACCAGACATAAACAAGTGTTTAATGCCTCAACAATCTTAGAGAAATTTAAATTTGTATTGTTAAGAATATGCTGAAACTGATGCCTGATGAACTGTTGGACAACATTTTTATGGCTGAAACATAGGACCTTCTAAAGCAAAACGGACCAAACTTATGGATTTTTGCCAATCATCACCACTGCATATAAAAACTCAACAGATGTGTAGGTTCACTGGTCATTTTGAACAGGAAATACAATGGCTATTTGCGTCGTAGACATTGGGACCCCTGGTTCCTATCACCACCACAGTAAAGACAAGATTCATTAAGTTTTAAAAATGTAATGATTAAAGTTTATGTTTAAAAAGGTTCTTCATATTCACCTTCTGCTCCGGGGTGGATGGGTTAAATGCAGGATGCACTTTGTGTGATGGGGCATGTTCACAATGACAAGTAGTCACATCTGAGACCCTGGTTTTCACTTTACTCCAGATGTAGTCATGTAAACTAAACTTCAACAGCACAGCAGGGAATTTAGCAGCCAACACCATGGCTGGTAACCACAAAACTCCTCTTGGATAAAATTCTCCTGGATAAAATGTAACATTTCTACCGATTCTCAGTACTACAACTCCTGACATGGCTTGGCCAAACAGACCTGCTGCCTGCAGTGTTCAGTTACACAGTGATGTTTTGTTCCATTTTATAGCTCATAGTAAGTCATGCTAAACTCCTAAACCACATCCACAAGTCTGCTGCACCTTAATGAAGGGCTGGATGTGGTTTGAGTGGGTTGACAGAAGTTTTAGAGGTGTATTTTATGGAAACGATTCATCAGACAATGACTTCTGTGTTTCTAAGCTACATTCGGATCATAATTCCATTTCTAAACTCAAGAAGCAAAATGTTTTAAGAATATGCTGATAAAATGCTGATTTGTTGTAAGTGAAAAATTGTCATTTATTTGCCAAATTATTCCTTTAAAAAACATTTCTTTGGCAACTGTAAGTGGTTTCTATGTCAGTGCCATTTATATCTAATGTGGGACACTATTTCAGTATATTCACTTTAATCCCAAACAAAATAACTCCGGCCTATGGAAAAGAGTGAATACAGGAATCTAAAATATCTGTTTGGGTTTTCTTATCATTTGCTCTGAATAAATCCCAGTGGTTATTATGGCTGGCAGAAACTCATTAACTACTGTTAAGTTGTTTGACTACAATGAGCCTGCCAGTGCGATAAGCCCTAACCACCTGCGGCAAGCACCTGCAGGAACGTGAACATGACCTCTGACCCCAGCAGTCCAAATAAGAGATATTATCTAAAACGGTGTGCTTTGGCTGATACAATCAAGCAATCTTGTCTTTTTACGATCCCCACTTCACATTCCTCTGTATATGCATGTGACACTGCAGGAGGATTAACCCTTGCGACCATGCAGCTTGTTGGAATAAGCAGAGAATTTCGATCGAAAGCCTAAACCTCAGTCTAAGCAAGTATGAGCTGGAAAACATAGGAGATATTTTACTAAGATGAAAAATGTGATGAAAAGCTATTGCCATGTACAGTCTTGTGGAAAACCATCCTTTACATCGTTGCTCTTGGTTTATCATTGTTTTTCCCACAAACCTTCCATTGCTGAATGCAAATTAGATGCAAATGTAATTGTCTAATTACAGTTAATCATATAATTATGTACACAGACAACAATATTTGTAGACTCTTAAGGGCCAAACTAGTCCCTCAACCAAAAGCAAGTAACGCTCTCTCACTGCAATTAGCATTTTGTTTACTGCCTGAAGGCACAGAGCGTAAGGGTGGGGCCATTGGGGCGGGGGGGCCAAGGGTTAGCAGTGCTCCTCGGATGAATCTGAAAAAAAAAAAGGGGGGGGAGTAGAAATAACAGGAAGCATGCTCTCCTCCACTCATGTAAACGTGTCTGGGTGACTGGCCACTTGAAATAAATAAACAGGGCCTTACGAGAGAATTTTTTTGCCTCCGAAATGTGAAAAATGCAGAATCCAAACAGGAACACCTGCGACTCACCCACCACGCTGGCTGCAGCACCATGACAACCAGCCGCAGTGTGTGTAAATAGTTTATAGTAGAGCATGGGATGGAGGGAGACAGAGGAGGGAAGGCCGGGCAGAGAGGACGAAAACAGAGCAAGTGTGTGTATGTGTGTGTGTGTGTGTGAGAGAGAGAGAGAGAGAGAGAGAGAGAGAGAGAGAAAGAAGGGAATCCTATACAATCTGCTTTTTCAGTGTGTTTCATGACCATTGGCTTCTTATTTAATCTTTTCACTTTTTTATAGTTTAAAAGTGCCAGGGTCCAAGTGTCCAGAACTAGAGAGAAATCTTGGGCCCTTGCTGTAAAGACTCAGGCCATTGCCTAAAGGCGGAAAAATAGGACGCTCCAAAACAAAGGGTCTAAGGTATTGGGCTGCAAAATCATACACAGTCATAAAATTCACAAAAACTAAAAATACATTGAGAAAATATATTGCAAACAAGATGTAAATGCTTATATTAAGTAAAAAAAAAGAGGGGATGCTAAAATTGGCCTTCATTTGCTTATTCCAAAGAATCTAGCCAAGTAGATTTTGCGTATTCCATTACAATTGTTCATGCTTAAAATAAGCATTAATTTCTTATGACCTATCAGTGTGGTTTAAGACATATTATGACTTACTGTGAGCCATAAAACTGAACAAAACTTCACTGTGTTGCTAAATATTGTGGTTGTTGCGACAAGGAGCATCATAAATATTAGCAATTTTAACCAAGATTCTTTGTATATCTCACAGTAAGTCATACTTAATCCCAAACCACATGGAGCTGTTTGCGTCTTGTTGAAGGAGACCTGGTTTGAGCAGGTTGACCGAAATTGCCATAGAATATTTATGTAAAATAACTTGACTGTTGACTTTTAATGCTTGTTACCTCACAGCTCCAACGCTAAACTGAAAAAGCTAAATCTTGGCTGCATCTGGGGAAAGTGGCAAAATTCCACTTACTGAGGGCAATGAGGTACATTACATGTGAAGATCCAGAAAACATTGTTCTCAGTAGGAATCCTACATAGTTTTTCCCAGCATGCCCGTTAAAAACTTGTTGTTTCCTGTTAGATACTGGAAGATTGAAGGCTAGCATGCGCTTCCTCAATGATGCTGCCACCAGTGCAACATCATTGGACAACTCAACAAGCATAGATTAGAATGCTAACCACCACAGCTGTCGAGTCAGCTTACAGGGACCTTAGTGATCTCCCGATGTTAGGGCCAATGCTCAGACAGTCATGTCACTTGGAATCCCCTTAAAAAAAACTAAGCTGTTTTAATGGATCACTGAACTGAAAAGTCACATCAATAGTATGCATAAGTGATAAACACGCCAATGGTGCTGGCTATTAATGGTTTTACCAAAAAGCAACAACGCAAAAACAGTATAAAAGCCTGAACAACTTAATAAAAACATGAACTCGGCCCTAGTTGCGTGTCTGCCATTACATGAGGTAATATACTTATGATTAAGCAAAATCTAGTAAAGTGTTGTAATGATTGTAAATGACTTTGCAGATGTGAACTATGTGCATCCAGTGAGGTGCTGGTCACTGGCTCTGTCGAAAGAATCATTACACATAGATGTAAATGCATCTCTGCACACTCACAACAGCTGTCCTGAGATCTCAGATGGATGTCCATTTCATTCTGTCCAGGGAAGCGCCTGTCCCAAAATTGCAAGTACAGCAGATAGTGTTTCACCTGCAGGTGGTGGGATAAAATGAAAGTAGCTTAGGTGAAGCCCAAGGAGAAAGGAGGGAGAAAGGGAAGGAAAGACAGTTCGAGAAAAATGGCGGGCTGTAACTCATGGAGCTGCGGGAAGGGTCAGCCCAGAGTGTTATTTATGTCTGCGTGAAGGCTCAGGGCTGTGAGCTCAGGCCCAGATGGAGGAGTTACAGGATGGAGGCTTCCACAGGTGCTCCAATGCACAGCTCTATCCCTGCCTGCCTCCACTGGGCTATTGGGTCACTGCAGGGCCCCTAAAAGGTCAGGCTCAGTTTACAACACAAGTACACACAGACCGTTACCACAAAACAGGTGCCTCCTGAGTACTGGAAGCTGAATTTCCAGAGGAATGGTGTTGATCTAGAGAGCTTTCACCTATAGCATGCTGTTCCACTGGTACATGAAGATAATGAAGATAATGGTCTGCATTTACAAAACATAGGGACAAACACAGAAGTCCATACATGTCTAAGCAATGATCTTTAATATATTGGTAAAGACATAACTAATAAACATAATTCATTAATAATATAATCATTTCATGCTTCAAATGGTCTCCAGATATGTAAAGTACCATTAAAAATTGCTGGGTGGCACATCTGTCTATGCATCGGCCCCATTACCAGAAATTCGAAACCCAGGGCCATCTATGGCTGAAAGCCTAAGACAGCACTATTGGACTTGCTCTTTTTGGGGGCCAGCTGACCAAGTTAGAGCTGTCCTCTGAGTGTTTTGAGCTCTCCAATGAGGTGTTGTGACAGCCTAAAAAACATAAAGACACATGTTCTAGCCTTTAGCCTCCCATAGCACACAAACCTCAGCATTGGTGGTGTCATGTGACTGAGGGAGTCCTAAATAGTGGGTCGAAGTGGACATGAAAAATGTATGTATGAATTTAAATATATTTCACTCTCTTCTTATCCTAAATCATTTAAAACACATGGGATTTTAATAAATGACATTGCTTCCTTATAAAATCAGTATGACAGCATTACACTATGTGTAAAAAAAGTCACTTGTCATATTAATAATTGCTGTTATTTTGTTATATATAAGCATTAAAACATGAGAGGAAGTGATTTATCAATGCTATGATTTGTTTATCAGCTGTGATCAAGTTACTATGGAGAGGAGTAGAGTGTTTCTCAACCAATTAGATTGCGCCTTTTGAACTAACGTTATAAAATCTGTAAAAGGAACAGACTGAAATCCTACATGCTAGACATTCAATATATTAAGTATTTGGGGAACAATAAGACATTATTAAATAATATAATGGAGTTATGTTTTTGCAGTAGTTACAAGCAAAGATGTGTCATGGCTCATAACTTCATTAGAGAATTGTCAGTCGTTTAAAAAAAATTCTCAACACAAGAGAAAAGAAGAACAAGTAGAGTTCAGGGCTGAATTTTTTGCTGAAATCACAATTTGAAAGAGTGCAATTTTCACATAACAAGGGCTGCATTTTGAACAATATACTATATTATCCAATATTTACAAGTCTCAATTGTGGGTGTTTAATAATAATAATAAAAAACATGCAGAGCTTGTGAATTTGTGTTTTGGCTAATAAAGACATTAAAAAGGCTTTAAAAAGGGTCTGGTTTGAAAAACAAGATTTATTTGAATTTAATTGTAATCAAAATATTGGTAAAAATCACAATGAATCACAATTTTCCCAAAATCATTCGGCCCTAGAAGAATTTGTTCAACTCTCGAGTATCTTGGTATCTTGGATACCACAGTAGACACTTAGGACACCATAACCTCCTCCTCATAACAAAAATCCTAGTGACTCTTGAGATAACATTGCAACCGTCTTACCATGCTCTAGTAACACCTTGCAATATTAAAGAAACTAACCAATAACATCCTTGCAACCACCTGGAATACCACAGCAACCACCTGAGCATGTCAACCATCTGACAATACCCTAGCAATGTGATGGAACTGCATAAACTACACAATCACTGTATTTTCTTTAAAACGTAAAAGTTCTCATAAACTGGTAGTTCAAATAGCACAGCCCCAAAACAATGCAACACATACACCTCCAAACACCCAGCCATATAGGAACATCATGTGTGGGCACTCTCAAAGCAATGCCTAATGACACATAATGACACAAACTTCTCCCACTATTAGTGACCCCCTAGATGAGACGGCCTCTCTCAGACAGAAGGGCGGAGGAGGGCTAGCAATGGTTGGCGAAGAATGTGTGTGTGATGTCTTCTGCTCGTTATCTAGTCCTAGTGTTTACTGAGATTGGAACTCACTGATACCATCAGTAAATATGCTGCAAGAGAGAGGGAAAGAGACGTGCCCTGGCATTCTGCCAGGTCATCCACACCCACTGCTGCACCCTCTGCTATTCCTGCATCGTTTACGCCCTAAAGTCGTCTTCCCATGCTTCATCCCAGTTGCCCCATCCAGTCCTACGGAAAGCCTGAAACTAGTCTGCTCACTATTGTACAGAAATGTATGACAGAACCAGTTTCTTTGAGCCCAAGTGTAGTCAAGGACATTAAACAGTGAAATGGTCCTAATGGCTGTTTTTTCTTTGTTTCAGGTTATTTCTCAGTTTTTCTCAATCTGAGCCACAATGGCTGCTTCACTTATGATGAAAGATGAATTTGCACTACAGCATTTTGCCAGACAAATCAATGATCTTGACCTAATTATGTTTATTCATGCATATAATTCCTGCATTAATATTTGACATATTCAAATTTGGTTAAATTTCTATATATTGCAACCAGTGTTGAAGTAATGCCTTGCTTTTCTGCACAACATACTGAAATTCCACTACTTTTGGTGGTATAGCAAGCAATGTAACTATCTTTATAATTTAAATACTCCAGGTGCAATGTGAGATGCCGGTTGCCCTCCACCAGACCAGTAACAGCTTCACATAGCCACTAACCAAGGCAGCTGTCAAGGACACTTCACTGCCATTCACTGTATATTCTACTTACCATAATAATCGACCTTGTCCTTATGGATTAAACACACTTGCCCTTTGTATTTTTGCTTCAAAAATAAAAGTACAATATAAAGGCGCCAAATGCCCATTAATGTGAACTATATACACTGATCAGCCATAACATTGACATTTATCACTGAGAGGTAAAGTGACTATCTAAAGTGACATTGACTATCTAGCAGGTGAACAGTCAGCTCTTAAAGTTCATGTGCTAGAAGCAAGGAAAATAGGTGATCATAATGATCTAAGCCACTTTGACAAGGGCCTTATTGGGATGAGTCAGAGCCTCTCCAACATGGCAGATCTTGTGGAGTGTTCCAGGTTTGAAGAAGTTTGTACCTACCAATAGTGATCCAAGGTAGGACAACTGGCGAATCGACAACAGGGTCATGGGCACCCAAGGCTCAATGATGCCCGTAGGGAGTGAAGGCTAGGCCGTCCGAACTGATCACAAAGAGGATGTCCTGTGCAGAGTAGTTTTAGCAGCATGAGGAGGGCCTACACAATATTAAGCAGTCATAATGTTCTGGCTGATAGGTCTATTTTGGTGCATTATGTCCATAAGAGGAATGGTTGGCTAATTGTAGCTTAATGAGTTTGCAGAAAACTTTATCTCAAGGTTCCACAATTTTGCAGTCTATTGACCAAATTATGAAAAATGTATACAGAGTGCAAATCCCTGGAGTTGGGTTGTGAAGTCTCTGCTATCAACACTTCATGGCTGTTGAATAATACCAAAATGGGACACGAGCATTTGGTTTACCACTTAAAACCCCTCTTCCACAGTTCTACTCATCACTGATTTACTTTCCTCTGTCTATACCTTCATTCCTCTCCCGTCGTCCTGGCCAAATGGTCATCCTTCCTATTCTTCATGCTCTTCCTTCCCATCCACCTCTCTCGGACTTCCCGGACTTCTTGACGGCATCCCTGCAGCACCCCTAAGCCAAGAGAAGACTTCTATTAATCATCAGAAGGGACCTTCACAACTCCTCCCTCACTCTATTCTTCTCTCTCCTGCCTCGCTCCCAAGCACAGAGTGGTTTGACAGTGTAGAACAGACAATGTCAGGTTGGCCCCCCTCTTAATTTGGGCCAGTGAACGGAAGCGGCAGCCACCCCACATCCCTCTATGGGCACGGACTGAAGCCGAACCGGATGATTCACCCAGCTTTGCGTGATGAAGGTTGACGACCCCAATTTGCGAGAGGTGGGAAAGAGAGAGGGGCGGGTGCATCGACGTCAGCCGCTTGGCTAATGGGCAGATGTCCTTGTCCTGACATGAGTAAATCAAGCATTGTGAGAGGAGACGGAAAAGAACAGAGAGAGAGAAAGAGAATGGACTAGGGGGACTGAGATGGAGACTGATGTGACTAGGTGTGTGTGTGTGGTGGGGATGTAGGACTTAGGTGATAAGCAATTAAGACTGTCTTGTGTCCCACCCAGGATACACTCTCTTGACGTGAGTAAAATCTCCAGAATGCTACATGTGAGGTCATAAAATAACCACATTTGGTTCCCTAAAAAAACATGTTTGACATTTTGTCCCTTTTGAATGATAAGGTTCTAGATTTCCAGTAATCCATCCATTTTCTAAACTGTTTCTTCCATTTCGGGTTCTAGGGAAGCTAGAGCCAATCCCAGCTGACTATGGGCCCAAGGTGGGGTACACCCTGGACAGGAGGCCAGCCCATCGCAGGGCAACACAGAGACAGGCAACCATTCGCACACCCACTCACACCTACGGGCAATTTAGAGTATCCAGTCAACCTATTGTAAGCCTTTGGACAGTAGGAGGATATTTGAGGACCTGGAGGAAACCCACATGAACACGGCGAGAGCTTGCAGGTTCTAGATGTTGAGCTTAAAATTTTTATCATCCCATATGAACGTGTTCTAAGGACCATTTTGTTTAAAAAAAAACCCAAAATTGCATACAACTTCACAAAACAGCTCATATAATGTTAATAATCTGTCGCAGATTAAGAATATGCGAATAACTCACAAATGACCAAAATGTCAGATAGAACCTTACAATTCCAATGGAAGTGTGAAGAACTTTAAGGTACTTTACTAACTGAAGTAACACCCCAACAATGACCTACAAACACCCTAGAAAGGAGAGACTCTAGCAACTACATTTATTCATTTGGCTGACGCTTTTATCCAAAGCGACTTCCAAGACGTGGAGCAGAGTATTGGGACAGTACAAGGGTACCTCAGTAGTGCCTGAGCCGGGTATTGAACCTGCAACCTTCAGGTCCCCAGCTCAATGCTCTAACCACTAGGCCACCACAACTAACTGCAATACCATGCCAACAGCAGCCCCATTGTAGGTACCTGAAATACTATTTAGCAACATTCTAACCTAATAACCACCTGGAATACCATAACATCTGCTTAACAACAACCTCACAACCATTGAAGATATATAGATATATAGAGGTATTCCACACCTTATAGCAACCACCTGAGATGACATCCACCTAATGGCACCTTCAATACTACTGCAACTATGTAGCACTTAATATCTACACTGATCAGCCATAACATTAACACCACTGACAGGTAAAATAAATAACATTGATGATACAGTTATTTCATTACAGTGGCACATCATGGGGTGAGATATATTAGGCAGCAAGTGAACAATCAGTTCTAGAAGTTGATGTGTTGTAAGCAGGAAAAATGGGTGAGCATAAGAATCTGAGCCACCTGACAAGGGCCTTATTGTGATGGCTAGACGAGCAGGTCTTGTGGCGTGTTTTAGGTGTGCAGTAGCACCTACCAAAAGTGATCCAAGAATGAACAACTGGTGATTCAGTGATAAGATCAAGGTTCACTGATGCATGTGGGGAGTGAAGGTTAGACTGTCTGGTCTGATCCCACAGAAGGGTCGTGTGGTGTAAAAAGTGATGCTGACTCTGATAGAAAGGGGTCAGAACACACAGTGCACCTCAGTCAGAGCTGTTTCAGCAGCATGAGGGACCTACTCAATATTAGGGCAGATAGTGTTAATGTGCATAACTAAGAATAAATAATTAAACTTTAGAAAAGAACGGCGATAACTGAGCAACCACTAGGTAGAACCATGGAAACCAGGCGGCAATCAACTGATCAACTGGTGGAACTTTTCTCATTTGAATGGAAGTTAACGATTCTGTGTGATTCCTCGTGTTTTTTGGACTATTTCTATTGGTCCATTCATCATGGGCATTTTTTTTTACAAATTGTAAAGATAAGTAGGTGTTTACAAACTATGTTCAGAACAACAACAAAAGAAACAGAAGAAACAGCTTTTGTACCAACAAAAGAGGACGGAGAGAGCAGGACAGACTGAGATAATGGGATTCACTTAATTTGGGTGCGTGTTTATGTGCGTTTTCTCGCTTTGAGACACTTAAGTCAATGACGACACAGCGAAGCAAACTCATCTCAGTGTAATCCGTCTCCTCTAGAAGACTCTTGCAATTTATCAGGCAGCCCTTGACACAGTGCAGGGCTTGTTTTAGGGCTCGCATTCACCTTTATCATACCAGCACAGAAACACACACATACACACACACACACGCACACCGGTGGTATTTAATCCAGCCACGTTTGTCGCAGTTGGCAGGCCATCCGTCCTCAACATGGAAAAAACTCTGCTTTTCTGTAAGAAGTGCATTACATTCCCCTGGTAATTTCATTGAAGGAAAGTGCTGGGATATCTTGGAAGGGCATAGCACTGTGTTTTGATATAAAACCCCTTCAGCTATAGTCACCAGGCAAGAATGTTGTTTAGCATCACAATGAAAATAAGTCTTGGCATGGCTGGCCAGGTTTTGGGACGTGGGCCCACAACAAATGGATTGAGTTCGAAGAGGAAACCGCTTGATAGATATTGCTTGTCTACTTCCTGTTTTTGTCTAATTAGGGAATTATTACAGTAAGATCTTAATGACCTTCATTGTCTGCCTGTCAGACCTAAAAGTCCCTCAGACCTTTTCGCTGGGGTCAGAAAGATAGTCCTGAGTCCTGACTCAACTTTACCTTCATGCTTGTCTACTACAGGCTATGACTAACTTTACAGCTTCATTTTCATCCATGATAGATAAAAAAATTTATTTTTTAAAAGTGTTATTATTAAACTTTCATATCTTGTTGGAACAAAAACTTGTATCTCCATTTTTGTACTTTATGGTTTTGCATGTGATATATCACACTGTTATAAGGCAGCTTTTTTTTGATAAGGTCTCTATTAGGGATGTAACAATGAATCAGACTGAACTGGTACATCAACCAAAGTAATGCACTTGTATCGATGTGACACAAAAATCGATGTGTGCTTTGTACTGAGAAGTTGCCTTGGCTTAGCTGCTGTATTTGACCTTTAATAATGAAAAGTTAAAATTATAATTTGTTTGCATGTGTGAGTTGATGGGAATGTAGCAGATTGTGTGAAATGATCATATTTCATACTGACTGCAGACCCCAGTACCGAACTCAAGTGAATAACATTGAATCAAATCACAGTGCTGAAAAATATTAAGGAATCTAAAGATCATCAAGAGACAGAAGTTATAAATGGCACCTGGGTACATGTACAGACCTGAAAACACTTGTGTCATTGTCTTAAACAAGGTTTTCAACTCTGTTTTGATTCATTTACCAAAGTTCATATTTTGACCTTAGTTTTCTTTAAACTATGTCAGAAATGTGTTCACATCTGTTGCGTTTGGCCTGAATTCGGACACTCAGGCCCAAGGTCGCTTTAAACTTTAGGAGTCATTTTGACCGATTACAAACTGAGATGATTCCAAAATACACGTCTTTTCTGCGCGTAATCATCAATCAAGGCCAGACTAACAATGGCTTTCTGACGCACAAAGCTAGCTGAAATGATTAGCACACACACATAGTAAGTTAACACACACACATAGTGATGATAAACAGCATGTACCGCATTAGCTCAACTTTGCTTTATTTCTACATTAATCCCTTATCAAGGATACTTCTGTCTGAATCGAGACTTTTGGCTACTGAGGTCACAACTGGTTGAAACTGGTTCCACCAAAATCTGCTATAAAATGTACTTTGATTTTTGTTCAGTTCAGATTCATTCAGAGGTTCAGACTTGCTCTGAGGCCTCGTGAATCTGCCTGCTTCCTCTGCTGTCTGTGTCTGTGGGACGTCCTAAGTCTTTTGAAGGACACTATCTCCAGATGAGACATCTCTCTCTCTCTCTCTCTCTCTCTCTCTCTCTCTCTCTCTCTCTCTCTCTGTTTTAAATAAAACTTTTAAAATTACTTTACGGTGTAATTCTGACCTCTCCTTGAAGATACGTCGACACTCACCAACATCAAATGTCTTCTTCTTTTTTGCTGCTGCACATGGTAAGATGTCACCAGAATTTCATTGTACAAAAGTTTAATGACACATAAAAGCTCTTTTACTTTTACTCTTACTTACTCTTATTTTCTTTTGAATCTCTTATTATGTCAGGCAAAGAGACACTGAGTTTTATAAGGTAAGCCCCTGAGAACAGATACAGCCTTAACTGGAATTATGTTAATTAGCCTATCAGAAGCTTCTGAAGCAATGATAAGGATGTTTTCTAATTTTTTTTAAGCTATTCACACCACCCTGGCTCACCTGGACAACACAAACTGCTATCCTAGGCTGTTATTTGTTGATTACAGCTCTTCATTTAACAAAGTCATCCCCTCCAAGCTGATCCAGAAGCTGCTGAGCCTGGGACTCAGTGCTACTCTTTGCAACTGGATCCTGGACTTCCTCACTAACAGACCACACGGATGTGTGTACGGATTGCCAAAAAGTTTGCTGATGACACCACCATTGTCACATATTTGTCACAATAGCATGATGGTTTATTAGGCAGTGCCATCTGGTTTCTGACCTCGCCCTTGGGATGTCTCTGAATTCTCTAAATACATTTTCACAATATTATGCACTGTAGATAATTAAAGATCAAAATTCTTTGCAGTCTTGGATTGAGAAATGTTCGGAGAAACAGTTCTCCCACAAATTCTGGCATGTGCCACAACCCATGCTTTGATGGGTGCTACTTTTATACCCACTCATGATACCTCACCGGCTACCAATTAGGCTGCCTGAGTCTTCCACAACAGTGTAAGAATGTTCTGTACACTTCTGTACACTCAGTTTTACATAAACTCTGTCCCAATTTTTGTTACATGTGTTTTAACTACAACATTTGTATATATTTACAAAATGCAGTTAGGTTGGTCAGTAAAACTATTGAAAATTTTTTCTTTTTTTTTTTTACTTTTGTCAGTTAAATAAAGGTTCAAGTCAAGTCGGCTTTTATTGTCATTCCAACAATATACAGTTCACACATTACACAGTGAAATGAAACAACTAGACAAATGACAACAAAAAGTGCAGTGTGTGCAAACATGTGCAAACATTGCAAGACAGTGCAAAGACAGACAGGTACAAACACAGACAGTGCAGCTGTCATTAATTGGAGGGTTCAGGACACAAATGCAGGTCAGAAACACTGTTTTATTGCAAAACAGGCAGGCAACCAGAGTAGAAGGGGCAATCCAGGATCAAAAACCAAAGAGCAAGTGCAAAAGTCCAAAAACCAAATATCCACACAATGAAAACACTCAGTCACTGTGCACAAATTGGCAAGTTGGCTTTGCATCTCCATCTGGTTGCCCTCAGCTTAAGTAACCTCGACCTTCAGCTTCTTAATCCATAGCACCTACCTGTAATTAGGGCTGGGTGTGGGTCTTGGGGCTACCGGCTTTGGCCACCAGATGGAGACAATTCCCTCATCTGCCTTAAAGGGGCCTTGCCCCTTTTCCTTACAGCAGCAGGAACAAGAGCACAGTTATGGTTCTTCCATGTGCAAAGTAGCAGTTTGTGCAAAGACACAATAATGTTACAGAGAAGAGCAGATGTGAACATTGACACAGGGTAAAGGAAGAATGTAGCAGCATAATGTTAAATATCAGTAATAAAGATAAGGACTACTTCACTGAGTGTGTGTGTGTGTGTGTGTTGCCAGTCCCTGAGCATTTAAGTGTCTTATAGCCTGAGGGATAAAACTATTGCACATTCTGGTAGTGAAGGCCTGAATGCTTTGATACTTTTTTCCAGATATGTATGAGGTGTGTTGGGTCCTCCACAATTCTGGTGGCTTTGCAGATGCAGCATGTGGTGTAAATGTCTGTGATGGAGGGAAGAGAGACTCTGATGATCATTTCAACTGATCTCACAATCTGCTGCAGGACCTTGCATTCCATGGCCATGCAATTCCCAAACTAGACAGCAATGCAGCTACTCAAGATGCTCTCAATGGTCCATCTGTAGGTGGTGGAAGATGGGCTTTTCTCAGTCTTCTTAGAAAATAAAGATACTGCTGGGCTATCTTGGCTGTGGAGCTGGGTGCTTTTTAAGAACTCAACACATGAGCCATCAATGTGTAGCGGAGAGTGGTCAACAACCATCTCCTTTGTTTGGTCTAGGTTCAAAGACAAGTTGTTGACTTTGCACTAGTCCTGCACCTCCTCTCAGTATGCTGACTCATTGTTCTTACTGATGATACCCACCACAGTTCAACGGCAAACTTGATGTGGTTTGAGCTGTGCATTGCTGCACAGTCATAAGTCAGCAAAGTGAACAACATGGGGCTGAGCACACAACCCTTTGGAGAACCAGTGCTCAGTGTGGTGGTGCTAGAGGTGTTGTTTCCAATGGCCTCTCAGTCAGGAGGTTCAGGACACAATTACAGAGGGAGGTGTTCAGGCTCAGCAGGCTGAGCTTTTCAGTCAGGTGTTGAGGAATAATTGTGTTAAATGCTGAACTAAAGTTTATAAATGGCATTCGCACATATGTGTCCCTCTTGTCCAGATGAAGGGTGGTGATTATCGCATCATCCGTTGAACAGTTTTGATGATATGCGAACTGCAGTGGGTGAAGAGAAGAGGGCAGCAGGGTCTTGACAGGCCTCATGACGAGCCTCTCAAAGCACTTCCTGTCATCTGTCAGCTGGTCTGCACATTCCCTAAGCACCCTGCCAGGAATATTGTCTGGTTTAGCAGTTTTCCGTGGGTTGACTCTGTTTTCCTCACGCCAGCTGCAGTACCTGGTAATCGGAAGGAGGGGTGGTCTTTCTTACTGTCACATTGTTCAGTGCCTCAAATCATGTGTAGAAGTTATCAATGCATCTGGAAGGAGGGTATCACGGCAGGTGGTGTTGTGCAGTAGCACAAGCCATGGCAGCAGTAATAGCCTGGATGCCCTGCCACAGGTGCCGTGTGTCACTGCTGTCTTTGAACTGACTGCGGATCCTCTGGGCATGTGAAGGCTTTGCTACCTTGATGGCTCAGGATAGTTTGGCCCTCGCTGGTATTAAGCCTGCTTTGTCACCTATTCTTCAGCAGTGCATGCACCTCTGCATTGCTCCATGGCTTCTGGTTGGGGCGTGTGGTAATGAACTTGAATTAAGTTAGTGGTTAGTGGTTGCATCCTCCCTGAACATGTTCCAGTTAGTGTTTACAAACCAGTCCTCAAGAGCAGAGATGGCTCCTGCTGGCCAGGTTTTCACCGCTCATGTAGCAAAGTTCACATACTTGTGGAATTTAGGGTGTATGGCCTTGAGATTTGCATGGTTATAGTCACCAGCAACAATAAACTGTCCATCTGGGTGAGCATTCTGTAGTTTACTGATCACACTATACAGTTAACAGAGGGAATCAATTGGATCAATAACATTTTCTGAATCTGAATGTGAATTAGCCATAATGTTAGCAAAAGTCTTCTGACAGGTAAAGTGAAAAACATTGGCTATGTAGTTATTTTATTACATTTGCTCCTGTTAGAGGAATGGGATATATTAAACAGCAAGTTGTTGTAGTTGATGTGCTGAAAGCAGAAAATGTGGGCGAGCATAATGATCTGAGCCACTTTGACAGGGGCCTTATTGTGATGACTAGACAAATGAGCCAAGGCATCTCCAAAGCAGAAGATCTTGTGGAGTGTTCCAGGTATGCAGTAGTTAGTACCTACCAAAAGTGATCCAAGGAAGGAGAACTGCTGAATGGGGCACCCAAGACTCACTGATGCATGTGAAGAGTGAGCATGAGGGGTACTTACTTAATATTAGGCAGGTGGTGTTAATGTTGTGACTGGTTGGTGTATCACATTAATACACTATTGTTTTTAAAGGCCCTAATACTTTGTATTAATTTCATTATTTGTCAGGAACTAATCAAGAAATAGATCTGGGCTGCATCCAAAATGTTTGAATGAAGCTTCCTTTCCTGTCTGTTTACCCTGACTTTGCCTGATCTGTTGCCAAAAGCTTTGCTAAATTTAATGGTATGGTAAAGGAGAATGTCCAGAAACAGATTGGAAAACTTATGACAGAAGAACATTGACAGCAGATAGGCAGTAAACACTCATGGCAGATGAGTAGTGAGCACTAGTGATCTTGTGCCTTATAACACACCTTCAAAGTGTGTATTAAGTAGGCAGGGCTATTTTCGCTAAAACTTCTTGTCAGAGCTTGTGTTGTTTTGAGATTATGTAGTCAATGACATTTGAGGCTTCACGCGGGTAGCTTCATGACCAACCTGACCAATTCCTCCCCAAATAGCCCCAAATAATAAGTCAGCACAAGCACTTGGTATTTTACATTCAATTTACAGAAGCACTTAATAACACTTGTCCAATTTCACATTTTTCTTCTCAGTTCAATATTCATGTTCCTTAAACTACCTCTTTGTTCTTTACACTGCATTATAACATACATTAGCAATGGTCAAATATATGACCAAATATAAGTGCAGAAAACATCATCACATTGAAGTTCATTGTTCTTAGTTTTAAACCCATAAACCTTAACACTTGATAATGTTATGATCTGCTTCTATGTGCTATACCACAGTGACTGACAACACACTGTGGTCTGTATTGCATCTTGTCATTTGGTTAATGGTGTACATTCATGTGTCATACAGTTTTCAACCAATAGATGTTGCCAAGTGTTCGCTTCAGGTTTTGAGCATGAACCCATTTTTGACACACTGGCTGGAAAGCCTTGGTGCTTCAACAAAGTTTCTTCTCATCATCACTACTGAGCGCCATGCCTGCCCAGTCCTGCCTGAGGGGGCTAGCCAACTGGGACCCTGGTTGGCTAATGAAGACAGCGGTTATACACAAAGGCAGGGCTGTGAACCCTTGGCTTAGTCAATCCCACCTAGTGAGGCCAGCCAACTGCAAACCTGGTAGGTGAGTAAAGATGCCAGCACAATGCAGTGGTGGGAGAGAAAGCACTTAATCTGCCAGCCCCTAGATGAGGTTGGTCAGCAACAAGTCCAGCTGGTCGCTGGAGAAGCCAGAAATGACCACCATATTTCTGCCCAGCCAGCAGCAATGAAGATTTGGCTGCCCTGGTTAAATGGTGAAGGTGCCTGGGAGCCATACAATACTCAGCTTGGAGTAGCCATATTGTTGAACCTTGGAGATTAGAGTAACAAAGCTCTGTTTGGCCCTGTAAGGAAAGGTTGTGCAGGTGTTGGTGGATCTGCCAGAGAGAGAACATGGCTGCTCTCAGATGGCCCTCTGTTGGTGATTTGGCCAAGCTCTAGCAGCCACAAAACAGAGATGAGGACTTTGTGAACAGCATAGAGAAAAGGAGAGATTAGAAGTACTGGCTGCAGAGCTATGCACTCTAGTAAGGCAGGCTTGCCCCAGCTTCACAGATGATGTCCAGAGCAAGCTGGCACTAGAGGCCTTCTTGAATGCACTGTCAACTGAAATCCTGGAGCGACATGTTCAGCCGGCAGCATCCACTGGCACAGGCAGTTCTTGAAGCTAAAGGGCAGAGCTAATTCTGAGTGCCCATCACCCAGCCTTTTGGTATTCAGCAAAATAAGTGTAGAATGAGAAAAGTAAGATTGCATGCCAGCACAGCACATCAGATACTGGCACTGCAAGAAGAAAGGGCATAAGCAGGGCCAGTTCTAGACAGGCATATATGAGGGGGCAGACAGAAATGGTAGAGGGGCACATGGTGGCAATGAAGGCGGGAAAGGGGTGGGGTGGGGTAGCTCTGGTTTTTGTCATGTAATTGGATTGCACTTTGTCAGCCCTTTACCTTAAGATCTGTCCCACCTGAAGGCTAAGCTTCTGCTGGTGTAGCTCTTAGGGTCACTGAGGCATGCAAACCCCCTGACCATGTTAAGGTGGCAATCCCTCAGGGGGAAAACTGAAAAATAAAACAACAAAAAATTAAATGAAATATTCCTCATCAGATTATAACAACTAAATACATGACATTTACCTTTATTGGATGGCCTATATCAAATATATTCGAAACAAACAATAACACTTCTTATTATTGCTAATATTAACAAAACCTAAAAGGTTAGGCCAAGTTATAAAAAAAATCTATTATATATATATATATAAATAAAACTGAAAAATAGAATTTAAAAAATACAATAAAATAAAGAATAAAATATCCATTCAGATCTTTACAACCAACAACATAAATTGTATCGTAATTGGATGGCATAATTCATTATCTAATTATGCATTCACAGAAACTTTATGGGAAACTCGGCCACATTCATTTCCAGTGGAGAAGAAAGCAAAGACACTGAATTTAAAGAATTTCCCACTTAAAGAATTCTGACCCTAGTATACTACAAATAATAACTATTACAGTTTCTACACTGGCTCATCCTTTTACCTGAAAACAAACTTCACATTTACATTTACATTTACATTTATTCATTTGGCTGACGCTTTTATCCAAAGCGACTTCCAGGACAGAAATTCATTTTATTTATAATTCAATCTTAATTAATAAAATTTAACACATAATACTAAGATAAGTTGGCACAGATGGGGTTAACTTATATTCCTATTTTAGGGTCTAAAATGTTTTATTTTTGTTTATATCTTAGATCGGAAACCTGAACAACTCCATTTACCCTTCTCTTCGAGCAACTAGTTCCTAGCAGCATGTCTTGTGTTATTGTTCTGGGGTCCTGACACGTAAGAGCCCCCTCATTGGTGCCCGTCCCCAAGCTCCGCCCCAGAGTCCCGCCCCCCGCCATGCCGATTTGTCCCCCCTGCAGTAAAAATGCTGTCTGCACCCCTGAGTAGGAGCCCAGAAAGAGCAGAGCGCTGTGTGATCCTGCGCACAAACAGAGCATGGAGGTGAGGTGAAAACTATCATCTCATTTGTGCCTTTTCCAGTGGATTTTTCAAATACTGTAGTAAATTCATATTCAGTTTGTGGGTAATCTGTTACTTTCTTTCTCAACTTCTAAAAGTGTGATTGGGCAGGACGTTTGTTTGAGGGGGTGTTGCTCCCTCTTTCCCCAGCGTAGAGTCGGCCTGGGCATAAGGTGAGCTAATGCTGTGCTTTCTGTGTTGAATAGTTATGTTGCCACCTCAACGCTGTTACAAACGCAGACCCTATGGATTACACCCCTGACAGGATCACTGGCCCCTTGAGTTTCTGCTCATAAATAGCACTCGTCCAGAGTCATAGAAAAAGATGGCATTCACTCTGGGAATAGGGTTATGGCATTTCTGAGTGATTTTGAGTTTCAGATTGGGTAAAACCCCCACAACCTTCAAAAAAGCGATGGAATGGGTTCTAGCTATCCTGCCATCTGGACCTAGTATTTGCAGCACTCAGTCACCAACTTTCACCTTCATCCTAACAAATGTTGTCTTCTCCAGCATGAAGTTCAGTTTCTTGGACTTGTAATTAGCCAGCAAAAATCAAGGCAGTCCAGCAGTGGCCAATGCTGTGAAATGTGGGAGAGTTGTGGAGTTTCCTTGGTCTACCCTCCTATTACCAGTGCTTTGAGGCTTCACAGACATTGCTACCCCTTTGCACCAACTGACTGCAAATGGGGGAAATTCTAATGATGCTGACCAGGCCTTTCAGCTTCTCCATAGTGTGTTATGTGCTGCACTCATGTTAGCACTGCCATGGGTTGGAAGGACAGTTTGTGGTGGACACCAATGCAAGCAAGCAGGAAATCGCAGTGTGGTCACAGGTAAAAGATGGGACAGTAATTGCTTAGTACAGCCAACAATTTGCAAAGCCAGAATGCAATTACTGTGTTACCCGGCATGAGTTAATGGCTGTGGTTATGGGATTAACTATTCATGGTTAGGACAGACCATGCTTTGCTATCTTGGCTAATGCGCTTTGAGGAGCTTGAGGGCCAGGTGGCTTGCTGGATCTCTACACTACAGGACTCATTTACATTTACATTTAATCATTTGGCTGACGCTTTTATCCAAAGCGACTTTCAGGACAGAGGAAACAATCAAGCAT
>JBBPDA010000021.1:17794844-17806589 GCA_037974385.1 Arnoldichthys spilopterus | reverse complement strand
GGTTGAAAATCAATGTCTGACTTTCATTGGTTAAATTTCATAGAATTTTTATTTATTATTACTTTTGTCAGATTAAAAATTATTTCTGTGACCATTGTGAGTTTTTCTTTCATTGACTGAAGGGTACCAACAATTTTGTCCACGTGTGTAGGCTTGTGAGGAACAGAAAGGACTACCAAAGACTGTCTGAACCCAGGCCTTGGCCCGTTCCCTAGCTTAGATCCAAGACTCTCCCACAAGAAGCTGAGCAAGTTTAATGAAAAGACTAGTTGGGACACGGTGCATGACTTGGAATATGAAATTATCATTGTTCGTCCTTGTGGGCTTCCTGATTAGATCATGGAGAACCGTGATGACGAAAGAGCACTAGGGATGACTCATCGGCTCACAAATGCTCTGGCAGGATAATTGTACTTGTACAACAAAGGCACAGCCCTCCAAACTCTATCTAATGATATTCCAATAAAAAAAGACTTTGGTAAACAACCTCAAACCTTTTAAGATGATTGAATATCACTGTTGCTCCCCCTCCCACCAACATCATCAATATAGTCAAGTTCAAGGAGAGCAATCTAGGCCTCAATACTAGATCATCTAGTTTTAATGATGCTGTAATTAGGAAACAGGAAAACTAGGCAAAACTTCCCTGAAGGCCAGTATGTGTAAGGCTTTACAACATCTATGTTAACCTTTCATGGCCACTAACAAAAAAATGTGAAAACTGGCCTTCAGTGATTACACTACATGGGAGTTCTATTTTTTTTTTGTTCCTGGGTAGGAACTTTGCTTCTGCTTCAAAATGTGACATTTTGAAATTCCCCAGTTTTTAAGAACATTCTCTACTCACTTTAAATGTAAGTAGACTTCCGGTGTTTTCTGGAACTGTGAGAACTGTGCAGAAGTTTGTAGAATTGGCCAGTATTTTTAAGAACTTTCTGGAATCTTTGTAAACTTTCTAGAACTTTCTGGGACTGTCCAGAAAAGATAATTACACTATAAATATGAAACCATTGTTAGCTGTGGTCATAAAACCAAAGTTTGTGATGACAAGAGCTGTTTTTAACATAGGATTTAGACATAAGCAGTTAATATTTATCACTTAGAAGCCAGAAACAAAAATTATTCAACATTGTATTATTGTATTTGCTACTTTCTGGGACACAGTCAAATGGAAACCACTCCATAATGTGACAACATGAGTTGGAGGCTTATAGGACAACTCTTAATGTCAAAGAAGAAATATAATGACCTAGCTTAACAATATGGCTCCACAGCTTAGCTACACACAAGCACATTTTTATGCTAATGAAACAATTCATAATAGATCAAAAGTAGTTGATTGATATGGATGAAACATTAGTATTACAATTATACTGCCATGTATTGCGGCTGCTATACATTTAAATATATTACTCAAATCATCACTTTTCTGGAAGTGAAATATATTCAGAAAGTTCCAAAATATACATTTGCTGCAAAAAGTTATTGAAAAAAAACTTTTACATATAATCACCTTATTCGGCCTACACCAGTTTACCCTCACCCATTCGTGCTGAAGTTCTAAGGAGTGTTTCAGCTCCATGCTGCATGTTCAATGAGCTGTAATAAAGGACAGCCTATCAGAAAAGAGATCATTAACATAGACCAGTCATAAAAGGATAAACGTAATTTGGAAAACAGTCATGTAAGAAAGAATGAGGACATTTTTTAGTACACGCACCAATACAATAAAGTGTATTAAATGGTTAAAGATCAGCCAAAATAATTTGAATTTTGTTGGATTGTATGATTACCTTCATTCATTAAAACACCCACTGATGCTCACCTTCTGGGAGCGCTTTGCAGAGACCAATATCACAATAATGATCAACAGATGATGTATTGTGCAGCCCAAAGCAAAGCGAATTATTCCTTACATAACATTTCACAGTCCAGAGAAATACCAACTCAAAAAGTGAGTGACTGTCATTGTGAACATACTCAAGCACCACAACGAAATGTGAGCTCTGCATTTAATCAACACGTGCACACGTGAAGCAGCAGGAAGCTACCAACAGCGCCCGGGGAGCAGTGTAGTGGGACGGTACCTTACTCAAGGGTACCTCAGTAGTGCCCGGGCCGGGACTCAAACCTGCAACCTTCAGGTCCCAAAGGCAGTGTCCTAACCACTAGGCCACTACTGCCTACATGACAAATATATATAATTGTTCCTGGTTACAAAGTGTTTTCCAAATCCCTTAGGCCTAGAATAAATTGAAAAAAGCTATTTTTTCACAAAAACTTTACTTCTTTGTTTTCAAGAACATTCCATTCACTTTAAATGCTAAGTAGACTTTCAGAAGTGTGAGAACTGTCCAGTGGTTTCTAAAATTGTCCAGAATGTTCAAGAACTTTCTGGAATCTTTCAGAACTTTCTGGTACTGTCCAGTTGCATCCACAGAAGTATAAAACTACATGTGCCTTAAACCAACATTCCACTTTATGTTATTGCTGAGAAAGAGTGAATAGCAATATTTAATTTTTATGGCATTAAGAGGTTGCTTGCACCCAGCAGATGTATTCGGTTACATCTGTGGACAATTTATCAAGACGAAAGCAAGGAAGTACTCCATAAAAGTGTCTGCGAAGATGTGCAAGGCCTACAAAGCATATTTCGGCATGCCTTTCAGGGATCAAGACAAAACCTGGGCACATTGCAAGAAAACTCTTGAAGGTAAGGTGAACAATTGCTGCTTGCTTACATTACAGTGTTTTATTTTACAAAAAGAATACCTTTGTGAGCTGTGGTCATACAATGAAAGTTTGTGATGAAAACAGATGTTTTTACATAGATTTTAGACATAAGCAGTTGAAATATAATACTTAGAAGGCAGGAATGAAAATAGTGTACTGTATAATTGAACTATTGGAGAATAAAAATATACAGTGATGAGCTGCACAATATACACAGTGCTGCAAAACTTTAATCTCAAAATGTCTTATTAAAGTCTGAAAAGGTTTTTAATCCTTTGAGGTTTTCTTTGCAAACCACTCTGACTGAACTACAACACAAAAACCTTTGAAGAAGCAAAAGTACAAAGGTCGAACGTTAAAAGTGCAAATACAAGTGCTTTCCAGACAATCATATCTGGATTCCTCTTTCAGGAATTTCCCTGTATTTTTTTAACTCTCTCGTGCTTGTGCTCTAGACCAGTTACTACTATTTAAAAAAAGAAAAACCCTCATTCAAATTTAAATGGCATAGCTCTGCCTCCCTCTTGTGGCCAACACACGAACTGCAAGTGAAGTAATTTACCCCATTTCAACAACATCCAACTTTGCCATCCCTTATACAATGAGCAAACAGAAGAAAATTCAACTAGTGCCCTAAATCAGTAACAAACCTTTACCTATAAGTGAAAGGAATATGAAATCATGTCCTGGCATCTGAGCAGGGCCTCTTTTTGCACACCGAGAGGGGTCTGTAAATCAGAAACCTGAAAGTTGAGAATGTCTATGTCAGAAGCGCCGAACTTCGCTTGAACTTGAACCTTCTCGTACAGGTTGAACTGAACCTGCTTGCCCGTCATCGCTATAAGACTCCTTAAGAAACGTTCTCGAAGTTCTGAACGCAATCGCTGCTCCTCTTCGAGGTTAACAGAACCTGCTTCGTGGCCTGTGGATGCTGGAATCGTTGTAGGACACAGCGCGATGTAACGCGGGGAGTTCGGGTCAAATCCTCGACTGTTGGGCTCAGGTCCTCTGGGCAAGCGCAACACGCTCACTGGGGTTTTCATGTTCTTCATACAGCTTTGCCCCTGCAACCCACATGATTGGCAGACTGAATGGCGGTGAAAAGCATTGTGTGAAAAAACATGATACATATGTACCATACACAGACAACCATGTCAGCATCACTGCGAGAGTGGGCATGCATGCCCACAGTCAGAACCTGACCAGCGATAAACGAGCGGCTGACTCGGACGATACACAGCTTCATTTGTACTGCGACTGCAGACCTGTAAAAGAGGGTGGATCCACAAAAATGTCTTTTACCTCAAGGCAATATTTTTCTGTATGTACGCCTGTCTGCTTAGTTCTATTTAAGTTTTGTTCCTGGGTACAACGTGTGTTTTCCCAATCGCTTATGCCTGAAATAAATGGAAACTGGCTGTTTTTACAAAAACTTTGCTTCTGTGTTTAGGACAATGACATTTTGAAATGTATCTGTTTTTACAAACATTCCCCACTCACTTTAGATGCTAAATAGACTTCCAGAACTTTCTTGAACTGTCTAGAAGTTTCTAGAATTGTCCAGAATTTTCTGGAAACGTTCTACAACTTCCTGGGACTGTCCAGAAAAGAAAAAAATGTGCCTGCATAAGCAGTTGAAATAGAACACTTAGAGCTAGGAACAAAAATTGTGTAACATTTTGTTTTCGACTCATTTTTCAGTGTTTACATACATGTCCTGACTAGAGCAGCCCTACTGCAACCAATATTTTAGTTATGTTCGCGTCTGTGTATTTTTGCATCTTTACATTAAAAGACCAAAAAGTAAACAGATCAGTGAAAAGAAATGGTCTTAAACTGACAATATAATTTCTCGCAATTATTTTAAGGACAAAAATGTCACCCAACAAAAGTAGTGATCGTAACAGGCCTAACTGTATATTAAGGTGTCTTTGATTAAAGTTGCATTAATGTAGTAAAACCCAAACTGATATTGACTGATCCATGTGAAGTGAAAGTGACTATTTGTCATTGTGAACACACTCAAGCAACCACAACGAAATGTGACCTCTGCATTTAACCCATCACATGTGCACACATGGAGCAGTGGGCAGCTACCAACAGCGCCCGGGGAACAGTGTAGTGGGACGGTACCTTGCTCAAGGGTACCTCAGTGGTGCCCGGGCCGGAACTCGAACCTGCGACCTTCAGGTCCCAAAGGCAGCGTCCTAACCACTAGGCCTCCACTGCCCCACTTAGTCACAGTGCTTTTATTAATACAACCATTTAGGAACTTCTGCCCAGAAGTGCAGAGGAAGAACCGTATTTCTATAACCAGTTTTAGCCAGTGTGTGAACTCATGTAGCACAGCTACAGTCCTTATTCTTGTAGAGTATTGAGTAAGGGGTCTGAAATGATTCATCACTAACAGCATGCAGGTACATGCTTCTCTCTGGGTACAAAAACATAAGAACTGATAGCTCCAGTAGACAGAACTCAATCTGTTGGGATCACAGCTAAGAAGACAAGGGCTTCACTACTTTGAGTCTCAGTAAAGTGGTAGGTGTGTGGTGAACAGGGTAATTAGGAGTAAAGCAGAGTAAAGCAAAGACATTAGTGATTAGGCAACAAAATAGCTATTTTTAGGCCATTACGTCACATCTTTCATTTCACACGGATTGAATAACAGTGAATATCAGTCATTTCATTACACTGGCACCTGTCAGGGGGGTGGGATAGGTTTGTCAGTTCTTGGAGCTGATGTACTGGAAGCAGGATAAATGTAAGGATCAGAGCCACTTTGACAACAGCCTTATTGCGATGGCTATATGAGTCAGATCATCTCTTAAACAGCAGGTCTTGTGGGGTTTTTCTTGTATTTAGTAATAGGAGTGTAACAATGAATCAATCTGTATTGGTGCACTGACCAAAGTAGCGCATGATCTGAAGTACTGATGTGACACATAAAAATGAATGTGTGTGTGTGTGGTTCCACAATTAATTGTATGACATTTTACTATGTGCTGAGAAGTGGGGGTCCCCTTGAGTACCGTCCCACTATATTACTGGGTGCCGCTACTAGTTGCCCGCTGCTCCATGTGTGCACATGTGATGGGTCACTTTCACAAGTTAATTTTGAGTGATTGTCATTGTGAACCACAACAAAATGGGACATCTGCATTTAAACCAACCCTGTAAGACCACTGTACAGCTGATGCTTGGGGACGGTACCTTGCTCACAGGTATCTCAGTGGTACTTTTACCGGTCTGGGATTTGAACCAGCAATCTTCAGGTCACAGGGGCTAACTAACTGTCACTGCTCCACTTTTTGCTTATGCCAACACTGCTGTGTTTGACCTTTAATAATAGAATGTTCACATTATAATTTGTTTGCATGTGTGAGTCCGTGTAAACGGAGCAGATTGTGTGAAATTTCATCATATTTCATATTTACAGCCCTAGGTAGGACCTACTAAAGGGCAGCTGGTGAGAGAGTGCGGTTTAAAGACTGAATTCTGACCGATAGATAGGGGTCACCACAATCAGAGCGGTTTTAGCGAGACCCATATGTGGTTTTAATTTTATGGCTGATTGGAGCATACACTCAGGAACAGCATACGGGGATCCGGACCCTGGCGACCCGCTGTGTTTTCAGTGTGGCGCTGTAAACTGCACATATACAGGACAATCAGCACGGCTTTCACGGGCAGGGTGGGCGCCCACGGAGCAGCGTGTGGGACGGACTGTGCGTGTTCATTCACTGTGAGCATATACCTGTTAACTGGAAACCCCAGTACACAGCACAGTGTCAGCGTCGCCGGAGAACAAGGTGCATTAACTCAACAGTGCGAGTCGTAGGGGTCTGTAAACACCACGCGCTAAACAGCTAACGCTACTAAATTTAACCAGCGAGCTATTTTAATTCCTGTAACATCTATTATCTTATATACACATATTTAACCACGGTATTACTTTTTATATATATATATATTATGACACAGTGCGGACTGAACTTATCTACATTATGTGTTTAGCGCTTACTTGAAGTTGCTTCGAGCGTGTTTGCTTCTCCCGCATCGGAGTGAAGACGGAAACAGGATATGACGTCTACTCTCGGTAATAAAAGTCCTGAGGCTTTTACTAGATAAGCAATTATGAACTATTACGTTTAAAAACACGCTTTAAGCAAGAGAAATTGATATGTAGGTCGTTAACATAATATATATATATACATACTCCCCAGAGATTCCACTAATGCCTGTATAGTAATATAACTTCCACACATCCTCAGTGGAGGGGCTGCTAAACTATATAGATTTCATAAATCTATAAGATGTAATTTATAACATAAATATAAATACTATGTCCCGTTATTATTTTCAAATGATGTAAAAAGGACATACAGTAGAAAAAAACTGAAACAAAAATAGTAAAAACAAAAAAAAAAGAGGAAGAAAGGCAGCAAGCAACAGGGGGGCGGTACAAAAACAACAACAACAAAAAATACATGATTTAGATGATAATGGAAATTTATTAATTTTTAAAAATAATAATTACAACACAATTTTTTTGTTTCTGGCTTCTAAGTGTTATATTTCAATTACTTACGTCGAAATCCTGTGTAAAAATGGCTACATTCATCACAGACTTCGATTTTCGACCACAGCCCTCAAACATTTTCTATATATAGTGGAAAAACAGCTGTATTTTGATCTTTTCTGGACAGTCCCAGAAAGTACTAGAGAGTCTAGAGTCTTCTGGGCAGTTCTCACTTGCAGAATATTGTGGAAGTCTACGTACACGATCCAAACTCATTTAGAGAACAAAGATAATAAAGCCACAGCCACAAAAGAGAATGTTAACAAAAATGACTATGGTGACCACATTGTGGTGTCTGCACTGTTTCCAGTAAGCGCTCAGACTGACCGGCAGTAGTACGTTTTAATCCAGACTGATCCACCTCCTTGAAAGATCCATCATCACCACTAGCCTAAGTATGTAACCTGTAACCACACCAGTAAAGGCCAAGTGTAGGATTGTCATGCCTACACTTGTCACCATGTCTTCTAATTCTCCAAATGTATTTATTTTTTTTACCACCAAATATGCGATTTGACTGCCTCTTTCAGCTTTTACATTATTAATATTAATATAAGTATTATACTTATTATTATAATTATGTTGTTGTGAGAATCATCATTAGGCTACTTATCTTTACCTGCTTCACACAAATCAGCAGCTTTATATGTCCAATCATCATCAACAGCAGCAGTAGCAGCAGCAGCAGCAGCAGCTCTTGATTGGTCTAGAATTGTCATATGAAACAAGGAACAAATCTTTTAATTCATCTGCCTGCATTTCCAAGCAGGAAAACTATAAATGTCTCCTAAGATAGAGGAACTCCCCTGGCACTATCAGCTTCTAAACTTAGGCATAGCTGAGGCTTCCTGTTAATTTCAGAGATTGATGGGGTTTCCATGCATCTGAACCTGGAGATGTGACATGGAATTCCGGCTTTTGCTAACCATAACCTGTAATAGTGGTAATACAAACTGCCAGCTTCCCGCTATAACATTCACACAGCTCTCCATTACCCTTAATAAATACAATGCTGTTCTATCACAGATTATCACAGATCTGCAAGCCAGAAGGTTAAGCGATCAAGCTGAGGGATTTTTTTGCTGGTACTATCGAACTGGCTTGCAAACAAAACTATGCCTTTATTCCTTAGGTGCAGTTACATCTGTAGCCTGCATTTCTACCAGCATTAACGAAAATTTTAGATTATTATTTTATTTTATTTATTTTATTTATTATTATTTTTAACAGTTACACCTATCGCCGTGTATTTGCTCAAGCACCAGCACTCCACACTAAAACTAAAGGAAGTCCAGTTCCACTACATTACCAACAACAGTTTGCTGAGTTTGCTGAATTTCTCACAATTCATATTTCTTACAATTTGGACTCTCACAATTCTGACTCAATTTTTTTATGATTTCAACCTTATTTCTCACAATTCTGACTTTATTTTTGAAATTACCTACTTTATTTCTCTTTATTTTTGTTTTTAATTCTTGCAATTCTATTTGTCACAATTCTGGCATTTTTTTAGCCAATCAGGCAACTATCATGGTACATCATGGTACACCATGGTATCGGCAGTATATAAAGCTCTACGCATTGATACAGAACTATAATCTGTGAGAGGATGGATGCAATCATAGAGGACTGTTTACACATCCTGTGAGCTCTTGGTGTTGCAGAAGATTTATTTTCAAGTATATATCTGCCTAGTTTTCAATAATTAAAGACACAAATGTATTAATCATCCTGTATAAAAGTCAAATTGACTAATTCTCACACCTTTTTTTGCAACCTATCTGGTTTCAGATGAGATATCTCTTAAGAAGTGCATATAAAACTAGAGTTGGGTAAAACTCTGGTCAAAAACTAAGTAAAAATCACAGCCTCCATCTTCTCATACAGCTCCTTTCCTGCTTATTGGACATAATTATAAATACATATGCACTACATTGATAGATGCTGATGACCTTATTCTCATTTTCAAGTCAATATAGTGATGTGTTCATTCATTATCCAAACACTTTATACATTTTGGGTTAAGGGGAATCTGGAGCCCATCTCAGCTGACTGTGGGTCCACGGCAGGGTACAGCCAGGACAGGAGGCAGGGCAACACATACACACACAACCATTCACACACATTTACATATATGAGCAATTTAGAGGGTTGAGTCGACCTAAACCGCAAGCTTTGGACAGTAAGAGGAAACCAGAGTAGCCAGGGGAAAACCCACACAAACATGGGGAGAGCATGCAAATTATGCTAATCACTGCAACACAGTGCCGCCCTAATGTGTTGTGTAGAAGTACTAATCCTGAAAATTTAGAACTCTTGACTTCCAAACACATTTGAGTTAAGGAATACATTTATTATAAATAACACTTTATAACTACAAAATGTATTATTTTACATAATGTAAGGCAGTCATACTCTGCTAGCTAGCTATTTTGGGATTTTATGACTTTATAACAGTGTGGCACCAGTTGGTTTCTGCATGTACTGCCTTGGTTTAAGTTACACAAAATGCAATATTTTTACAGACTGTAGTCTTGTAATGCACAAAGCATAACCTTTAACTAGGCCTATATCACACTGGATGACTTAAAAGTGAAGTTTTTTTGCCCTTTGAATTTTAAACCTGGTTATCATTTACAAGATCATTACTATTACAAACTTGGGATGTCTGGAAATCAAGCATTGACTGTTCTCTACTGAAGCAGAAGTGATGCTGTTTGTTAGAAAAGAACACAGAATGGAAAAAAAAGTTAGAATTGCAAGAAAAGTCAAAAATGTGAGAATTGAATGCTTTGGTACTGCAGACACAACAACCAGCTTCTAAACTGTGCATGTTATACTCTCTAACCACAGAATGTTTGGCATATCTCATTTCTTGACATGTGCTTGTTGCCCAACAGGAATTAGTATTAGTAAGGTCAGCATTAATGTGTCTATGAGAAAAACATTTGGGGGATATTACTGTAGGAACAGAGGAACTGTGTTCTGTGTAACTATAGCAGTTAGGCATTCATTTATCTGGGACTTCCAGAAAGTCTAAAGTGATGTTTCTCCAAAAACATCATCCCACCCATGTGATAAGGTGAAAATGATAATTTGTCAAGGTAAACACATTCAAGCACCACAATGAAATGTGACTTCACATGGATTTAACTCATCAGCAGTGGGCAGCTATCGACAGCACCCAGGGAGCAGTGTAGTGGGACAGTACACTTTCTACCTTAGAAGTGCCTAGGCCAGGACTTGAACCTATGACCTTTAGGTTATTTAACTGACTGATGCATTCATTTATCACATCAGATGCAATCACTTCACTTGATTTCACTTTAAAATTAGGCTTTCATTACATGTAACTTAAGACTTCTGAATGACATTGTTTGCAAAAAAGTAGTACTGCCAGGCAGTACTTATGGCAATGGCCATTTCCAGCACATCCATCAACCTCACCTACTGTAATACACACAAAAGTTAGCCCACTGACTATATATCAATGCTTTGTTACTGCCAACAGAATGGCTGGTTTATCTACTTCCTTGACAGGTACTTCTTGCCAGGAATTAGCATTTTACTAAGGTCAGCATTTGTGTGTCTATGAGAAAAAATGTTGGGGTATATTACTGTAAGAACAGGAACTGAGCATTCATGTATTTGGGATTTCCAGAATGCCTAGTGGTTTTTTCCTAACTGAACTGGTCTTGCTCATTGTAAATCAAAATGTGAGTGACCAATGCCACTGGTATAATTAAAATAAAATCAAATGTGAACCTAAACTTAAGATTAAAAGGTTTTACATTGCTAAATAAGTTCTGGCATGTTGATACAGCTTACCAAGCCTTCTGTCATGACTGAGCTTTGATCAGGAACCTTGGTACTAGGTGTACCAAGACAAGCCAACTCCTTAGCTACAGTTTTCACTTTGAGAAACGGCTGCAGTCTGCAGAGCCACTGAAATACCCCTTGTCTAAACAGTAGTACAGACATTAGCTAGCTGTTTGTAGTTTGATGCTTAAATTAGACTGTAAGCCCTGAAATAGGTCTCTTTAATGTCATTTTTATGTGTGTAATTGAGGGCAGTGGTGGTGTGGGAGTTGCTCCTGAAGGTCATTGGTTTAAATCCCAGACTGTTACAGATACCACTAAGGTACCAGTGAGCAAGCTACTGTCCCCAAGCACTGCTCTACTGGCACTGCCCACTGTTTTCCATTAACATTTTAAACCGTCTTTTTTTCATTTTGGGTCGCAGGAATGCTGGAGCCAATCCCAGCTGACTACGGGCCCACCCAGCTGACTACGTGCAGGGTTCACCCAGGACAGGAGGCCAACCTATCACAGGGCAACACAAAGACAGATAACCATCCGCAAAGCCACCAGCATTGTGGACGACCCCACACACCCCTCACACACTCTTTTCTCCCTCCTCCCATCTGGGA
>JBBPDA010000021.1:17741200-17780759 GCA_037974385.1 Arnoldichthys spilopterus | reverse complement strand
TCTGATTAAAGTTATTTTTGTGACCATTTTGAGTTTTTCTTTCATTGACTGAAGGGTACCAACAATTTTGTCCATGTATGTATATGCTAACAAAACAGTAGGGCTGTAACAGCCATTAAACAACATTTTCAAAATTGGAGATATTCAAAAAATGGAGAATTAATTTCAATACCCATATAAATTGACCATAACTGCCATAATAATAACCATAATAACCAAGTATGTTTCCCACTCCTTAAATTGCTACATAGTTAGTGTGCTCTCAGTTGTGGTTATTCCTGAGAATAAATGAGGGCGAGCTGGCGAGGTGCTGTCCAGAGCAACATATTCAGCTGACGTGGCCGAGTTTCTGGTATTTTTAGCAGCTTAAGGCCTTGATCGTTCCCCGGTTCACTGATAAGAGAAGGGAAACTTAGAATGATGGTTACAAAGACTTTTTCTCTTCTCACTCACACTCACACTTCCAGACAATCTGGCTAGGTTGAACAGGATCCATTTGCCCCAGTTTTCATTTCCAAACTCTACATAAAAATTGAAAATAGTCAAAGAAAAAAATAAAATCTACTGACACTGCCAGGAACCTATCGTGTTTGATACAACTTTAAATAACCAGCCTTTTAATACAGAAAACATGGTTCTTGCACCATTTAAAAAAGTCAAATTCTATTCTTATAAAGACCTTTTTTAGACCCCAAAATTAAATTTAAGACCCCGAAAACCATTTACTTGATGGAAAAGCAACATTTATTCAGTGCTACTTTTTAGAAAACTTGAACTTTACCTTTCTTTTGACCAGTGCTGAGAATATGCTGATCTAAAACCATTAACCAGTCAGAACAAATATATTTATTAAATTAAAAATAATAAATAGCCCCATCAGTTGTCATTGATGCCTTTAAGATTTTGTGTGGAATTCAAGTGCTTTCACCTCCATGGTACCTAACAAGGCAGTTTTTTGGCATAAATTGCACCTTGAACCATTTCCTGACGACACCAAACACCCCCAAAAACGTTCTTACTCCAACCATTTTTCATTAAACTTCCATCTCCCCATCTTGCCTCATGCAAATCCAGCAAGCGCGCAGCTGAAGACAAAAAAAACTATGAACGCAGCCAGACCTCAACATAAAGCAAATGTAACGTAAAGGATCTACGCATACAGAGACATTTTAAGATGAGGGCCACTGTGACTGTGATTTTTACATTGGCCTTAAATGTGCCATCAGGTAGTTTCATACTTACATCAAATGTGAAGAAATTTTAAGGCAATTTATGAGCTTTATTTCTCAGATTTTCTTTTAAGACCTTTTAAGACTTTTAAAGGAGTAATGGGAGCCCTGAAAAAAACATCAGTCTGAAGGCCAAAAAGGTGAACTTGGAACAGTTGGATTATCTGTGTTTTTTTATACTGTGAGTATGCTAACTAGTTAAAAAGCATGATAGCTAATCAAGCTGATGTTTTAGTAAGTTTTATAGAATGTGATTTTGCTGAAACTAGATTAGCAGATAGCTTTTGTCTAATTAGCTAGTGTGCCTGCTAGCTAAATGCTAGCTAAATGTTTCAAGTTGTTTTGCCTCTTTCCTTTAAGCTTCACTTTTATTACATGTACCACTTCACACCAAAGGTCTTTCTGAGAAGAGTTGTGAGTAGGGAGCTATACTAAAATATCAAAACTCCCTGATCTTGAAAGATGTTTTTGCACTTAATTAGCTGAATATCCATCATTGTGATGTTCAAAACTGGAAAGTAAAAAGTGCAGTAAATAAAAGTGTAGAATAGGAGCGACTTTTCCTTTTGCTTTCAATCCCCGGTTCCCAGAGGTTATTTCACTATAATTAAGTCTCTTTTTAATTTAATTAAAAGAAATGCAAAATAACCTTTTCAGTGTTCACTTTTACTGGGTTTTCACTGTGTAAATCACAGCTCCTCTTTTAACAAGCACAAGAAGCCTTAAAATGCATTAGTATTGATATTAGTATCAGGATCCCAGCCTAGTAATTACCTGGTATCAGATTGAAAAGAAAAGTAGCATCACCCACCCCTAGGTATAAACACTGATTAGCCAAAACATTAACACCACCTGGCTAATATTAAGTAGGTCTCTAATAATGCTGAAACAGCTCATTTTTATGGCCCCTTTCAATTAGAGTAAATATTCACTTTTTAAACCACAGTAGCCCCTCCGTGGGATCAAACCAGATGGGCTAGCCCTCCCTCCCCACCTGCATCAAGTCAAATCAAGTAGGGTTTCATTGTCATTTCAACCATATACAGTACACACAGTACACAGTGAAACGAAACAACGTTCCTCCAGGACCACGTTGCTACAAACACTACACAACTAACAACATAGAGTGCATTGTGTGCAAATATGTGCAAACATTTACATTTATTCATTTGGCTGACGCTTTTATCCAAAGCGACTTCCAAGACGTGGAACATTGTACTGGCACGGTACCTTGCTCAAGGGTACCTCAGTAGTGCCCGACCTGGGACTGAACCAGTGACCTTTAGGTCCCTATCGCAATGTCCTAAACATTAGGCCTCCACTACCACTGCAAACATTGCAGGACAGTGCAAAGACAGACAGGTACAAACAAAGACTACCAGGTGCAAGTAGCAGGACATGCAAAAATACAATATTGTGATTGTAGTGACAATGATGTGATCAGCAAGCCTTGCGTACCCATGACCCTTTTGCTGCTTCACCAGTTTTCTTTCCTTGGATCACTTGGTTTTATGAGCTCTGACTCAGTCATCTAGCCATCATAATAAGACCCATGTCAAAGCAGCTCAGATCCTTAGGCTTGTCAATGTTTCCTGCCTCCAATACATCAGTTTCAAGAATTGACTGTTCACTTGTTGCCTAATATATTCTACCCCCTGAAAGGTGCCACTGTGATTAATTAACTAAACAGTCAGGGTTATTCACTTTACCTGTTAGCGGTGTTAATGTTATGGCAGATTGAGGAATATATAGATGCATATGCATGTGATATTAATAGCAAAACTATATACAAGTTATTTAACAGCTGTAAATAATAAATAAAGTTCAAAACTTGTAAAACAACAACAAGCATGAAACGATATTCCTAAGCATTTGGTAAAAAAAAACTGTGATGTAGCTTTAAAAAGACATTAAAAGCTTCAGATGTTTGGTTCCAATAACCATCACTGTGACTCGCTAAAATGACTCCTTCCTCTGTTTCCCTAGAATAGAACAACAAACCAATCTGAATGACTTTGCCTATAATCTGTCATGAAATTTTAAAACACTGACGGAATTCCCCTTTGAATATTACAGAGTGCTTAAACGATACCAACTGTATCATCTACAGTGATCTTAGTATGGTAGCATATTCTGTTTTGACAGGAGTGCCACAGCAAACCTTTCCTGTAAGAGGACAGAATCATCCAGCAAGCCGAGTACAAGGCATAGGACGAAGTCAGCACTGTGCGTTCCAATTACCTCCCCATTCATCATGCTTACTGTAAAAGACTCTATTAAAAATTCACCATATACTGCTTTAAACCCTGCCACAAATAGAAGTCCCAATGGGTATTCTACACTTTATCAAGTGTGGCAGCTTCACAGTGCCCTTTCCTTCCTTGGGAGCATCAGCTTTTTTTGCCGTCCCTGTTCCGTTCAGCGTGATCTACAGCCATTACTGCGATTCCGAGCACTGGCTATAAATGAGATTTTGATTGTGGTTTGAGGGCACATTCTGATTGTGATGTCCACTGAAGGATGCAATTCCAGCCCAGGGAATAATCTCAGTTTGCACAAAAAAAGTGGGCATTTCCCCAAAAAAGCAGGCTTTGATCAATTATGGCCTGTTCCATCACAGGGAAAAAGAGCATACAGTAACGTCAAACATATGTCAAGACGTAAATAAAAGAATACACTAAAACCCAAAAAAATGAACGAAAATGCAGGAGTAAGCATATGTGGTCGGGTGCCATTACAATGGGTGAATGTGATACTACTGAGAACACTGTAATATTGCATTCAATGCTGCTATTGTTAGAGTATTGAATGGAAGGCTTGTACAAACTTGCTGCACTGCAGACAACACTAACATTTTTTCACAGTTCTCTATTCATTTGAGTGCTAGTACACCAGCATTCTGACAGTTTTTTTGAACTGCAACCAAAGCTGATGAGAAATTCGAAGAGTGAATGATTAATGGATGACTGGAGAAATGCAGAAAAGCACAGTGTTGACCTTGACGGAGAGGATATTTTGTAAAAGCCTAGTCTTCCTGATGTTGTATATCAAATAAAGCCCTTGCAGCTCTAACTGCAGTCAGTGACAGAAGTAAAGAAATGGCTGGGGCTAAAAAACAAATCTTAGAAAAATCGATAAGGACAGTACTACGTCCTTCCAGGTCAGACAGGCTTAAGCATGGGAAGGCCAACAACTTGCAGTGTTGGGGAGTAGTGAACTACATGTAATGGAACTAGTAGTGAAACTACATTTGCAGTAGCTTTTTGGTAGTTCAACTGCATTTATTTTTGCAGTAATTCAAATAGCTTTGCCAGTTTTGTGTAAACTACTGAAACTACAAACATCAATAGAAAGGAATTAATTAAGGACGTAATTTATAGATTTTTTTATTATTAATTCTGATCACTCTTTTACCTGATACTCACATTTCATTCTGTTAAAACTGTGTAAAAAGGGATAAGCTACAGCATGAAAAAAGTTTGATCTTG
Source organism: Arnoldichthys spilopterus (assembly GCA_037974385.1). NCBI lineage: Eukaryota > Metazoa > Chordata > Actinopteri > Characiformes > Lepidarchidae > Arnoldichthys > Arnoldichthys spilopterus. The sequence continues at coordinate 17,776,042 of JBBPDA010000021.1, read as the reverse complement.
TTTGAAGGTAACAATTAAATACAATTTTAGTTTTTAAGATATTTTTTGCAATACATTTGGTTAAAGAGGCATTTTGCTGCCATGTGACCTTTTGGGATGCAGTAGTTTTTTATAATTTTCCATTTTGTTTACAATTTTGCAAACTTGCATTTTTGTTTCTTTACAACGTAAGTTTGAACTACTTGTTAAAATTAGCTTTAGATGCCAAACTAGATTTCTTCCTCTGAACTCCCAGTATGATGTAGACAGTATGATATAGACAGTATGATGTAGACAGTATGATGTAGACAGTATGATGTAGAAAGTAGCTTGCAACAACATTTGTTTTGGCAGTATTTTTTCTTCAGTGGTGCCACTACAAATTTACCCACAATAGTTTTTTACTATGTATTTATTTTATGTACTGATAGAGGACAAATAGATAGTAATAAAGCATGATTGGCTTTTCAAGAGTTTAAAAAAAATTCTGGTCACTAGCTACTGGCTGCACACTTTCTCCTAATTCTTTGCAAATATAATAATTAAAAAAAAATCTCTTGGTGTCAGGTTTGGGTTTAGGAAGTTATTGTGAGTTTCACTAATCAAAAGGTTTATTTTACAGAGATAACAAACATGAACACTAACTAGGTACAAACAAATCCATGACTTTTGGGAATCAAGCATGACACACATCCATAGTACTGATGACAGAACCAGCAACAGTTCTGACGACAGATACCAGACAGAGACAGGGGGAAACACAGGGGTATAAATACACAAAACAAGATGGCTAACACCTGGGAGAGACAGGAGCACAGAGACAAGGCACAGCTGACAAGACTAACAAGCAGGGCAGGGCAAAGGCGGGGCTACAGAGCACCTGACAGACAAACACAAGTAAGAACACATGGCAAACCAAACAAGGACAAGGGAAACATGAATATGAACATGGAATAGAAACATGACTACACAGACAGGGAAATGGCTAACAGAAAATAAAGAAACAGATGCCCATATCCTGGGCCTAACCTGATAGTTGAGATTTTATTCAAATGGAAGGGTGCCAAACCTGCCTTACACAAGTGGCCACTTGCACTTACATAGAAAAGAGGGGCCAGTGAGTGGCAGATTTTTTAAGCTTGCTTTCATATAGGTTTGCTGCACTGAGCTAATCAGCTTGCCATGCAGACCTTGCAATGAGTTTGAACAAAAATACATACATTTGTGAATAACTGCTTTATATAACTTATAACTGTGTTTTACTGCTTTTATTTTTTTGGTGTTGCTAGCAGAGTAGCCTAGTTAGCTAACTAGCAAGCAAGGAGAGTAAAGCAACGAAGGTGCAGTCAACGATCATGTTGTATGCTTGTTGGGGGGGAACGGTGCTTTAAACCTGTTCCAAAGGATATTTTGTATGTTATCACTCTGTGTACTGGCTATGCAGTGCCTTTTCATTCCTGAAAGTGCTGATTATTTACACTACCATTTCCTGCCAGATCTGGGGAATAAACAGATGACCCTCTGGTTCTTAACAATTAGGCAACGACTGCACAATAGGGGCATACGGATGGCAAGACTGCCCCAATAGAGTCATACAAAAGATGAAGTTGCCCCGTTATTAGACCAGGACTTCCACAGTATTAGACCACTGTATAAAGATGCCAAAGTTTCCAATACTACAAACCCTAGTGTAACACAGCTGTCTTTCTGAAACAGAACATTGTTGAACCTGTATGGACCAAACAGAAGAGCTTCATTGCTTGGTCTATGCTGCATTCTCTAATAGAGAGACCAGGAGGCGAATATAAATTGTGCATTTTTATAATGCAAACCTCCAACTAATCAGTGCCGATTCATATAGAAGATTTTTTTAAACTCAAGCAAACTTCACAGTCTGTCTTCTCTATCATTTAAGCTGTGGCCAGGTCAAGCATACTGAGTGAGGCCAACATCCCCTTTGCATTTCTCATAGGTTACTGTATAGACTGTATTTGCAAAGATCATCGACTGTGGTCATGTTGCTTCTAGTGCATCTTATGAGAAAACCTCACAAACCCTCTCAGTGCATTTCATCTAGACCTCACCACATCCTGGCCTACTTGGCAGCAATGACAAACACATGCATGCACACACATAGACTTGCCCTGTTCTGTCTCTTGGAGATAGCTAATAAGGGTGTGAGGTGAGAAAAGGCCTGGTTGGAGTCCAACAGAAGCTCTTTTTTGATACACGGGGTGTTAAATCTGAGAAATGCCACTGCCAGTTCTCAGTTTGAAGAGTGGTTTAATCTCCCCCTGCCCCTCAGAGAGGCATAAACTTTGTGGGTGTGAATTCACCCGGAGGGTGGGCTGACTGCTACCGCTCAGTACCTTCTAATGCCTGGCCCAGCGCGAGCCCCCTCGTTCCTTTTATTTATCCGCCAGCAAAGGCGTGCGGTGTCCTCCGCTTAATGGAGCCATTCGTCTTCCTCACAGCAAGTTCTCCAGAAGCGAGTAGCAATATTGCCCAATGGATTGAAGGTGATGCAGTAAGGAAGTAGCTTGGTATAGCAAGTGGGGCTCCCTATGAATGCCCATCTGCTCTGGGGAGATGCCTGAAAGTCAATTTATACCTCAGTGTCCACGAATAGGCAACCACACTAAAGCCATTGTGTGCAGACATTCATATCAGTGCCAGCAGACTAGCAAATAACATTAACGTCTACCCTAGGGGGCAGTGTGGTACTGCTTGACATAAGGCATTTCCAATTCGTATGATGTATAGCTGAACTTCGAAGGTGAACATGTCTAGCTCATCTGTATGTCTCTGCAAACTACGATTACCCACAAACCATCTCTATAGATCTTAAAATGTTGGATTTTTAGGCTTTTACAGCTGGAATGTGTAAAATCAAGTCTATAAAAGTAATGAACGAATGTGTGAGGGCAATAAATAGCCTAAACTACTAAAGGACATTTTTTAATTATGTGATTTTACAGGTGTGAAATGGCTGCAGGTACATAATTCAAAGTATTCAAGCCCCACCCCTTTTATGATATATTCCACTCATGTTCCACGTGTCCTCCTTGACAAAAGAAAGACCAAAAATGCTTTAACGTGGCAAGCGATCATAACAGTATTCACATATGAAGGCTTGTACTTTATTTTGTATGTATAGTTAGAGACTAATATTAGAATGTATACTATTTTGCATATACTATGTCATAATGACCTTAAATTTAATACATTTTATTTTATTTATCAGTTATGCATATTTTTACCTAGTTCAGCTAATGTATATTAGAGTTCTGTATTAAAAGAACTAAACAAAAAATCATATTACATCACAAAATGTCATAATAAAAATCTTAAAAAGTCACAAATGAATAGTTAACCAACATTAACATTAGTGTACACTTCTGCTGGCTAATATATTGTCTATTGTCATAGCTGTAAACAAACAACTTTTTACTTTTTAGAATTTTTGCTCAAGAAGCTTTAACTTCTAATTCAGCTCTATCAGTATTTGAACAACCAATAATACCAAAGTATGCAAAAAGCAAACCTATTACTTTAGAAAGTGGTATCGCTATCCAGGTCACATTTAGAAAGAGCCTGCAAATCTTCGCATCGATTTTAAAACTCTGTTTAAAACTTAAGTGGGTGGTTTGGTTTATTTATAGCCAGAATGACATTTTTCTAATATTGTAATATACACAAACCCCACAATAACATCAGGTCATAGTTGCAGCTCAGAAATGATGAGAAATGTTTGATGATTTACTGTAATGCTGTTTCTTGTGAAAAGTGAAAGTGACCATTTATCATTGTGAACATACCCCATCACATAAAAGTGCACCACAATGTATTTGTGTAGCAGGACGGTAAATTGCTCGAGTGTACCTCAGTGGTACCTGGGCCGGGACTTAAACCTGTGACCCTCTGATCACCTGGGCAAGTCCCTAACCACTAAGTTACCTCTGCCCACTGCCCTCTTACTTAAGGCTTAACCAAAGTTTCCAATAGAAGATACATGCAAAGCAATTTGACCACCATCATCTAGTATGCTTTCACATAACCATGTGCCATTAAGACTGTTCGTAGGTGTAACTTTGGATGGTGCAAGTGATGTAAAGTCTTGTCTGAAAGGTGGACTTTGGTACAATCCACCAATCTGAGTAATTGTTGTACCAACAGCCATTAATGCAGCCAGTCCCAGAAGACTGGAACACAAACAGAGCAGCAGGAGATTCAAATGGCTGAATAAGGCTTACAAGTTCAGCGACCTCTACAGAGTTTAGTCAGCCTGGAATAAAGCTGCGTGACAGGCCTAAGCTACGCAGAGACAGCAAACCACCGCTTCAAATGCAAAGCCGACCAAATTGAGACTTAATACGACTTTGAGTGGGTAATTGAGTCGTGCCAGGTTGAAGGGCCACGTAACCACGAAAGCTGTAACTCATGATTAAGGCGGTGCTGTTTATCCATTCGAAGCCTTGTCTGCTCAAAATGTGAAGGGTTGGTACATGGTGGATGCTGAGCGTAAGGAACGGGAAACAATAAAGAGCCGGTGGAAGCGTTGCTTAGTCAAGGTGCTGGGGAAAGATAGCACCTGGTCAAACAAAAAACTGAAGAAAACAAAATGTAACGGACTTCAGAGCATTATCAACAGCTACGCAGAGGGTTGGGAGAGATCGTTTGTGCAGCAGCTTTGAAACAGCTTTGCCCTAAAGGGTATGATTAGCGCAACATCAGGCCACTGGCGGTGCAGACTGGAATGCCATCAGAGCTCAGCAGCCCTGAACAATCGTCAGCCATGCAGAACCCTGAATGGTGTCTTTCTCCTTTTTCTTGCACACACAAAAAGCAAGCCCAAGACACAGGCATACAGACAGAGACACCTACCTTTTCTCACTGCCCCTACTTTATTTCTTTCTCTCCTCTTCTGAGGCAGCTAGCAGGCTAGCAACCAGGGAATTTAACCAGGCTGCTCTTTAAAACGGTGCAATTCGATAAGTCTGTGCCCTACAATAACACACTTGGGTGGCTGGCAAACACACGGACACTGATTCCAGACGTGGCTCAAAGCCAGCTCAGCTGACAATAAAGCTCTTTATGTCTGCCTAGCAGCCCCAATGGCCCTACCGCCAGCTAAACGTCTCCTTAATCGGCAGTGGCACCTCAAATATTTGTTAATTAATAAAAAACTGCAACGGGAAAGAGCTGCAGCTGATCTGAGTAGCATGGATTTTGGACAAACGGGGAGGGGTCTGTGAGCCAGAGCAGTGCCTCAAAGACTTCTTATCACTCAGTGTCTCTTCTGGTCTATTCTGGGCTGGAGATTGAGTCCAGATGTGGGGAGGGGGAAGGGAAAAAGGGGGGATCGTTTTAGCCTCCGCACTGTTTACGCATAGTCTCACAGCTCTGGACAGAATGTGACCCTTCCTACTTTAGGGGAACACTTAAAAGAGCATTCTGGCCTAAACCTAGAGTTTAGTATGCTATTTGTTGCATTATGCAGCATTTTGTAGCTTAGCATGGCATCCCTCAAGCTCATCAGTTTCACAGAATTCACTGCATTATGCAAATACAACATATGAAAACTGGGGATTCTTGTGTCCAGAATGGCATTTCACAGGCTTCCAATACTCATTGGTACTTGAAAAACTAATTTTCAAAATCACCCTTAAAAAATGAATATTAATGTTTATGATTAACCAGAAATTGAAGTATTGCAGTTCAAAATATATCCTGTATTGTATTCAGTAATGTATTAACAGCTAGCTGGGACTCAGCTGTACACACACCATATGTTGCTATAGAAGCCACAATTCTGGTCCCTCATTCAAATATAGCTGTTATGAGTTACATACACAGAAAGAGTGTAATGAATTTGTATTATTGTTTAATTTATAGTGATCTTTTACTTTTATATTCTTTACTTTTGATTATTTTATCAAGTTATTTTATTTGACTAGTGTACTGGATTTGCACTTGCTTTCAGTCAGATGCATGTTCAGTATTTTCTTAGTGTCAATTTCTGCCGAAATCCCAACAAGCTCAAAGATAACATCTTTTTTACATTTACATGCTGTTAATTTAACACTATGGAGGGCCCAAGATTCTGCACTGAGAGGGTGAACCCACTAGCAGCAGTGATGTTTCTCTAACTACACTGCTGTATCAGAAGGATTTTTAACACAAGGAGCTAAATGTTCAGGTCTAATGAAGTCTCCTGATCCAAATTTAACCAATACAATGAAGGATGAACCTCAAATCTTTAATATTAAATTTAGACTGAATACCAACAAAAAAACAAATACTTGAATTTTGAAACGATTTAGGATAGTCCTACCCTGGTGTCATCATATCCTAACTGGTAGCCTAGCATTTCTTCTAGTACATCCAAGTTGTTATTTGTGTAACCACCAGATTTTTGCCCTTTCAGCCAGAAGGGGAAAAAAATTTAATATATTTACCAAGCCATTTCTGTCAGTGGTGTAATTCATTCTTTCCAATGCAGCAATGATTTGAAGATGGTCAACAAGATATTTACTTTCTGGGCACCAATGTCCGCTATCTGGCTTCCCCTTAGCCACACCTACCTGAAGTGCTTGTAGTTATTCAAACATTCCTCTCACCTTCAAGATCATCAAAAGTGAGTTTTCCTAGCATTTAAATCAGAAAACCTCAATCTCGAGTGTACTGTAGTACTGCTGGAGGATGTAATTAAGTATGTTTACAACAGTAGAAAGAGTTATATATTTTATTGTGGCCAGAAAGCCCCTTGAGTGACAAAAGACTCTAGCTTCTCTTGACCGTCATGCCTGGAAGCCTTTCTTTAGGTGTGGTGCAGCTTTATGGATTTGTAAATGATTTTTGTAGCAAAACACACAAGTCTGTTCATTAGTTCTTATTTGAATTACTGCAGCTCTTTGGCTGGACTCCAGTTGTAGTGTCAACACAAGGCCCTGACAGAATGGCAACCAATGCTTTGAAGACAGCTATGGAGAAGATCTGCTTCATGACCTCCTATGCCTAAATCTAGCCTGGCAGAGCTCTGGAGAATTTGCAAAGCATTTGAAAACTATGTCTTCAACCCTCTGCTCTTAAAACCTTCTCAAGTTCCCCTCTTCCAAAATTTACGACATGGGCCATTGCGAGATCTGGCATTGGTGAGTACTTTGTAACTTTAAACATTCCTTTTACTACCCAGGTTTTGGTGTGTTGGTGAGCCCCAGTACTAAAAAAAAATAAGTTCTGTCTACAAGTTATTCTATCCTCTTAAAAAGAGCACCAGCCAAGCAGAGGTTGGGTGACAATGCAACTGAACGCACGCCAAAGTCAATGAAACGCAGTTTCCCCTCACAGGTTTAGCTGGATTCTAGATGTCTTGCATTCCACCTGGTTTCACATTAACTTTGCCTGGCCCTGGATTAGATGTACTGATCAAACAGACAGAAAGTTAGGTTGAAACACACAATGGACAAACCAACACTGCTTTTTTTGGTAAATCAATGCTTTGATTTAACCTCTACTAGTAACAGTTGAGATTCTGCTTAACCTGCAGTCTGAAAACCTGACTGTATGGATAAAAGTTTAAAAAAAAAATAGTTTTTCTAAAACATAAAAACATAGTTCTTCCTCTCTACTTATACAGGTTAACTACCTTGCTGTTAGTGAAGATTTTTAAAGTAAATAAGAAGGATGATATAACCCTGAGGGCCATGACTACTCTTTGATTCCAGGACCTGCAGTTGCTGACATAGCTCTAAAGTAGATGTACTAAATATGTTAAGTAAATAATATATAATAAAAGTTGAATGATGAAAGCTAATGTAATTACAGATTTCCAAGTGTATAGCAGATGAAAGTGAAACAGCTGGCTGATTGGAACGTGGAAGAGTGTTTGTATATAGTCCATTGTACTGACAAGAATGTTAAAGGTCTTTGCTAGGGCTCTGTAGCTCTTTGATTTTTGATCATGATGAAAAATTCATCACCACATGATTGCTACATGTTGCTTAAAATTCTCCCAAGCAACATATATGTATATTTTAATATAGTGTCTGAACTGCTATTAATTTTGTTTATGCTTATGAATTTATATTCTTTTGGTTCCTTTCAAAAACAGACTGTGGTATTCAAAGTCAGTTACATACAGTAAATATTATGCAACTACAATCTGCAAACAGAAAAATAAGTCCTAGTGATGCAGTGCAGTTGCTCAAAAGCTCATTTCACAAGTAAATTGGGACTGGGATTGTATTGGGATAGCACAAGCAGTTCAGACAGAGCAGGAGGTGAGAGCATGGAGGTGTTTAAATCAAACTGTCAAGAGGTCATTATGAGGTGCTTTATGGTATCAGTCTTTTAAGTTAGTATGGCCCTTTCCATAGGGCTCTTAGGCCAAGATCAGAGCTAGCTTAGTAATAAAAATGTATCAGTACGGTAGCTTAATGAGAGACCAAGGTAAAGGTTTCAGTGCTACTAACAACTGAAGCAGTCACCAACCTGTGTAAAGGCTAGCCATTTTAGTGCTACCATTTTAGCATAACAAACTATGCCACTACTGAGGCTGATTTACAGAAGCGGTATATTTGGTGTGGAAGCCTGTATCTGTATCATAAGATACACCAAGTAGGAAAGTGTGTATGATCTGAACTGCAGAAATGACTTTGGTAAAGTTTTAAATCATTTAGTGTCGATATATCAATATCTTTGAAAACACTTATCCATGCAAAATACAAAAAAGAGAAAAAGAGTCAAGTGTTTTAGACATGCAAACGGTGAGGGGTGTGAATTGTTTTTCATCTGCTTTGCTGCAACAAGAAAAGGTTCAAAGCATGGTGGTCACACCCAATATTTTACACCACCCATGACTTCATTAGATAGCTGCTTAAACGAAACTCTCGCTTAAGGTGAAAGACAGGCCATTATTTCCACTAAAGCAGTTAGAATGGACTAGACTTTGTTTAACCTCGTGCATCTTGCAGATACAGAAGCCAGAATGTGGTTACAACCTGCTGTCTCTGAACAGCACTAGGGTTAGACACATAAAAGCATGTTGCCGGAGACAGAAAACAGATGAAGCCGCAAAACAAATTGTTTATGCCTTTTATGGAATGTCCTGCGGCTGCTACCACTGTTTTTTTGTTCCCTTGGACTAAATAAGCCCCTTAGACTCACATAATGAAACTCACACTTGAAAGAGAAAACACTGCTGCACCTTCCAAGCAGCCAATTTAACAGGAAAAAATAAAGGATGATCTGTTTGTGCTGTATTTATTTATCTCTCTGGCTGATTGTAGTGATTACGGAGTGTGTGCGCCCCTGACGTGTCGTTGTCTCGGCCGTAAACAAGATTTAGTCGGGCTATTCTGAGAATGACTATGGCCTACTGGTTACAGTCCATAAAAGACATTCCGGACCAAACACATGAGCCGTTAAGAGTGGGGAAGGTGAGTGTGTTGAAAGGGCTTGTCTTTTGGAAAGGAGCAAATTGCGATTTCAAACAAGCATTTGTGAATATTCTCCCATCTCCATGGACCCATTCTGCACGCACCTGTACGAGATGTGGGAACATCCCTGCTGCCCTGTTCGTTGGAATCCTCTGCCGTTTCAGATGAACAGACAACAACCAGGGCAATAACAGAGCAGCAATAACGACATGGAGAACACCGAGGCTGTGATTGAGGTCTTTCAAAGAACAGGGGTCCAGCTCAAGAAACTGACTGACATAGTGGAACCCTTTTGGTGCTATTTTATAATAGTTTTTAAAAGGTTCTTTGTAGAACCATATACAACCATATCCAACATAAAGAAGAATCACTGTTAAGAACAATTCAAACTAGGGGCAAGCCTTTATAACTAGTGACCTGCTATAATGGGCAGTGGTGGCCTAGTAGTTAGTAGCCTGCACTTGTGAACAGAAGGTCGCAAGTCCCAGCTAGGGAACCACTGAGGTACCCTTGAGCAAGGTACTGTCCCACTAAACTGCTCACCAGACACTGTTGATAGCTGCCTGCTGCTCTACGTGTGCATGTAGGATGGGTTAAATCCAGAGGTCACATTTTGTTGTGGTGTGTTCACAATGGCAAAGGCTTTTACATGACAAATGCACATTTCTAGCATAATGACACAAGTAAAACTTGTGGATCTTCAGGCTCAATGTCCTGATTACAGCCTTGACAGAATGGTCTAAATAGTGTAGCCTAAATAGCGTGCACTGAGTACAACCAATCAACATATCTGTAGATAATCTCAATATCCTGTCCACAACATTATTGGATTGGTGGAAGGCTGGACCACATGAGTCCTCTCTGTTGTCTCTGTGTTTTTGAGGGGTGTGAATGGAAGTCGTGTCAATAAATAAATAATTAATTAAAATTATACTATAATTGTAAAACTGATACTAATACTAAAATGATCCAATCAACTGTTTTAGCCTAAAATTAGCTGTAGTGAAAATAAGTGCTCCCCTCTCCTAGACCACTCGTCTCACCACTTGTCCCCCAAAACCACAGAACCATGTCCTTTTTGATAGCTTTTTCTACAGCTGCTGTCAACCTTTTCAGATAAGACATGATGCTCTGCAACATAACAGAGAACTCATTACATGGGTGCTAGATGATATGATTGGTTGACACGTTTGTAATTAAAACTTTTTTTTTATGATAAAAGTTCGCAGAGATTCACAAAAACTTATGTCTCCGAAATAGTAACTTATCTGGATAAGAAAAAACGTTAAGGGAAAAGTTTTTTATTCAAAATAACATAAAAAAAATAAAAATAATTAATTTAATATGTAGATACGAGATGTTGTTCTGCAACGCCAAAGTGCAACAGTTCAACAAGGCCAATCTCTCATGGCCCAATAAAAGTGATTCAGATTTTCTTTCTTCACAGTTTGCCAGCAAAAAACTTGCTTTCACATTGCACCTCACATTGTACCTCATTGTGCCACACTTTAACAGAACTGCTCTAGCTGTCTCAGCCTGGAGGGGACACCACCCCCACACAGAAACACATACACTTTGTCTAGTATCAGGCAACATTGAGCTGTAGGGTGTAGCATGCCAAACGACTGATGCTGGCGGCTTGTTTTCATGGCACAGCTGCACTGGGGGAGCTTCCGCTCCCACCTATCGTCCTGTGTGTTCTTCATCTGCAGGCAGAGATGCTGGGGCACAGTCTTGCCCACACTGCCTTCTGGACTTTCAAAGTATACTTCAGAAAATTTTTTTTAAAAAAATCACTTTGACACCCTATCATACCCAAGAACCTTGTTGTGTCTGAAGTTTATTTCTTTAGCTGCACCAAGCTCGAAGCAGTTCAAGTGGGTGTTGATTTGGGTGAAGCAGCTAGCACAATGCTAACAGGAGGACATGTTTCAGTTAACTGTTATCTACTTCAGAGTGGTAGCCCTTAAACGAAATGAAAATGAAAGTGACTATTTGTCATTGTGAACACACTCAAGCACCACAACGAAATGTGACCTCTGCTTTTAACCCATCACATGTGCACATGTGGAGCAGTGGGCAGCTACCAACAGCGCCCGGGGAGCAATGTAACGGGACGGTACCTTGCTCAAGGGTACCTCAGTAGTTCCCGGGCTGGGACTCAAACCTGCGATCTTCAGGTCCCAAAGGCAGAGTCCTAACCACTAGGCCACCACTGCCCACTAAGAAGAAAATTTCAGGTCCAAAACATCTCCTGGCTTTCCCTAACATTTTTGGAGCTACTTCTTCTTACTTACATCCAGTTCCACATAATAGCTAGGCCTCACACAGTGCTACCAGTAACATAAAGCCAGCTACTGCATCTTTCTGGCACTTCTGCTAAGGAAGCCTCACTTGAGAGCTCAACACAGTTGCAGGAGAACACAAACTCCCAACTCACACTGGCTAGTACTTCCGTCCTGAGATTGGTTGGGGGGGGGGGATTCAGCATTAAATATTAGGTTAAATTTGTTATATTGTATGTATATTATACAGTGTAGCTATTTTGACCCCTGGTTCCTATCACCAACACTTTCCTGTCACAAAAATGCTAGCTAAAAGCCACCATAGTTGATGCACTTTGGTTCTGTCGGTGTCTATTTTTCAGCAAGAAACAAAATCAATGTAGTCTTTAACCAAAAGCCTGTACAAAATCACAATAACAATAGCTTATTAAATTTCCCTGTACCAGTCATTCAAATGAAAGAGCCTTTGAATAAATAGTGATAAGGACATTTTTAGTGTATCTGCAACTAAGCTGCAATACACAAAGGGAGGAACCAGTAAGAAGCAAAAAATGCTTACCAGACGCCTTCTTTCCTCCTCCATGGTGTTCAGCAGCTGGGAGAACTCCTTGAAAGACTGTGCTGGAACAAGAGAATATGCCGTTATTCGTCTTTTTGCATCACCTGAACAGAGATCAAATCCATAACAACATGATCTGCACAAAATCAATACGCATAGTATTAAGCAAACATGATTCACACTGATTTATCGCTTACGCTACTTACACTAATGATACGGCATTTAAGATTCAGACATGGCAAGCAATGGAAATGAATCGATGAATTTAATCAATATTGCACCGCTTAAGAAGTCTATTGCAATTCCCTTCCCTCTAGACTTATGGTATAGTCCACATAAATGATCACCCCAAGCAGAGTAAGTGCATGGTATTTCAGTGGGAGCTAATAGAAGTCTGAAAGAGTTTTACGTGCTATATTTTGTGCTCAAATGCCCCCCCTATTTGGCTACCCTTTTAAATAGCTAAACAGATGAACGCACAGTCCAAAGGATGCACACTTTATGTCTCATTGGGCTACTGATGTCAGCCAGAGAGGGCTGAACAGTACTGACGTTTAAGATCACAGTATTCTCCAAATATATAATGATGTCATGATATTAACCGAAAGTAAAGACTGCATTAATAAAGTTACAGGATGCATATCCTATATTTTCCATGTATTTTAGCCATTTCCCCCACTGAGGTCACTTAGGATGTATGTGTGGTTTTATGTACCAAAATATATTCATAGTTTAAACATTTAATACATTTTTATATGGTGGAGCAGTGTAAACATGTTGGTGCTCATGTCATCACAAAAACAAGAAATTCAAAACAGGCTGTTTTTGCAGCATAATTTCCATTTACAGCCTGTATAAACAATGATATGAGCATTTTAATAAATCCCATTCATATCAAAGGCCTTTGACACCACTGTCTACTTCACAGTCCAATGCTAAGGAGCGTTGTACCACTCTAGCTTAAGCTTAACACTGGGCTTGATGACCATGGTGGGTAATGTGCGGCTGCCCCAGGGAATACAATTCTATTGGCAATGTTTTTCTATGTAAATTACACAAGCTGTGCACACTGCAATTGAATGGCTGTGTCTGTGGAGGGTGCTCCATCAATAAATTGGTGTCCAAATACTTCATTGCTTGTTTTGATTACACTGTTTTGACAAGGAACGTTACACAGTATTGTAAGAAAATTCCAGATGCTCATCTTTGAGGAGTAGTACACGGTTTTCCAGTTATCCAAGTTGTAGTGAATCAGCTATCAAGATATGCTCCCACATACTGCTTCTTTGGTTCAGAACTAGAGATATGAGGTTCGTGTTGCGAACGAACAATATTAGTCAATGATCACTCACCAAGTCTTTTTGAACACATCCCCCAAAACTCTCAATCCACTCAAATTACATGCAGCTATTTATGAAAGGTGGCACAGACTTACCACTGTGGTTTAGATCACAGAATGACTTAAAATAAATTTGCTACAGTCACATAAAAAACAACTCTTCAGGAACTTTATTGTTTAAAAGTTTACACTACATTCAAACAGACAGTGTATAACCCAGGCCTAAGGCAGAGGAAATCAGGAGCAGCCCTATAGGCCTCTCATTAGGGCTGTGCTAACCTACTTGTCTCTGTCCTGTAATACATGGGCAGCTGATGCATGCCCTAGTGCAGTGCCCACGTGCCAAGGTGGCAGGCCATGACGCCTTTATCGCTTCATTAGGTAAGAGGATAAAAGAGTGAGATTGCCTCTCTCTCTCTCTCTCTCCTGTCCTTCTTCACTGTCTCACTCCTTTTTTTCAGCCTGTGTTTTTGCCACTTAGCACAGCGGTGCTTGCCAAGCCAGCCAACGTCATTATCAGGCCATCTGAGCGGGCAGGCAGGCAGGCCATGCATCATCTCCCACTCTCTTTCTCACTGTCCACTTATGTGCCTCGCTTTAGCAGGACTGCACTGATGAGCCCCATGGCAGCACAGTTCCACCCACCCCCTTCTTAATGGCATGCATGATTAACACAGCTCTCTATATGTGTTTCGTTTATGCAAAAAAAAGTTGGGAATCACCGTTTCCAATAAATAAATAAATAAATGAATGAATGAATGAATGAATGAATGAATGAATTCTTAGTGACAGGCACATGTATTGTAAAACACATGGTTTCAGTTCATTTATAAGAAACTGTCAAAAAAAGTTATGAACAGAACAATACACAGTGACAGAGAAAGCTGCAGAACATTGAGAAAAAAGTTATTTTTTATTTTTTATTTTTATTATTTTTATCTGTTATTTATCATTTACATAACTTTTTGCTGTTCTCAGAACTTTAAATATCGGATACATGATCCTAAAATATCTCCTTGTATCTAACGTAAAGTATTTAAAACTGTATAAGTTCTTGTTGATTAAAACAGCAGCTTTTATTAATATGAACAGTGTTTTCAAACTTGTAAATAGTGCTAGTCACATCGAATCTAAAGCTTTAAAGACATGCCACCATACCATATATAATATCAGAGGAGGATAGGTTTCCCCTTCTGAGCCTTGGTTCTTCCCAAGGTTTCTTTCTACAGCTTAGGGAGTTTGTCTTTGCCTCTGTCGCCTTTGGCTTGCTCATTAGAGGCTCGGACCAAGAGTCTGTAAACCGGCTTTATAGAAATAAAAATGTACTATATATATATATATATATATATATATATATGTGTGTGTGTGTATAGTGAGTTAAATAAATATCAATGACTACTACCATGAAGTGTACTAATGCTATACACAACACAATGTTTATGCACTGTATGGTAATAGTCATTTGAAATTTGGATAGTTAGAGTAGACAGGATTTTATATTACTTTATTTATTATTTTATTTGTTGCAATTTTGTAATGCTGCTAATTGTCTAATCTGTTGAGTATGTTATATTTTTTTCCAGGATTATCTTTAAGAGCTTCAGTACTGAATGCATCCAGAATATAAAAAAGTATGTAGTTTTATGCACATTTCTTTGTCAAAGCCATTTATAGCCATGAATTACCGTTAATAAAGATTTTTTTTAATACGGCCAATGCTAAAAACACCAATACAACTACATTCAAACAGACGATGTATAAACCAGCCCTAAGGCAGAGGAAATCAGGAGCAGCTTACTAGGCCTCTCATTAGGGTTGGTGCTAACCTACTTTTCTATATCCTGTAATACAGGAGCAGCTAATGCACGCTCCAGTGCAGTGCCCACATGCCAAAGTGGTAGGCCATAATGCCTTTAACGCTTCGTTAGGTAAGGGGACGAAAGAGGGAGATTGCTCTCTCTCTCGCTCTCTCTCAAAATTTCATTGTAATCTGTACACTGCACCTATGAAAATGACAATTGACAGTAGAATTAGAAAAAGTGCAAACCAAAACACAGAGACAGAGTAAGACAGCTGGGTAGGGTGAGGGAGGGAAAAAAAAGAAAAAAAAAAAAGAGTCAAAGAGGCCAGACATGATGGCCTGGATGATGGTTAGCTGCTTAGGACAGTAAGTGGGAGCTTAAGGCAGAGGGATAGGTTATAGCTTGCGTATCATTCACAGGTTAATGGGAAAAAAAGCAATAGCCCTGGTGAGTCATGCTCAAAAATGGGCTTTTGTCATAGCCAGGAAAAAGGCTGAGAATGCAAAAACCAGTGAGCAGTTGCAAAGGTCTGATGAGAGAGGCAGATGCAGAATCTCGCTTAATGCGTTCCCCATAAATCTAGACCATTCCTGGAACATCGAAGACCACGACTCATCTAACCATTATCATATCAGGGTGCAATCGTATGACAGTATTAATAATGTTTGCCTTATTCTGAAATACAGCCTCTCGTCTACGGAGTTAAACCCGACTTCCCATCCACTTAAATCTCTGAGCTCTGAGAAAGCCTGACCTTTCCTGGGAGAAAAAAAAGACAAAAGAGTAAGAGGAAAAAAAAGAGGGAGGAAGAGGGGACCTCTGCGTCCAACTTTCAGAACAATTAATATTTCTATTGCCACATGAGCCTGGCTGTGGCATTGATTTCAGGATAACTGTGGTGGATTGTGAATGTCACAGCAGGAAGCCATGGAATGAAATCGATAGGAGGTCAGCCGCCCCTGTCTTTGCTGGCCGACAGGCTGCTGACGCTTCCCAGAGCTGGATGGGAGCTTCAAAGTAGATTGCAGCCCAGATACATCAGGATGGCACATAGGGGTCCGGTCAAGTCACTCAAAAAGGCCCCGTTTCATTGATGACCAGATGGATTCCAGCAGACAATTACATTTTTCTTCTGTGAGAGCAATCTTACCCTTTTAGAGCCAGGATGGGATGGGATCAGCAATATCACACACTCTGAAAACTTTGTAGTGAAAGATGATGGATGACGAATTCTTATGAGTTTCGACAGTCACAGGTCACTTGCCTTTGGACTAAAAGAGACACTACTGAATGGGTAATTTGGAGAACTTCACATTAGAACTACCAAACAAAACAAAAATACATCTCCTCAATATGACAGACCCTCATTTATTATATAAAAAAAGAGAAAAACACCTACAGGCCGCTGAGACCAGGCCAACTAAAAGGATGTGGACAGGGCTAAACTGGGGATTGGGGATGAAAGTATTTTCAATGTATCTAGTTTTCCTTACTCGGAAGACCAATATTCAAATACTTGACTGGGAATATTTTACAAAGCAGGATTTTCAACTTACCAGTACCATGCAAAAGCCTTAGGCCTCTGACAAAAGGATCATTAAAGCGGTTTATCTGGACAAGAAGTTCTTTTTTTTCAAGAACCACTACTGTTAGAATAAACACAAATAACAAATTTTGTAAACAGTGATTTTATGTGTCAGTTTGTTGGCTTGACCATTCCCAGAGCTCTCCTAGTGGATGCCCAGTGCTGATGGAACATCAGACATCCATGCAATGACTGGAAGCGTGGAGGAGAAATCTGGAGCCAGACCTGTGATTTCTGACCAGCTCACCCACCATCAACTCTTTTTTACAAATAAATCTTCACACTTTTTACACTGCTTTCCTGCTGGTTTGCATTTATTCTAATGTTGTGGTTTTGTCTGCAGAAAGAAACTCACTGCCCATATAAACAGCTTTAACTATTAACATTGGTGCCTAAGGCTTCTGTACACTACTGTATATGCTTAAGTCACAGCCCCTGCTTTGTAGAACACTACTTGAGGCTATGTATAATGATTTACCTATCTACTGCCATTGGTACCTCCCTCCTTGGAAGGGCACATTGGAATACCGTGGTTCTGCCTCATAAGTTAATGGTTAGAGAAATAGTTTTTTTTTTAGATCCTTCCCAACTGATCCCCAGGCACTCTAACATTGGCTGCCCACTGCCCAGAGAGTGTGCGCTCACTGCCTTGGATGGGTAAAATGCAGAGAATACATTTCACTATATGCTGTAACTGTGTATGTGACAAATAAATGAACCTTGTTATCCTGTTTCCTATCTAACCTCTGCTAAGCTACCCAGTCTCAAAGCTCATACTAAGCTCCTTGAACCAGAAGCTTCTGCTCTTTTGCTTTCTGGTGACTTGACGGTCAACTACTTGTAGCATCTGTTCCATTCAAACATAATGTAACGTATATGTAATGTATAAGTGCCATGCTCAAGAATACAGCTCCAGTGGTGACTCTGTGACATTTGGAGAAGGTATGTTTTTCCTCCTGCCTCAGGTTCAGATCTTCCTCGAGTTCCTAACTCTTATCTAACTCCTTCTCTGCCTCCACTACAGATCTGGCATAGGCTCCTGACTTCGTTTCAGTTCCTACTTCTTATTCAAGTCCAGACAGGCTTTATCTCTTTCTACGTCTTACTACTCTGTCCCATTGTCAATGCAGGTCCAGTAGTGAAGTAAAGATTACTACTATTTGTCATTGTGAACACACTCAACCACCACAACAAAATGTGACCTCAGTGTAGGGGAGCAGTGTAGTGGGACCAGTACCTTGCTTAAAGGGGGACCTGGGAAGTGCCTCAGTCAGGACTTGAACTTGCGACCTTCAAGTCCCAAGGGCAATATCCTTATCACTAGACCACCACTGCCCATGAAGGGAATGGGTTTAAAGGGTTCAGATCCAACCCAAGTGTCTGCCCCCACAGACTGTTCTGTTCTGTTCTTCTTCCTAAGTCTATCTGGGGGGAACTTTAGGGAACTGGATGGGATCAGGAATCTAGACAGTCATGGTTCCTATTAGTAAGGCACCCGAGGTGCCCATCCTACACCTAGTTCCTTCACTTGCTCCTATCCTTTTATTAGTCCCCTGTCATTTCTACAACTGTCAATAAAACTGAATATGACTCTCATCCTGTACAGCCTGATTTGAACTCCATACAAGGTCCTGCCAAATTTCTTGCCACCATTGCTAAGCCACCTCCAGTATCCATCTCTAACCAGGCTCTAGGACCAGTAACCTACTGAGGAGATGCATTTGTACATAGAAATGTATCAGAAATGTCCTGGGGAGCACGTCTAGTTAGCTGAACGTGTTCACACTTAGCATTAACATGTGATCATATCTGAATTGTGGTGATTGGATCGTCAATGCTCATCATTTAACATGTGACCATGTTTGCGTGTTGATGCCGATTTTAATGCCAAGCATAAACAGGGCTCTTATTTTTCAATGATCTCTTCATTTGTTCTTTTTTTATACCTTAGCCTACCAGTCCCATACTGTCCCTCTCTGCCTATGTATTGATCCAAGCCTCAGACTTTGATTACAATTTGCTTTGAGGTAATAAACAGGAACAGACCATGCACTTGTATCCAGCCTTCGTGCCAAAATATCTGTGTTAACCAAAGGGAAGTGGAGTTTGCCAGATTGGACCTGGCTTAATGTGAAGAAGCTTGCACTTAGTCGACACCCATAATTAGCTATCTCCAAACACAGCCATTTAAAAAGCCCAAGCCTCCATGTTTGGGGGGACCCTGCAAGCTGCTTTATAGAAAGGCTAGATCAGAGAGAACCGAAGCATTGTTCCATGTACAGATGGACTGAGAGAGTCAGTCCCACATACACAAAGCACAGAGGAGGAGAGCAATGTAGGATAATGAGCTAAAAAAGAAGAGGCAGAGACGGATAGATAAGAAGAGAGTAATTTGAGATTTATCATTGCTTTACTGTGTTGTACTGCACTACAGATGAAGTGATATGGAAATTGTGTGCCGGTACTGATATCCAATACTTACTGTGTAGACGGTTACTGATGTCAGTACATTTACAGTACAGTTAAATAGGATTTCTTCAATTTTGCAAAAACTCATTTCAGGGAGGTCTCTTAAACCCCCCCAACCCTCCGCACCCAACCTCCCGCACCCAATCTCTCCTACCGTGCGCTCGCTCTCCAGGATATTTTATTCAATCTGTGGGGATCAGGTAGCTGCTATCAATATGCAGGAGACTCTCGGATCTTTCGGGAGACTTGGGAAAAAACAGTTATTCTACACCAGCTAGCCCTGCATGAAAAAGTACTGTAAGATGTTTCCCAGAAAAAAACATAATAGTTTCTTGAAAATTCAAGAAGAGAGAAAGACGGTGAAATATGCCAGTATGCAAAGGGCACCATAGCCATTTCTAAGACTCAGAGACCCCAGTGAACCACAGTGAGAGCCATTATCTCCAAACGGAGAAATCTTGGAACAGTGATGAACCTTCCCAGAAATGGCAAGCCTACCACAACTCCTTGAGGAGAACAGTGAGGACTCATGCAGGAAGTTGCAAAAAAACCCATGTGAACAATTGGGAACTGCAGGTTTTGTTTGTCTCAGATAAGGTCAGTATTTATGACTGTCATTTGCAAAGACAAAATGGTATTTAATGGTATGGTTGCAAAAAACCATGGAAACCAGGAAAATAAAGCTCTCTCATTGGAACTCATTACCTGATGAGTTCAAATAGGAATTTTTGGAAAACAGGGGTCCTGTTAGATCTGCTAGATCAAACAGTATTACAACAGTAAAAGCATGGTGGTGGTAGTGTGGCGCTGTGGGGTTGCTTCGCTGCTTCAGGGCCTGGTTTCATAATTAACAGAATCATAAGCAGTGTAGGGGGACGGTACCTGGCTCAAAGGGTAGCTCAATGGTGCCCAGGCCGGGACTTGAACCTGCAACCTTCAGTTCACAGGGGCAAAGTCCTAACCAGGCCACCACTGCCCAATGTTGAAAAACAGAATGAGAATAAGACAAAAAGCATCAGAGAAGTAAAACAAGAGAACAACATGGGACAAAAAGGGCATGAGAAATCAATTAGGAGAAAGGGGGGAGGGGCAGAGACAGAGAGAGAGACAGAGAGAGAGAGAGAGTGTTTGTGAGAGAGAGAGAGTGTGTGAGAGAGAGAGAGAGAGAGAGAGAGAGTGTGTGAGAGCGAGAGAGAAGGAATAAGAGAGTAAAAGGAAAGAAGTTGGGCTGAATTAGTGATCAGCCCATCAGGGCATTCAAACTCTCAGCGCATCTGTTCTGTCATCCCAGTCGAGGGCGAGTGAGGCTGTGCTTCCATTAATCTCCGACACAGATCACAATTAGTCACTCTGATCTCTTAAAAGGATGAAAAGATGCGGATGCCCGTAATGTAAGCAAATCAATACGATCCATTATGCATGCGGGCCAGATAAGCACAAAGACAAAATCGTTGAGTGGGAGATCAGTATGTGCGAGGCTGTTTCTGAAACTGGGCCACGTTTACCGGTCAACCTAACCAAACCTGGGGTTTTGAGCCCACACTGAGAACAGCAGTTAGCATGTATGCATATCAAAGTGAGAGGGAACACAGTTTGGGTGCATACGTCAGAAATAGAGGAGGTCATGAGAGGCCTGCCCTGACCCTGCTCTTGGAACAAGGAAGTGTAGCATGGCTCAGAGGAAAGAGTGTCCTTGGGGAGCCTTTACGGAAATTCCAGAAAAAGGTCCTAATTAGGACGACAATCCTGTCTATCTGGGACAAGCTTTGCATGGGGTGTGCAGGTGAGTAGGTAGTGGCTTGGGTTGCGCATTTGGAGATGGAGGTATGCATCTGCATTGACAAATCTGCAAACATGTGTGGGGCATAGAGGATCACAGGTGTCTGCCAACGCAATGTAACATTACCACCAGGGGGCAGTGTTGTACTTGGACCAGAATGTACGAAAAAGACACCTTGCTGTTTTTTCTAATCTTTCAAAGATTCATAAATGCTAATTATAAATATGGACCTCATTGGCTAATTGGTGTGGCTCACTGGCCAATTTTTAGTAATTTCAGTGATTTTTGCCTGCACATGATATTTATTAAATTTTGTGTTATGTTCCGCATTAGAAGTGGTGACCTGAAGGTCATCGGTTCAAATCCCAGACTGATGTACCCATGAGCAAGGTACCGTTCCCTGCACCACTGGCACTGCCCAATGCTCCTACATGGATAGGTCATTTGCAGATGGCACATGTCATTGCAACTCAGCTCAGCTCAACTCAACTCACTCCACTCACTCACCTTACTGTAGATTTTAGAGGTGCAAACATCTCAACAATCTATTTTTCAACCTATGTATGTACATTTTCGCAGAACAACATATTAGCCAAAAAAGGATAAATTAGCATTAATGCCTTAAACTTCCTCCTGGGGGACTTCCAATTTAAATTTACACATCTGCCAGATGCTCTAATCAAGGGCTATTTACAATTTATCCGTGTTACAAATGTAATTACGGTATTTAGATTCTTGCTCAAGGACTCTAGTATGATATGCTTGTTTGCTGATGCCATCTGCAGTCAGGACTTGTACAAACTTTTTTACCTGTAAACTCGCTGCTGTGCTGTGGCTATTGCTTTTTTTTATGGCTGACTGTAGTTAATAGGTTCCAGGAGAATAGCAGACTAATATGTAAAGGGATTTGGTCAGTGTACCATTATCAGGAGACTTTGGTACTTATAGAAACCCTCTCATTCAATAACACTGCACAGTAAGAATAAATGTAGTGTAGTAAATAATAAGCCTTAATATTAAAATCTGAGCAATAAGCCTATGGGTTAAGGGGTTAAGTCCTCTTTGTTACCATGGCAACAGCCTCCGGTGGGCATGGAAACTCATTTATCCCTAGTTTAAAAAAACATAATTCATTTATAGTCTATTATATGCAATCCATAGCAGGACAGTAGCATTCCCAGAGAGACACATAGCTGGGCATTAAAACATGTAGAGTGAAAGGATACCCTATATTACTATCAATGCTACCAATTTATTGTATCTAGAACAGATGACTTCTACAGACACTACTCTTGAGCTGGGAACACAAGCAAAGGGGGTGTTAAAATGCCTGTACAGAAACCCCTATATGTTATAGGGTGTGTTTAAGGCTTTTCTCAGAGAACATTGTAGCATCAGGCTAAGTGGCCTAGTTCATTTGACATTTGCAAATCTGTTCTTTCTTACTGTATTAGATACAGATTTTATTGAACTGTCCATAATTGTTGTACACATGCGCAACAGTAACAGTCATCACAGTTAACTGCAGGACGTCCAACGTAGAGTCAGACACATCAAAATCAATCAAATCAAAATGTCGTGTACACTTGCTGCTTGGTATCAACGGAAACCTTGCGTGGTTCTCATTTTCCATTAATTCCGTCTGATATAAAACTCTACACTGACTTAAAGGGTCTTTGATATACAGAGCTTGATTTTTTTGTGGGATACACAGGCTCTGCTTATACAGCAAACCACCAATCACAATCATCTTTGACCAGTTTCTCAAACAACTAAAGAACGGCTCAGCCCTGCTAGTCATCGACCACAAACAGAGCAAAAATAAGGGAGGAATGGGAGGAAAAACACAGAGCAGAGTGATTTGGTAACAAAAAGAAATGCAATGTCAGTCGTATTAACCATCAAGAAAAGACGTTGCTGATCAAAAATCAGGTATATAATCGATGGCGTCTTGTAGCTGTTGCCAAAACAAGATGCAACAGCATAATAAAGCTCTGTATGATGAGTGCAAAGCCTGATCTGAAAAGCAAAAGCTCATGCTACTGATTTACACATATACCAACGAGGGTTAAAAAACATGAACCGGGTGCTCGACAAACTGTATGCAATACCATCACGTGCCAGCGTGACTTTTCACACTTCAGCTGAAGCTTTAAATGGCATTGTCTTATTGCATAGAAACCAACGTAACTTTTTACAGATCTATTCATGCTACCTGCTGCAAATTCCTCTATTTATTCATATCATGATATATATATTGCAATGTCAGTTTTTTCTAACATCCTGCAGCCCTAATTATGTTCATTTATTTTGACAAAGCTTGACGCATACACATTTCTGGACCTCCCAGGGGGTCCAGACATAGTCTCATAACCAGACCATCTGGGGACAAACATGAGAAGTTTGGGCCTAATGTGGATGAGAACAAACTGTGACATTTCTAAACCAATCCAATGGCTTGTGGAGTTTAAAGCCAGAAGCTATTTTGTGCTCAACAGAGGAGACACGTAGTGGAGGTTTTCACTACAATCCAGCACTAAATGTTTAGCAAATTGCTCCCAAAGGTGTACTCTTGTTACATCACAACTGGCCCAATGAGTTTGCCTTCAAAATTTGATTTTAGGCCTGCTTCAGTGTTAGGGCCGTCACAAAATGAACAGATGAAAACGCATGTCGATGCTTTGAAGAAATAAAAAGTTGTGGATGTATTGCACTTATTTTCCATATAGTTAGTTGAATAATATGTTTCTGTTAGTAGCACAGGCCCAAAGTCCTTTGGGTTCATGGAAGCAATGAAAAAGGCACCTGTCGGTACAAGAGTGTCTTTCAGTCAGACTTACCAATGTTCACTTCATCATCTGTCTCTGCATCGCCAATACACTCAAACTGGAACTCCTGCAGAGACTGGGAAAACTTCTGAACAGCCACTGAGAGGTCTGCAGCGGGGGAGGGGGAGGTAGAGGAAGATAGAAAGAGAGATATTATTTCTCTTTAGAGACATGAATGGAAACACTTCAGAAGGCTAGTCTGTAATGGCTCAATTGGAAGTGCTGGAATAAGATGTCCCAGCAGTCTACAATACCAAGTCAGGCAAAATTTGGCCGGCTAATCAGAGGCCTCCTGCTGGCCTGGGGAGCAGCGGCTTCGTCAGTACCTCCCCATTATCAGTCTGACGACATATCTATCTTGGCTGTACTCCAGAACGAAACAAAGCATCACACTTTGGGATGTCTGCCTGAAAGTCATATTATCTTTGTTGGAAAGAAACTAAGAGGGGTAATCCTCAGTGAAGATTCATCATAATCATCATGGTTATCAACACTGCATATTACAGCAATTCCTTTCCACATTTGTTGTAATTTGTACCAACTGCACTGATTTCGGTTGAACATAATGGTGGGGATTTCACTTTTTATTGACCACTCACAGAAATCAAAATGGAAAAATCAAAACTAGCTGATTTGACCATGTCTTTTGATCTATTCTTGATCAAATGAGGATGAGATGTGTTTGAGGCCTCCTGTTGCCTGGAAAAACTTTGAGGATTGAGAAAAGCAATTTCAATTTCATCAAAAGGGTACAGACATACAATTAGGCTTCACTGCTATTGCTCTCAGCTGTGTGATGTGCTTTTGTCAATTTTAGCATGTAACAGTACCATGGAGCAAAACCAATAAATTTCAATATAAAAACATCATAAGGGTATAATCGCATATAATGGTTTCCCAAGACCAAACCAAGCACAAACCATAAAAAAATATTAAAAAGTGAAATAAATTACTATTTAAAACAGTAATAAAAGTGAGGTGAAAGTCATACATATATATATATATATATATATATATATATATTACATACATACACACACATACATATATATAAGGAAAGTCCCGATTATATATTTTTTATCCCTGATCCCGATCTGATTCATCAAATGTGTGTGAAATGTAGTGTCATTGGCCAATCATGGCTCCAAAATCTCCAAAACACAAAGAAGACTTGTATTCTCTACCACACATTTTGCAACTGTCAATCCCCGGGTTGGCCACGGGTGCCTTTCTGTGCGGAGTTTGCAAGCTGTCCCCGTGTTTGAGTGGGTTTCCTCTGGGTTCTCTGGTTTCCAAAGGCTTGCAGTAGGTTGATTAGATGCTCTAAAATTGGCCATAGGTGTGAATGTGTGTGTGAATGGTTGTCTATGTGTTGCCCTGTGATGGGTTGGCCTCCTGTCCTGGGTATACCCTGCCTTAGGCCCGTAGTCAGCTGGGATCGGTTCCAGATTCTCCGTGACCTGGAATGTTCTAAAACGGTTTAAATAATGGATGGATGGATATATGTATTTGTTACATTACATTTTTCGAAGTTAGGAAAGCAATGCTTAAGTCAAGTTTGATGTTGCCTTACACATACAACTTAATAATTAAACACTAGTATAATATATAGGTAAAGGTTATCAGTATCGGTCCATACCCAAAGCCCAGGTATCGGTATCAGGACTAAAAAAGCTGAATCGGTGCATTTCTAAAGGTAATGCTAATGGTCTTTCAAATATGCCAACAATGCTGCTTAAACAAAAAAGCACAGTATAGTGGTGTAGAGGGTATATCACCCAACAACAGGTAGAACAGGGTTCACTGGTCCACACTTGGTCCAATTCAACTGTCATTTTCCAGGTTTAGGGAGTGTTTAAGTCTTGTCAACCTGTGCCCTCCAGGACTAGAGCAACACTGAAAATACAGTGTGGAAAATAAAGAAGTCTACTAGAGATAATCACTTCACATGGTTTGAGGCACATGTGAGATGATGTGGGCGTGCAACGTGCATGACGCCAATTTGCGAGTTATCTAAAGCTATCTAAATAAAGGTGCACAGCAAACATCAAATGTGTTTTGGCTAATTGAGTACAGAGAAAAAATCATGAATTATCACTTCAGAATCGTTAATGAAGACTCTTACCCATGACAGAATGACACCTGACTTTCTTCGTTATCTAGTCATCACGCTGTTGTCGACACGGTTTAGTGAACGTGTGTTTGATCAGATAGAGGAAAATAAACAGCGGTTTTCCCAGTGAGAGCGCAGACTTCTGTCTCTTACTGTAGGCTAAGCTTGTGTCATCAACTGAGAGGGACCATGATAGAGACTTTGAAAACCCATCAGTCAAGCCAGTGGCTCTGCAGCTCTAAACAGGCTACAGCTAGAAGAATCTGCTCGAGAACTGAGCTGTAATTCCAAATTCACCACAACCATCTCGAGCAGAACAAGCTTAAAGGTGCTTGAAAGCTTTCGCATTCAGTGTGATGATGGCACAGATTGGGGGTTGCTGCAGCATCCAAAAAGAGGCAGGGGTATGAAAGACCGTGAAAGAGCAAAAAAAAAAAAATATATATATAGCACTTTGAGCTTAACATTTCAGCTCCAGAGCACCTTTAGTGCACTGTATTGTAGATGTTTCCTCTTCTGTATACAGTAATAGCGATGCCAGGCAACATATGAAAGGCTACAGGATCATCAATTTCTACTCTTAGACTGTTATTTAACAAATACAATAGGCACCAGGGTCCATCATAGTGCCGGCACAATGAAAAAGCCTCATATCTCATAAAATTTCACTTTGTGCTGAACTTTCTGAGCATAAATGAATAAAAGATGGAAAGTAAAGAGGCAAAAGTGAACATCAACTGGAATTCTTGCTTGAAATGATCCCTTCAATCATTTTCGCTCTGTAGGTTGGCTCTGTGCCATGTCTGTCTGGTTTGTTTCATTTTATAGTGCCATGTGTTCATGTCCACATGTCTAGTGTATATGTGTATGTGTTATAGGCTGTTTTAAAGCTACAGTAGCACAAATTGCTATAAATGTTAACGTTAAAGCTATGGCAAAAAGGTGTTTACAGTGAACATGTGAGCATGAGAACTGGAAGAAATGAAAGAAGGTGGCCTGGTCTACTGAACCATGCTTTCTTTTACACCACATAAAATGTACCTGGAAAAGAGATGGCAGCAGGATGCACGCAAGCCAATTGAGGCAGTGTGATGTTTTAGGCAAAGTTCTGCTCGGAAATCTTGCGTCATGGAATTCATGTGATTCCTACTTTGACATGTACCACCTACATAAACACTGGCAGACCTAGTACACCCCTCCATGGCAAAGGTGTTCTCTAATGGCAGCAGCCTCTTTTAGAAAGATAATGTGCCCTACCACAATGCAAAAACTGGATGACCGCATATCTACACACTTAGGGAGTAACCGTAAGGACCAATACACCCAATTTATAAGCTACTGGATCCATAATTCAACATTTTCACCATATTTTGAACTAAACAATTTAATAATTAAAAAAAAACCCTGTAGTGCTGTAATCTTAGCTCTGTGGCCTCACAGCAAGAAGGTCTTGGGTGCCTTTTTGTGTGGAGTTTGGGAGCTCTCCTCATTCTTGGATGGGTTTCCTCTGGGTGATCCGGTTTTCTCCCACGGTCTAAAGGCTTGCAGTAGGGTTGATTGGTTACTCGAAATTGCCTGTAGGTGTGATTGTGTGCATGACTGGTTGTCTGTCTATGTTTTGCCTTGTGATGGGTTGGCCTCCTGTCCTGGATGAACACCATCTTGGGCCTGTAGTCACCTGGGATTGGCTACAGCTTCCCCGTGTCCCGAAATGGAGGAAGCAGTTTAGAACACTGATGTATGTTGTAATCTGCTAATAAGGGCAGACATGGCAGGAGGAATGAGCTGCATGACAAACATGCTGGACTGGGTTATTGATTGGTTGATTGGTGCTGATTATCTGACAGTGTGGAAACTATTTTTCGCTCTGTAGGTAAGTCTGAATCCTGAGTTTTGTGCTACAAATCAATGGTATTTTAAACTTTCCCCCTAAATTGAGCTTATGAATGTGCATAATTAGTTTATTAATGGTTAATTATTAGGTAATAAACAGCTTAAAAAGAATTAATAAGCATTTAAAACTGTATAGGATAATGGTGATGACTTGTTGCTTCCCATATTCTCTATACTTGCAGTTCTGTGATGCAGATGCATGCAAGGTGTAATTATTTTAAAACCATGTTTTTTTGATGCGGCGCCTCAGATTTTTCTGAGAGTCTTTTATTTGCTGTCTCCCATGGAAACCACAGCCAGTGATCAAAAGCAATTGTCTGGGCTGCATTCTATAAGAGTAAAATGAGTGGAGATGCATTGAAGAGCCATGATCGCATTTTCTCCATCACAGACAAGAATTTAGCCATTTAACCCTGCAGACATATCAACAATCAAATGCTTCTTTGAGCGGTCATGCTTCTATATATAACCACTGTCTTTAGTAAAGAACCAAACAAACATAGCGAAAACTCTTATCATTGGGGCAGGCATGGCCTAAAGGTTAGAGAAGGGGGTTTGTGACCGAAGGGTCACCAGTTTGATTTCCAGAATCCATGGCTGAAGTGCCCTTGAGCAAGGCACCTAACCCCCAGCTGCTCCCTGACCACTGTGGCTATGTGGCTGCCCATGGCTCCAGGTGTGTGAGCGCTAGTGCTCACTACTCTGTATGGGTAAAATGCAGAGAACAATTTCCCTTTGGGGATTACCAGAGTATATAAAAAACTGTTTTTAAAGATGCACCACTGATGTAGAGGATAATAAAAATACATTTTTAGCTTCCTAGTAGCTACTGTTAGTGACTTTTTTTTCTTCTGAATTATCCAGCAAATAAATGAAAGAAAGTCCTTATGCATCGGGTCCAACACACCTACAGTTTTCAAGTGTTCCTTCCACCTGTGGCTTTTTTCTTCTAATTTATCCAGCAAATGAATGAATGAATGAATGAATGCATGAATGAAACTGAATGCCCTTATGTATCAGGTCCAATATAGCTACAGTTTTTGGGTGTTCCCATCACCTGTGGCTTTTTTTCTAAATTATCCAGCGAATGAATGAATGATTGAATGCATGAATGAAGCTGAATGTCCTTATCTATCATGTCCAACATATCTACAGTTTTTAAGTGTTCCCATCACCTGTGGCTTTTTACTTCTAAATTATCCAGCAAATGAATAAATGAATGAATGCATGAATGAAGCTGAATGTCCTTATCTATCATGTCCAATACACCTACAGTTTAAGTGTTCCTACCACCATCAATACACATTATCCAAAATAACTGGAAAATTATTATGACTGTGGCTTTTTTATTCTAAATTATCCAGCGAATGAATTAATGAATGAAACTGAATATCCTTATGTATCAGGTCCAACATATCTACAGTTTTCAAGTGTTCCTTTCACCTGTGGCTTTTTTTAAAAATTATTCAGCGAATGAATGAATTATTAAATGAATGAATGAAACTGAATGTCCTTATGTATCAGGTCCAATACACATACAGTTTAAGTGTTCCTACCACCTGTGGCTTTTTTCTTCTAAACTAGCCAGAGAATGAATGAATGAAGGAATGAAATTGAATGTCCTTATGTATCAGGCCCAACACACCTACAGTTTAAGTGTTCCTACCACCATCAATACACATTATCTGAAAAAATTGGAAAACTCTTACTATTGAGAGTTTCATCACTGTTGGAGTCAAGTATTTGCACATGGTTGTTCAATTTTTTTTTTTAGCCAAAGTGCCCTTGTAAGGGTAATACCACTCTAAAACATGTTTCCCTATATAAGCTTCCACAACCAAATGAACACGTAATAAGGTGCTAGACAGTGTTTTGATATTTTCCACTGGTGTTGCTCTTAAACTATACGAGAGAGAGTGCATCACCTCACATCAACGGCACATTTCAGGGTGGTAGGATACACTAGGCAGCAAATGAATAGTCAGTTCTTAAAATTAATTTGTTGCAAGTAGGAAAAAAGGGGCAGCATAAGAATCTGAGTGACTTTGGCAAGGGCAAAACTGTGATGCTAGTCCGAGAATCTCCAAATCGGCAGGACTTGTGGGGACTTGTGGTGCCCATGATAGAAAGGTGTCAGGACACATAGTGCTCCCTGTGTTGGTGGCATGAGGGGGACCTAATCAATATTAGGCAGGTGGTATTAATGCAGTGGCTGATCGCTGTATGTTCACTCCATAACAAAGACAGCCCACAGTGTTTCAGTGTTTAAGCACATTTATCTTACAGTTTTTACTGAGGCTCTTCCATGCTCGTATTGAGCATATACTGGGGACAGCTGGTGTCTTTCAAAAGCAAAGGCATAGCACAGAGAGTGACGCACAGGCCTAAACTCCATTTTCAGCCTTTAAAGGCATGTCAGAGGTGGCCTGAGTGATTTATCTGCCAGTGTCTCGCTCATATCAAAAAAGGCCCTTTGACAGCAAGACAAAGGGAGTCTTTGTGGGCATCATGACCTTACAGGAGCCCTCAGAGTGAATAACCTTATTTCTAACCAAGGAATGGCGCTATGAATATTTTATGATGTAAGAGAGTAAGCGTTTTATTCTGGCTGAGACATTGTGCTTTTGGGCTAAACTGTGACACTTTGCATCACCCCATCGAGTAGCAGCAAGTGGACACACACACAGATCACCCACAGCATTGAAACCACTGACATAGAAAAGGTGTTCTTTAACAGCAGTGTTCTATGTGTAGAACTGCATATATACATGGATCCATAATTAAAAAAAAAACTATAATCATATTGTAATCTACTAACGAGTGTAGACATGGCAAGAGGAGAGAGCTGCATGACAAACATTGATTATTGATTGATGCCGATTGTCTGACAGTGTTCACACAATGCAGTTGCATGACCTATTCTTCATAAACCAGTGTCACATCATCCACGTTCATGTGTTTTGATGGACTGTTACATCTCTTATGGAGCAGTGGGGGTGTAAGGGTTAGGGAGTTGCCCCTGTGACCTGTAGGTTGTTGGTTCATGTCCCAGACAGGTACAAGTACCACTGAGGTACCCGTGAACACGGTACTTTCCCAAAGTACTGTTCCTCGGGTGCTGCTTATGTCAGCTGCTCACTGCTCTTAAACGGATGAGTTAAATGCGATGAGGTCAAATGTGCTGAGGTGTGGTGTGTTATCAAAGACAAGTAATCACTCACACTCACTTTCTATAAAATGCTATGAGCTAGACCCATGAAGGACAAGAGCATATTAAACTATACTAAACTAAGAACTTTCACAGCTTCCTGTCTATCTCCTAAATGGTAACTTTACAGGAAAAGGCAAATGTTGTTAAATTTAAATTATCAAATTAATGTTAAAATAGATAAATAAAAAAAGTTTAACCAAAAATAAATAAATAAATACAAAATATATAATACTACTACAACTACTACTACTACTAATAATAATAATAATTCAATGCAATTTTTGAGCATTTCTATCAAAATGAAAAGAGTAGCCACTGTATTCAAATGATGTAAAAAATAAAAAATAAAACATTTCTAAGCAACAATTAAAAAAAAGTATTTTTTTTTAATTGAAAATGGAACCAATTCGGTACCTGGTCTTTACATTTCCAAATATAGACCATGTTCTATATCTGTGCATAAGAACCAGTACTACACACTAGAACATTAGTTTTTATCAAAGCACAGCCAGACAAGTTATGTAAAGAAATACTCGTAAATAGCTATATGTAAAACTCTGTTTGTAGTTCTTGAAAAAAAGAAAATTCATAACCAATTATTTTGCACAAACATGTCAGCACTCAAATATGCATAAGTATGCTCTTTGTTGTGTGTAGATTCTTTTCTTGCCTAAGAACAAACCTCAAATAAAAAAACCTCATGAAAACTGCATAAATGGATCTGAAGAAGAAATTTCCTAACAACTGTTGAAGGTCTAATGAATCCAAGGCAATCCTGTCTAGAATGAAGTGGCACATTCTCACTATACATGTTGATACCTGTGTATTTCTTCCTGCGGTGTACTAGAGAGTTTGGATTGCTTGAACATGTGATGGCCTGTATAGATCGTCTTAAGCAAAGTGCTTCTGTTGAAGCTGAGCCATTTTTAAAAGAAGAAACATCAGATTGGTATCAGCAGATACTCAAACTTTTGACACCCATCATTGATTCCTTGGATATCCAGCATGCATCTCATTGCAAGATTCTCTGCCTTGACACTCATTGCACATTCCGAGAGCCCGAAGATGATGCTTGGAGACTCTGAAACGTGGCTTGAGCACTGCGGGCTACTGGTCAATAATCCATTTGGCTGTTGGTTTGTTCATTCACGGCGAGTATGAGGGCTTAATCAATAATGCATTGCTCTTCACAGCAGTTATGGAGAGATCGTGGTCAGAGAGTGCTTAACCAAGACTACTTTCCACTTCCCCATGACTTTATGTGTGCACATTAGCAGCCGCTGAATGAAGCTGACTCAAGATCAGAGGGTGCAGGAGACAAATGCTCTTAGGGTAAAAGCAAAGCCTTGCACCTCTGCACCTACTTTGCTTCTTGACTTTTAGCTCTGAAGCTACAAGGCTAATGTGGCTAACAAGAAATGGAAGTTGCACACCTAAATTAATCACACATTTGTCTCAAATCCGTTTGCTCAGAACAAATATCTTAATGTTTCTGTTCTTGTGCTTCAGGCCCATTACCTTCCTGTTTAATTCAAATTATTTGACACAGGCTATGAGTATGGTACTCAACTCTGGCCCTGGAGGGCTTCAGCCCAGCACAATTCAGTAGTTCCCTTCCTCAAAGCTACTCAACAAACTGGACAATTATCAGTTGAACCAAGTGTGTTTGAGCAGGAAAATCAAAAAATGAGCCCTGGAGCAGGGTTGAGCCTCTCTCCACTGGGGCAGTACTGGTGTCAATGCAGAGCGAGTTCAGCCTTGGTGCCTTTTGAGAACCAGCCTATATTTTAACTGGTTTGAGAACCAAACGAATACGTAGAAGAAGTTTGGAAGAAATATGGTGGCTTCGCTCTTCTGTTTGGTTGTAAATTCAATACGTATTGTATGAATGTTGTCTGCATGCTGTGACTGCTAACAGCATTCGCCAGGGACCAGCAGTTTTGTGGAACTCTACTGGCATCAGCACCAGCGTTTTTCTATAAAAAGGTGTGGAACCTGTTTTGCATGTAGTAATAGCTTCGGTACCAGTTTGGTGTAAATTTTTTTTTTTTTTTTTTACTAATGTATTGCTTTAAACATTAAAATGAACAGGACCCCTCTTCTGTGGCCAGCCCACCTCTTTCCACCTCCTTATCCCCACTAATCAAGGAAGCAGGGGACAGGGTTTTACCATTTCCGTGTCGTTCATCTTCTATCCATCTGACTGTCTGCCCAACACAGAGGATTTCATACATCCCCAGCTCCCCTCATTTCATTTTTCCCCCTCTCTCCATTCTTGTTCTTGCTCTTCTCCTCTCACCATGCTTGCTTTTACTCTTTTCTTCTCCCACCTTCTTTCTTCCTCTTGATCACTAGACATCAAGCCTTTCTCCGGCTCACCGCCCACTTTTCTCTCGATCTCCTCCCTCCACTCGAGCTCCCTCCCTCCCTCAGTCTTCTCTTTGACTTTCTTCCTCTAGTTCTCATGCATCTCTTTGCCTCTACCCACCCCGCCTTCTCTTCCTTTTCTCCCTGCACCCTCTCACTTCCACGCTCATTCCCACCTCAATATTTCCTTCATCAAACTCTCTTTCTCTACATCTCTTTATTTTCCACATTTCTCGCCTGTTCTTGTCTCACCATCTTGTCCACTTTTTTTCTCCTCTCAGTTCCTTGCTTTCTCATGGTGAGTCATAGGGAGGGGAAACAAGTGGTGCCCTTTTGTGTGTGATAAGAGTGTGTTCACAATG
Organism: Arnoldichthys spilopterus; assembly: GCA_037974385.1. Lineage (NCBI taxonomy): Eukaryota > Metazoa > Chordata > Actinopteri > Characiformes > Lepidarchidae > Arnoldichthys > Arnoldichthys spilopterus. The sequence goes on along the minus strand of JBBPDA010000021.1, from coordinate 17,742,030 downwards.
ACAAATAAGTCACTTTCACCTATAAGACAAAGTTTCAACATGAAAATGATAAACATAAAGCCAAAATAAATCTTCTCAAGTTTCTAAAAAGGTGAAGATTCTCACTCAGCCTAAAACCATGGTTCTCAAGTATTTCAGCATTAATGCCCACTAATTTATCACTGCATGCTGTCAAGGCCCACTGGGTCACATTAGATGGTATTTAATAACCAAGTACTGATATTCATAATTCAAGAAATGCAATGTCTGTAGCACAGAAACTAAATTTACTGTGGGTTTTATTTTCTGAAACATTTAGACTTTTTTTTACCATGGTATCCACCTTTTCTTTGCACTTCAGAAACTTCCCCATGTGTTGCAAAACTGCCCACCATCACATTAACGGATCAGCTACGCTAGCTCAGATTGTTGACGTTAGCCCCAACCGACCACTTTCTTTATCTTTAACTTTTTACTGTGTAATATATATCATATATTTTATTATTTCTTCTTTAGATATTCGCTTGAACATCTTTACATTACTTTATACTATATTTACTGCCCAAATTAAGCATGGTACTGGTGGCCCTGTATGTACCAATTAAACTCCCCATATTAGATTTGCGGCCCGTATGATGGCGTTTTACGGCCCACCTGTGGGCCACGGCCCAGTGGTTGAGAAACCCAGGCCTAGAATATCTCCTTAAAGTACTAACCTGTTTAATCAATGATGTTTGATCAGTTTTGCTTTTCAGACATATTTATTTATGCTCATGAATATACACACGTGGACAAAATTGTTGGTACCCTTCAGTCAATGAAAGAAAAACTCACAATGGTCACAGAAATAA
>JBBPDA010000021.1:17712175-17741100 GCA_037974385.1 Arnoldichthys spilopterus | reverse complement strand
TGCTAATTTTTTGAGATAGGAATTTTGGTTTTTCATGAGCTGTATGCCAAAATCATCAATATTAAAAACAATAAAAGAATGAATGAAATGAATGGATCTAAAATATATGAAAGTCTAATGTTTATCAGTACATTACAGAAATTAATGAACTTTATCACAATATGCTAATTTTTTTAGAAGGACCTGTATATGTTTCTGCAAGTTTCCAAAACATTGTGATGTCACATCCACAATCACACCTGCATATGAGCTCCCACTCAGCCTATGACAGTTTAACCTATTCATGGGGAACTCTTCTGGAGCTGAAGGTGAGAAAATGACCAAAATATGCTTTAACACTTTACTGTAGGATACCATTCATAAGGTTACATCTGCATATGCTTTTTACGATAATGGACATCAACATACATAGATATTCATAAAGGTTAATTCCAACAAATGTCCATCGTTGTTACACATTCTAGGATGAAACTGACGAGAATTGCCTTAATGACGAGTGACGAAAAAAAAAAGTCAGTCACTGTGAATCGGTCACTGTGAACACACTCAAATACCATAACAAAACGTGACCTCTGCATTTAACCCACCACTGGTGCACACGTGGAGCAGCTGGCAGCTATCAACAGCACCCGGGGAGCAGTGTAGCGAGACGGTACCTTGCTTAAAAGGTACCTCAGTAGTGCCTGGGCCGGGATTTAAACCTGCAACCTTCAGTTCTCAAGGGCAAGGTTTTAATCACTAGGCCACCACTGCCTTCGTGAAATGTTAATGTAGGTCAAGGACAATTGTCATAAAAGGCTTATGTACAGGTCATGTAGCCTTAAGACAGCCTCCCTACAGTGGACCGTTACCAATGGATCATTGCAGCCTTCCAAAGGATCCAGACATCCATAGGAGAAGCTGAAGTTCCCTTTTTCAAGTGTTTTAGTCTGAACTTAACAGTTTGCTCCATACATTTGAAGATTGGATTTCTTTTTGATAGAGAAATGATACAGGGCCTATCCAAAAAGTTCATTTGCTTGTATCAATCCTACAGGCACTGAAAAATTATCATTAGGACTGTTTTTGAAGCTTCAAAAAATGTAGAAAATAGGTCCTTTAATATTTCCAGGTTCTTCCGTTTGAAACTTAATAAATTAGAGGTGGAAAGGTTTGTAGTTCTACTACGCCACCTGAGAATTTTGCCAAGGCAACCCAAATTCTTCAGCCAGAGATGGAGCAGTCAGTCAGTGAGCCAAGAGGGGCATCCAGGACAATCACGCTGCCCACAGCAGCCCTGTAAGACCTTCATTACTGGCTTCATTCAAATGGAAATACTCCCACAACATAAAAGGCCCATATGACACGTTAGGGTTTGTTCGCATCGCCAATATAGTTTGGGAAACACATTCAGTCTAAACAGTGACAAACTGATCTGTGCAAACGAGAATGTGGCCGTGGGAGAAACATGACAAACGGCATCTCCGGCAGTAATCACTCCACGTCTGCATGCAGGGAAAGGACGGAATGACAAAGCAGGCATTCTGTGTGTCCCCATTTCGAGGATGCTATATAAGTGCACTTGCCAGATACACACTCTACAAGACAGCCATTCCTGGAATGCAAAGTTCTATATGGGGGAACATACGGGCGATTCCAGCCAGCTTGGTCGCAGAGATGGCATCAATCCATATTGGGCCGATATCAGCTGAAAATGCTGGATCGGACATTGGGAGGGAAAAATCTGATCCAATCCTTTCCAGTCCTGTAACAAATCACGCCTGAAATAGCATACGCTCAAGTTGTTCGCTGCATATTTCTTTTTATGGGTTTTGTAGATGCTCATAAAGCCTTGTTCAGACAAGCAGCTCACACAGGCATCCAAGTTTTCAACATATCCGGATTCCTGGCGGTTCTTGATGTCAGAATAGAAGAAGGATAGTGCTGTACATCACATAGTACAGCTTGAACATACAGAATTGAAGATTTTTACAGATAGACTGGAAACCTTTGTGTTGTGAATGCTGTAATTTTTTTATTACCGATAAGTAATTACAGAAGCTTTGAACTTAGTCAGTCTCTACTCATCCTACTCTAGTCATGTTCTGTTCATGTTTGACAAAAAGTGCAATACCAGTCTGCTAGATCTTGTTATTAAGTGAAAGTGCATATTATGTTTTGCCGCTCCCTAGTCGTTGTTTTCACACATACTTTATTACGGTGGCAACCAATGGGGATACAGATCAAATCTGCTCACTGAAAACTTGAAATCTGAACACACTAATAATCGGACTTAAGAAAAAAAAACTGATTTGTCCTGCAGTTTGAACAACCTGTTATCAAAATGGACCTTTTTCTCCTGTTGCCTTATGTACATGGTAATTCATTCATTTATTCATTCATTCATTTTTAATCATCCATTTCATGCTGTGGGGAAACTAGAGCCAATCCCGGCTGACTTCAGCCCAGGACGGGGTACACCCTGGACAGGAGGCCAACCCATTACAGAGCAACACACTCACACCTATAAGCGATTTAGAGAATGCAATCGACCTACTGCAAGCTTGTGGACAGTGGGAGGAAACCTACGCGAACACGAGAAGAAAATGCAAAGACTCCACATAGAAAGTCACCCATGTCAGACATACATGGTCATATTAAGCAGGATTTATCATACCATTTTAATGATAAAATTCTTGTTTTCCTATCGCCTTTGAACTAAGTGCAATGCATACCTTTAAAAAATCGGTTTGGTGGTAGCATCAACATTTGCCAGCTAGCAAGGAAAAGTAATAAGTAAAAAACATTATATCCCTCCCCACCAGCTTTATCTAGCATTGAGCAAAATCCCCCATTAGCTAAGAAATCCTGGCACCCTGGCTAATACCTTATTTCCCTCAAAAATATCATGCTACACACAGAAAATGTGGTTATTTCCATTTAATGCTTTAATTTACATAAAGTGCTTCAGGTATAAACAGTTCATTTTGTTGGTAGATTTTAAAAAGAGATATCGGATCTGTATCGGCCTATGCAGAGGGTTTAAATGATGGAAAAGAAGAAGTTTTACAGTGCTATCTATAGAAGTAAAGTAATACATTGTTTTAAGACAAAATAGTTGTTTGTAAAAGATATGTGAGGGGTAAAAAAAATTGAAACCAAATCAAAACTTCTTGCCTAATCTGAATTATGTCAATACTGCAATGTAAGATGTGCACTGTGTGAGATGGTCCACTAATCTTTACTGCCTATACTGAAAAACTCAGGAGCACTAGAAGGAGCACTATAAAAGGCAGTAGGTGATAGGTTACTTTTTTAACAGGACACAGAGAATAGCAATTAATTACTTTTCCCAACATCGGAAAATCAGGAGAACCAATTAGATCACTACAATACAGAACAGAAATTGTCCTGAATTATTATTCCCTACATGGAAAATCAGGAGAACCAAAGAGAGCACTACTATAGAGAAGAAAAACTTCAGCGAATCACTGCTCCCTACATCGAAAAATCATGAGAACCAAAAGGGGCACTACTGTAGAGAACAGAAATTGCAGCAAATCACCATTCCCTACATCAAAAAATCCGGAGAACCAAATAGAACACGACCATAGAGAAGAGAAACTGCAGTGAATCACTATTCCCTACATTGGAAAAATCAGGCGAACCATATAGAACACTATTGCAGAGACTACAGTTTATGCTGAAATATACAATTTCATGAACTACTGTTTTGCATTTGCAAATATTTGCAAGTTTTCTGTCACATTCACATACAAAACGGCAGTGTATTATGGGTGAGCAAAATGCTCAGCTATCTTAGAAACCCTGCCTAATCTTGTTTCTCTTTAAATGCTATGGCACACATTGATAATGAGGTGGTAACCAAAAACCTCTGAATTTAATTCAAGTGCTTCAATTAAAAATTGCTATTTTGAAGCTCGGTAGTTTTTAAAAAGAGATATCGGATCTGTATGAGAGGATTTAAATACTGGAAAAGAAGAATATCCATGCCAGAAGAAGAACTGTGCCATCTAAAGGAATAAAGCAATACTTTGTATCGAAAACAAATGTTAGAGAACACTTATCAGAGAATGGTTGTTTGTAGTAGAGATGATTTGAAATTTCCAGATATTCTAATTGACAAAATAACAAACAGTAAATTAGGCCAATGAGTTGCTCTTAAACATTGTACGTTCTCACACTGAAAAATGGCAACATGTCTGTACTTGACTAGAGGACTCAACTCTGCCCAAAGAAGGAAGCACAGAAAGACAACTGCTGAAGTCAAATAGTCTTATATGTTTGGTATGTTCCTAAATGAGTGAAATGACTCATAAGTGTCTAAGTGGCAGCCATGCTAAGTACCTAAGTGGCAGCCATGCTAAGTATCGAAGTGGCAGCCATGGTTGAATTCTCTAAATGCTAAGGTGGTTCAGTGCTTCTTTTTTATCTCCTTTAGCTCCTTTTATTTCTTAATAATTATTATTTTATTTATTTATATCCCAGAGAATAAAGATACAGTTACAAAACTCTGTATAACATGATTTCAGTCCGGATCAATTTGCTTCCAGTGTGAAAAGATGTTTTGGATGGTTCGGGCTTTTGGACCAAATACAAAGCTGAATCACCAATTAAACAACAAAAGAAGAAAAACTGAGCTGCCTCAAGCTGCATACTACCATACTAAATAGTGTGTGTGGGTTGGGACATTTAAAGCATTGAACTGTTCGTAGGACAGGAAAACATGCTAAAAAAAATGCAAATTTATTTTTCTTTATTCGAAGGCAAACTAATAGCACATTGACACCAGGTGCAGGCCCAACTACAAACCAATCAGTGTCAAGTATAGAAAGAGACATGTTGACAAGAGGATGTAGGCAATGCCATGCAAAGACCTAGTTCATTCAGAAACTGCCAAATGTAACAAAAATGTGAGCCTTGGTTCAGACATTGGTCCAAACTTTAAGTGTGGCAATGTCTGTGCTTTTACTTGTCCACCTTCAGAACATTTCCCCATGGCAGAACTACGTCAATAACATCTGCCTCCACATTATTACGTAGCCTAGTGCAGATGGATTCCCACCACGCATGACTTTCCCCAAGTCATTATGAACTATCCTTCGAATCGTTCTGTACCCTCATCACATATAAGTGGTTAGGTTTATGAAATAGGATGCAATTTTTTGACTATTTGAGATAGTCTACATAGCTTGCCACTTTAAAAACGCCTGATCTCTTCTGATCTTAAAAGCAAAGCAGAGTCGGGCCTGGTTAGCACTTGGGTGGGAGACCACCTGGGAACACCAAGTGTTGCAAGCTCTGTGGGCAGTGATGGCCTAGCGGTTAGGACCTTGCCCTTGTGAAGGTCTGAAGGTGAAGTCCTGGCCCGGACACCACTGAGGTACCCTTGAGCAAGGTACCGTACCACTTCAATGCTCCACCTGTGCATGTGAGATGGGTTAAATGGAGAGGCCACATTTCGTTGTGGTGCTTGAGTGTGTTCACAATGACAAATAGACATTTTCACCTTTAGCATTTGTTTCTCAGATACTACTACTAAACTGCAGCCTCCCAAACCAGCGAACTCGATAGTAAATAGGCCACAGCGACATAGATAGCCTCACGTCTCTCATATACCATACAGGTTTATTTCCACATTACCCTGTGGAGAATGAGAGCTGCAGGTTCCTCAATGCAGGAACGAAGCTGTGAGAAGATTTTGAGAAGCATTAGGGATATCAACAGCAAGATCACAAGAAAAACACGCACAAAACATCAAAACAGCAATGATCAATCCCATCCAGTCAGACTGACGCATTACCTTCTTGTGCAAAGTGAAGCTTTTGCAAAGGAGGACGCTGATCTCGGTATTGAACATTTTCTGCTTTTGAATGTTCTCAGTCTGGCAGTAATGATGTCCCCTTACCAGCAACATCCATTCTCACTAACGTGAAGCCTAGATGAATAGACATTCAAAATAAGCAGATCTGCTGTCAAAGCATTGGAAGTTGCTCGTGCATGGCTCTTATCTTTTGTTTAGCCTCTTGTCGCCACCCTGTAAAGAGATGGACAAGGTATTGCCAGAGAAACGTTCCTAAATGAGGATATGGGCCTGAATTTGGCTCGTGGGAGTGTTTCTGTAGGGGCCAGTGACATGCTGAACATTCACTTCCTCTCATGCTCAACAGATGAAGTGGGGACAGCGCTCTCTCCTTCTCTCCCACACTCACACAGCAGGATGGCTGGCTTCCTTCAGGTACTTCTTACATAGATTGAGATAAACAGGTCTTTTACAGCACTATACTAAGTGATCTGTTTCTAGGATGGATATGGTATAAACCGCTGGCACAACGTCTAAGGAAAGAGGGCGAGAGAGAGAGAGAGAGAGAGAGAGAGACACAGATTTACTGACAAAAATTATCAGAGGGAAGGAAAGGACATGGTTACACAACCTTGTTTACTGTGCATTTCCTGTGGCCTGGCCTCAAGAGCATCGCTCTTACTCATATAAACACATCAAGCTCCCAGAAGAGCCAAGAGATCCGAACAGACAACACACTGACGAGTCGGAGCGGCTGGGGAGGGGGAAGGAGAACAACAAGAAGCAAAACAGCTCCAAAATGTCACAGTCTTGCTCCATGGGGCTTCTTACTGTTGTGTAAAGCCAGGTGAATGGGAACAAAAAGGAGCATGACTCAGCGGATTAAAAGCCAGACTGATTGAGGGTCTGGGAGGTGCATTATGGCCCATCTATATCATCTTTCCACTGAGTTTTTTTTTTTTCATCATTAAAGTAATCTCATCATTCTTTATGGGCAAGTATCACAGGGGGCAACAACAGGAAGGTGATAAATTATGTAATACAGATGAGACACGTAAATTTACTAATAAACAAACAGTATGAATTTAAAATAATTATAATTATCCATAGGTGTGATTGGTTGTCTGAGATGGGTTGGTTTCCTGTCCTGGGTGTACCCTGCCTTGGGCCCGTAGTCGGCTGGGATTGGCAGAACAGAGTATCTTCTCTCTAACATCACATTGGTGCTAAATTTTACCCACAACCTATGCCCACCCATAACACAACGCTACCAACACTGGAAGGCTGAAGAACAGTGTCAGCATCTGCTGCGACACATGAAGAGCCATCGCATCATTATGAACCGCCACTAAAGCAACGTCACTGAACAACTTCAACTCGTCACAATTGGAGAAGTATGCTAACTGGCAGCAGCATTACAGCAGCTAATAGACACCAGTGCTGGTCAGCATAACCCTGGGTAATAATGGGTGGGCATACTACCCAACCAGAGAAAGCAAGGCCAATTATGCATTCATGTGGCCAATCAAATGTCTTCTGCGGACATGTAGAGTTAAAGATTTTGCATGTGTTCCTGAGAAAGTCTACAGGGCTGCAGGGTTGTATAATTCTGCCATTCAGCTTGGCTACAAAGAGGAAAATGTGGATTTTCCAGAAAGGTTGAGTTGGCTACAAAGAGGAAAATGTGGATTTTCCAGAAAGGTTGGGTTGGCTACAAAGAGGAAAATGTGGATTTTCCAGAAAGGTTGGGATGCAGGAATGCAGGCTGCAGAACACTTTGTTGGTGCAGTTATGTAATGTAAAAAATGCACATGATTGTTTAAAAGGTTCAAACTACTAACACGACTGCTACTACTACTATTGCTGCTACTACTAAAACTAATAATAATAATAATAATACTAACAACAACAACAACAACAACAACAACAACAATTAATAATAACAGCAACCAAATATTTTAGACAAATAAAGGAATAATGTTTTTTGTTAATATGAAGTAACATACAAATCACATGCAAATGTGCAAAATTTGTTGCCATTATCAAACATAAAAGAAGCTTAACCTAAAGTGTGTTTAGTCCATTAGATTCTGTAGAATTAAATCGTTATCAGAAAATCACTGAACTGTTTTTACTATATTGCAATACGGCCTTCCAATACCCTGCTCATCATCATCAGTGACGAGAGTGAGACAATTATGGTAAAGTCTGCTCTCTCAGTTCAGCAAATATCATTGCCAGTTAATGAGAGATTTGCACTAATGCAGGTCCGCAAAGTTTTAATCGCTTTCATAAAGGGTAAGGCTCTTTGATCAGTGTGACCCCTGACCCAGTAGATGTGAAAGAAGCCATAAATGGAGGTGAACCTCGCTATGATTAACCAGACAGAAGTGCTTTGAAATCGCCTGGAACTAATCATGACTCCAGGAACGTGAAAAATCATTCAAAACTCCTGACTGACAGTTGAGAAAATGAGATAAAAGACCATGTAAGTGGTGACTTTAAAACTTCATATTGCTCATGGATTCCATTCATTCACATGCCAACCACCTGGATTTTGTCTAGAACAGTGCACAAGATGTGCATTTTTTTGTTGTTCATTTTGGGCTAGTCTAATTGCATATTTTAGCAAAAAATGTGTACACTTTCCCCAAAATTCAGGCTTTAAGATGAATTCTTGTAGGAATGTATGTTGGTCCTCATGTACTTCATTAACTGTTTGATGTGCTAACGATTCAGTGAAAGGCCTAATAATTTCATGAAAAACAAACAGACTAACGATTCAGTGAATCATCAACATGCTAACAATTCAGTGAAATGCTAATATGCTAACAGGTTGATGATTCAGTAAAACGTCAACAGGCTTTTGATTCAGTACTAGATTTTTTGATTCAGAACTAATACATTCAATCATTTTCTAAACTGCTTTTTCCATTTATGTTCTCAGGGAAGCTGGAGCCAACCCCACCTGACCAAGACGGGGTCCACCCAGGACAGGAGGCTAACCCAACGCGGGGCAAAACAGAGACAGACAACCATTCTCACACACACTCACACCTACTGACAATTTAGAGTAATCAGTCAACTTATTTCTGATTATCAGTGGGAGGAAACCGGAGCACCCAGAGAAAACCCACATAAACACGGGGAGAGCTTGCAAACTCCATACAGAAAGACACCCATGGCTGACCTCAGGATCGAACTTAGGACGGAGAGGCTACAGTGCCACCCAGAATGTTACATATACAAATATCTTTGGCTGAACAAATATAATACAGCTTTGCTGTTTAATCCTGTTTTTTCTCACTAATTCTGTCAAATTCTGTCAACAACAAAAGTCTGTGACTCCAGCATGCCAGATCAAATACACTTTTAAGACAAACAACAAGTTAAAAACTCAAAAAGTGGAAGCCGGGCTGTGAGAACCTAAAAGTAAAGACTGAACCTAACCTGACACATACCTAGAGGATGACATCCAAAGCCCACTGAAGCCTATGTGAGTGGTCTCAAGCTCTCCCACTAACACTGCAGTGGTTAACTCTGAAGAAGACGGCCTCTATTACTCATCCGACACAACCTGTCCCATGGCTATTTTTTAAATCATAAGACATTTTCAAATGTATTCTCCTGTATGCTGTTGCATTTTTGCATTACTGAATATTTTAAGCCTCATAACAGCAGTAAAGCTTACGGCCCTATGGTAATTTTGCCTTATTTTTTCCTTGAACTGAACCCATTCAATTCTGTTCATTAACTCTTAGCTGCTACTACTGTTTTTGTCTGTGCAGGGAACTTTCACGCATTTTTAAAAACAGCTTGTCATACAATGTCAGAAACCACATAAGCAAGTCTATTTGATATGTGGAAAGTATGTGACAACTTAGGCCTGCAGGTGGCATGATGCTTGCTGGTGACTCCTAGGGGTGGGCAGTATGAAAAAAAAATACATCAACTTAAAGACATCTGCCTGAAATTTGGACACACTGATAGTCTGGAAGCTGCTATTTTTATTTAAACTTATCCACATTGCAAGTTACATCCACATGAATGCCAGGACCCAAGGTTTCCAAGCAGAACATTGCCCAGAGGATCACACTGCCTCTGCTGGCTTATATTATTTCCACAGCGTGTCCTGTGTCCATCAGTCCAAGCCAACTTCCTTGATTGCTCCATAGTCCAGTTCTGATGCTCATGTACCCACTGTACACACTTTCAGCAGGGGACAATGTTCAGCATTGGCACTCTTGCCAGTATGCAGCAAGACACCTTTGTATTTTTTAACTTTTTTAGTTCTACAGTAGCTCTTTTGTGGAATTGGACCAGTCAGTCTAGCCTTCACTGCCCACCTGCCTCAGTTTTTGGTGAAAAAGTCCCTCTTTTTGCTAGTTGTCCACGCTTGGACTACTTGTGGTAGGTACTCACCACTGCATACTAGGAACACAAGACCTGCCGTTTCAAAGATGCTCTGACAAGAAGTGACTGTTCACTTGTTGCCCAACATATCCTACACCTTGACAGGTGATAATCAAGATCAATGTTATTCACTTTGCCTGTCAGTGATTTTAATGTTGCAGAAGTTTGGCGTTTGTGTTCTGTATGTAATCGGTCAATCTTCTTAAAGTACTGGCCATATGTGTATCCCCCTAAAAAATTGATTAGGATTACAAAATATAATTATATTGCCCACCACTACTGACTATAAGCTTCTACTACCTGCTATTAACTACAAAACTGTACAATGAGTTTAACATTCTATATTTACTGTCAAATGTGTGGATGTTCTGTTTAGATGCCTTTTGTAAATGCATTAGTCTTGTAAACAAGCCTCATCTAAAAGGAAGGCTCATGGGGATTATCCCTGTTACAATAGATAAACACATGAAAGCTAGAAAACACGTGAGCAGTACAGATCAGCAGGATGAGTGCCTTTAAACAGTGATAGTAAGTGAAAGAAGGCTGAAATAAGGCACTTTACATGCAAGTATCCTTTTTAAAGGCCTAACCACAAGTGACAGTGAAGATGAACGTAATCCCCTCTCCCGAGACTCAGGAGTCATGGGAGAAATTAACCACAGGGGCATCTGACCTTTCAAAATGACACGCATCCCATTGTTCCACTGAGAGAAGACAGGGAAGACACACTGAGCTCCTGAGCTGGCTTACAAGTCATTAGACACAGTGGCATTTGGCAAGTTAGAGTGGGCAACTTTAATAAAGAAATATTTCAGCATTTTTCAGCCTTATCCCCACCTCTGGCGTTTGGAGGTCAATTACCATGGATGATGACTGACAGCTCTATACTTAAACATCCCCGTGGACTTGAAACACACTTACCGATAAGTCACATCATTAACACCACAGTTACACCAACAATTCCCTCATTTTAGGAAGCAAGTGACCAGTCAGTCCTTAAAGTTTATGTGTTGGAAGCAGGGTGAGCTTAAGCCCTTTAACAAAAGCCAAACTGTCATGGGCCAGAGTATCTCCAAAACAGCAGGTCTTGTGGGGTGTTTCTGATAATTACCTACCAAAAGTGATCCAAGCAAGGACAAATGGTGACACATAAGGTTCACTGATGTGTCCAGAGAGCAATGGCTAGCCCGTCTGGGTCGATCCCACAAGAAGTGAATGCTGGCTGTAACAGAAGGGTGCCAGAACACACAAAGCACCACTTTCAAAGCTGTTTTGGTGGTGTAAGGCTGACCTACACAACATTAGGCAAGTGGTTTTAATGCTTAAACTGATCAGTATGTAACAGAGGCCAGTGAACAATTGCTTTAGAAGGATTAGAAGGTTATGTGATTAAAGAAAATTATATTATAGTATATAATGGTATATATCATATTACATTTGCCCTCCATACCATGAGATCTGCATGTGAATCATGCTATCAGGGATCTCTGAGCTTGCTGTTTTTGCTTGATGAAACATGGTGATGCTTGTATATGATCTCATCAGTTAATTTTAGCTCACCCCGAGGGGCCAGGTCTTTACCAAGACAGTTTTAATTTTATAGTTGTAGCTAAAGGCACGTACAGACTGTGAGACTTCTTACTTGTTATTTGCAAACCACACTGTGCATCATGAATCTAATAAACTTATGGCATCAAGTTGATGCAGTCATAACACTCACTGAACCATAGGCTATAACAAGTCAATATTCAAAGAAAATCCTTATCATAGTGTATCAACCATCTTTATCACTAGAGTGGCAAACAATGAAGCTAAGCAAGAATTGGGCCTGTGCTTTAACCAGTGCATCATTTTATGCTGCATTCCTATTGGTTGGTTAGTAATAGATATATCACCTGTATTTAATTATAGGAATGTTTGTCCCTGCAATACGAATATCAAAGAAAGACTGCAATATGCATATGAACCAATCACAGAACTTCCATGTGAAGGGGTGGGGCTATACTGTTGTGGGCTAAATGAGGAGAGATATGTGTTGGTTTTGTGACCTCACAAAAACTATGATTTGAAAACTGCTTTTTACAGCTCAGTTTTAATATATAGACAGTATGGATGGGGGAATGAACGTACATTGTGACGGTTTAACAATGCTTACACACTTTGAGCCTTTAATTAGAGAATCAATGGTAATGGAATATTTATAATCTCAATATGTTGCATTATAATCACAATAATGACATTCTGTCTGTATTGTGCAGCCCTGGTTAGTAGATTGAGCTTGTAGAGCTATCATAGTCCTATATCACAGACTTTTAGTGTGATATAGGACTACCATTTTGAAGCCTACAGATACATTTCACCAGGCTCCTTAAAATTGATCAGCCCACAATTGCACAGAATCTACCTGCCATTTACATCCATTACACCAACCAAGCCAAGTTATGACTATCCACAACTAAGACCAGTCTTAATGGTTCGGAATCCTGTAAAAAAAAATACACATAATAATAGCTCTTAGCAACCCTTGTTACTAAATAAGCTTGCTTATATATATAGTATGCATGTATATACCACTGAGGTACCCTTGAACAAGGTACTGTCTCACTACACTGCTCCTCAAGCACACGTATAATGGGTTAAATGAAGAGGTCACATTTCACTGTGGTGCTTGAGTGTGTTTATAATGACAAATAATCACTTTCACTTCACAGTAATGCATTAAAAATCAACATGATGATTCAAGACGTCACAGAATTTGTTTGTTCTGGTCAAAATAAAGGACTGTCTGCTTGCCATGCAGCTTCATATATTAAAATATTATTCATAACGGGACCTCACATTAGACAGTTGAGCATGGACACTATTCCTCTGAATCAAAAAACAAAAATGTAATAGGTTACTTTGTGGGTAGCTAGCTTGCAATGTTAATTCCTGAGTGTTTTTAGTCATGTTTAAGTAAGATTAGGCCTTATCTAGTCCCAGCCCGGATATTCCACACCAGTTAAACACAATCAACCCTCTATGTTTAGGATTTCAAATTCAAGGCCATTTAATGTGAAAGTAGATCCTGAAACCACTGCAGAACTCGAGCTGTTGTCATGAAAAAGGTTAGGTTTATAAAAAGCAGGTTCCCTTTTCATTTCTCGGCAAGCAACACAGCGGTGCCTGAAAGCTTTAGGTTCGTCATAGAAAATCATTTTAGACAAAGAGTTCATTCTGCAAGCATTTTAATGTGTGCTTTTAAAATTCGCCATTATGTACAATGACCCAATGAGCTGTCAGATTTAAGTGCAGCCCTTGTTCTTCTTCATAACAGCCTGGAGGCCAGAAGGTTGGCATCTTCATCTTAAAGAAAAGTAGCTCTGTGTTAAAATAAAGAGACAATATTGCCATTTTTACAGTCCTAGCATGACAGGCTGATAATACAGGAGCTGAAGTGGAGCCAAAGCCTTCAAGACATAATCACTGGGCCTTTATTCAAGCTCAGACCCAAACTTTCCTCCCACAGTCACTTATTCATACATGACCAATTGGCTGGGCTGACAATTTTTAAAAATATACCAAAGTAATTAAGTATTTAAGTATTTTAATTGTTTTTTTTATCTTGCTGGAGTGATTAAGTTCTGCTAAAAACACCTTTAACTGTTAGCATTAACAACAAATGCTTATGGCTGACAATGTAATTTACCAATGGTTCCTAAACCGGTCCTGAAGTACCCTCTGGCCTGCACATTCTAGGGTTTTCCCTGCTCCCAACACAACTGATCCAACTAATCATCTAACTACCCAGCTGCTCTTGAGTGCAAGTGGGTAGGGAGTACTCCAGGAACGGTTTGGAAACCACTGCTTTAGCCAAGTGCTAATGATGCCCATGGATGTGAGGGGCCTTTTTAAAACCAGAGAACAGCAAGAAGTCAGTGCAGCACCTACATGCACACGGAACTAGACCACACACTGCTGTAGTGTCATGTTCCTGTTTATAGTTCTTGGTACCTTATAATGAGGCTTTAGAAACTTGACTGTCATTCACTGTCTCTCAGAAATGCTCAGCAGGGGAAGGTCGAGTAGCCTGAAACTTCAGATAAAAGTAAAGTGAAAAGAAAGTGGCTGTACTAAACTGCCAGGTCCAACTCCACATGTAATGAGTTCCCTATAGAACTGCAGTCAGAACTAGAACATCTAGCAAATCTCTTGGCATAGCAAGTTTCTATGCTTACATACTCTGGATACACCTTAAGTTGAATAATCCATTTGCCCGAAAATAGAGATGTGTGAATAAGAGCAAAGCAGTGCAGGTGCTGGACCAAAAGAATGGAACAAATTAAGAAAAAAATGAATAAAATTCGTAAGACTAAAATAGAATCTTAAGGAATATAGACTCCTGTTATAACAAAAATATTCAAGTAAGTAAAAGTGTCGGTTGAAAATGCCAGTCTGCGACATTTCTATGATCTCACACATTGAAACATATTAGAACTTCAACATCATTATCAGAAAAGAACTGAAAACGACTATTTGTCCATGTGAACATACCACATTTGCACAAATTGCACCGCAACTAAACATGACCTCTGCACACACGTGGAGCAGTGGGCAGCTATTAACAGCACTCAGTGTGTAGCTGTGTGCTACCTAGCTCATGAGTACCTCAGTTGTGCCTGGGATGGGATTTAAACCTGCAACCCTGCGATCACATGGGCAAGTCCCTTACCACTAGACTACCACGGACAATCAAAAACTTTGGTTTGCTGAATGGGAATTCAACTGGTATTTGAATTACACTGCAGACTGTATAATTAAATTAAAGTAACTGTGGAATTTACACACACTTTGATTTTTGTATGACATTGATACATCAGTTTGTGTGCAATTTTGGTTGATGCATTGATACAGACTGATTCCCTAGTGATTATTATACCAAACATGCAAATGCATGTAGACATCACTACACCATGGATTTAATAGACAATGAAACAAACAAATAAATACAAATTTAGGGTCATATTTCCAAACTATCCTAAAATCTGGCACCATATATCTATAACTCAACTTTCTGTGAGCTTGGAGACAGTTAAGACGTCTGGTTCGTATCACCACCACTCATTCTGGCTCTACAATGAAGCAGTTCACACCACTGAATGACTTTGCTCACTGAAGAATCATGAAGGAACTTTAAAGCACTTTTTTCTACAGTTCTCTCAGTTTTCCCCACCCATAAACGTCAGTATAACCATGTGTTTGGTTTTTAAACGATGAATAAATAATTTAGTTTTTTTTTTTTTTTTTTTTTTTTTTTTTTTTTACAAAAGACACAGATTGTTCCACACCACAAAGCCACTGTACACAAATACCATCACCAGACAAGGCAAAACCTTTTCCCCACCAAAGCTCAGTGCGAGGAGGTGATCCCCCCTCCTCCCCTCCCTCCACTTACTTCTCAGCGCTCCTATGAGAGAGTTGCCGTCTTTGATGAGCTCCTTGATGAACTTGTTGGTCCGCTCCAACTCAATTTCATGGCACTTCAGCCGGTCCCTGAAGTCGGGGCTGTCCAGAAAAGCGTCGCTGAACTCTAAAGTCGGCAGTCCCATTTTCACTGTCTTCTCTTACTGTATGACCAGCTGCGCTAAATCCGCCTTAACAACATCACTCGAAGCCGGAGAAGGATTTTTCTCTCACTCACACACACACGCACAAACATACACTGGCTCGCATCGGCGCTGGGGAAACTTTTTCTTCCCCTTTTGCCTGCCACTTCCGTCCTGCGGGCTTCTCGTTTCACCAAATTCACTTTCCCCACACGCTCTAGCGAGGTACGGCGGCACTGAGACTCCTGCTGGCGGCTTTACACAGCGCCGGTGAGGACCCTCAGAGCTGTGGAGGCCTCTCACCTGCCTCAAACATCCACGGAGTTCGTGTATTGCTACTGTAGATCTTTACAATGAGCTTAGTCCAACATTTCCTTTCCTATTTATCTGTTACCTTTTTCCTTGTAAAGTACAATTTTATATTCACCAATCGGCCATAACAATAACACCACCTGTCTAATAGTGAGTAGTTCCCTCTCAGACTGCTGAAACAGCTCTGGCTGTGGTGCACTGTGTTCTGAACCCTTTCTTTTAGAGTCAGCATTCACTTTTTAAACCACTGTAGCTCATGCATCAGTGAGCCTTGGGTGCCCATGACCCTGCTGCCCACCAGTTTACCAGTCGTCCTTCCGTGGATCACTTCTGGTAGGTGCTAACTACTGCACACCCGGAACACTCCACAAGACTTATCATTTTCCAAATGCTCTAGCCGTCACAATTAGACCCTTTTTTTTTTATAGTTTAGATCCTTACTCTCGCCCATTTTTCCTGCTTCCACCACATCAACTTCAAGAAGGGACTGTTCACTTGCTTACTAATATATTCCACCCCCATGACAGGTGCCACTGTAATGAGATAAGAAGATAATCAATGTTATTCACTTTACCTGTCAGTGGTGTTAATGTTATGGCTGATTGGTGTAGTGTTTGTCAAAGTCTTTTTTTCCTTTAAAAAATTAAAATATTTATTTATTTTATTTATATAACCAATGTTTTCTTAATGATATGCTTACACTTCACCAATCCACAGTAAACTCAGTGTAATAGTAGCCCCCACATGGCTGATCTGAAATAAGAGGTTTGTATCTCTAGGTGGGCATGCCCCTTTGTGCTGGAGCCCCCTGAAGTAAGGTGACTTTTTGGGCAGTTGCTCGACCATTTAGCCAAAAATTCAGAAATTTGAATGGCAAGTTGACTTTTAGGAGGCACATGGCTCTAGCTCATTACAACACACTTGTCTACTAGCACCATCTATTGAATGTCAATGCAAAACACTTTTTAGCCAAAATCTTTTGACGTAAAGGTTCAAACTTTACAAAGTTTGACATGCAGAATTACTACCATATTCTTTGGATGCACAGGAATTTTTTTGGTGAAATGTCATCCATGCAGTGTCTCAAAAATGGCTTGGGCTTAATGTTTGCAGCAGACAATGCACTGCGAGCAGTACATCTAGTTATCTGAAAAGTTTTTTTCTTTGGTTGAAATGTGCCTATAAAAATGCTATTAAAATCACATTTGGGTGGTTAATCTTATGCCTTTGTGGTCCAGACTGAATTATTTTTCTTGGAGCTATAGAGCTAATTAAAGGCAAACCACATGCGCCAGTGTCTCAGGGCACTCTCATGTTAGTGATACCCCTTTGTTATAGGTAAGTCTGCAAGAATCCATGTACTCCGATAGTCATAGTTATTCATTTTACCTGTCAGTGGTGTTCATGTTATGGCTGATCTGTGTAGTGTATATCAAAGTATTTTTTTCCCTTACTTTTAAAAATAAAAAAGATAATAATAATAATAATAATAATAATAATAATAATACATTATTATATTATTATTTCAAGCCTCCAAAAGTGCATAAACAGCCAATTAAATGGAGAGTAAAATAAATACATAAATAAATACATATAAAAAGTAAATTAAACAATTAAAAGATATAATAAGAATAAAATAATAAAATACATACATAAAATACAAAAAAAGTAAAATGTCAAGTGTAAGTAGCATTAAACCTTTTTAAAGACTTTCTTAAAAGATTCCAATGACACTTTGATTACTGTTCTGTGAAATCTGAGACTTTACCAGAACTCCTGCCATGAATTTCTAAAAACAGCAAATCATAAGAAAAATAATGGTATTTCCATCACAGTTTAATCCAGTGACATTTAAATAATTTAAATTTAAATGTAAATTTAAATAAAAATACATTATTAAAGTCATTCAATGCATCATGGCCAACAGAAAAGTCAATGTTGCAAACAGGGCATATTTTCTTTGCTACCAATATGCAGGAGACTCCCAGAACTTCCAGAAGAAATGTCTGCACGTCCCTATGGAGAAACCATTTATCCAGCTGGCATATCTGCATATTTTTATGCAATCTAATTACCTTGCCTTGTGTTTAGTGTTGCTATTGTGATCACAGTGAATTTATAATGTGTAATGTTCTAACATTGTGATATTTTAGGTGCTTTGTGCTACTGTGATTATATAATCATGGTTATTGCTATTGTGATGTACTACAATTACTATAACTTTTAATCCTGGCAATTTCATTGCTACTTAATTCTGCACTGCCATTGTGATATCTCGTGCCACCATCCTTGGGGTTTGGGTTAGTTAATTCATGTGGTAACAAGCAATTTCACCTTTTTTCAACAATTTTTTAAAATTCAACTCAAACACTGAATGAACGGATGCAAGAAAATGATGGTTTAGAGTAACAATAGCAATATTTTGCCCAAACACCTATGGGCCTAGCACTGTGTTTCTCAACTCCAGTTTGGTAGACCCCACCTGCACTGTGCTTTTTCCGTGCTCTAACATGCCTCAACTCATGAAGGTCTTATTCAGGTAATGATAGCTTATGACTCAACTGTATCAAGAGGTCTAGTGCTCAGCTAAGAGTTTCCTACTCTGTTGTTTAGCTGTTCCTTTTGCTGTGTGTTCCCCCTCATGCCAGTTTGTCACAGTGTGACTCAGGCATTTGAATGCTGTCATTAGCTCAAAGTCCTGCTTGATTGGAATTCAGTTTGTTAGAGCTGAATCCAACATGGAAACTGTACAGCAGGATAATTATAAGAGGTGATCTGGGGAAACACCGACTGAGAATGAGAATGACTTCATGGCCAAAACCTACAATTATATTGAGAAATAACATGTTATTGCAGTATAACAGAATTTCAGTACTGGCTAGGTAGAAGGAGAAGTTTATTCCTCTATGTCGCAAACCTGAAAAGGAAGAAAACGATCAGCAGTATATTCACCTTGCATAACAGAGCATGTATATCTTTGGGGGGTATACACCAAAGCTCTGACGGAAGCTCTAGCCTGGTAAACATGGGCTGACATTCTCTGAGAAGAATTCAATTCTACTCACACAAACATGATTAGGAATAACACTGCCATAGCAATAGCAATGATATGGTATTGTAAAATGGACTGAACATGGGCAGTGGTAGGTTAGAGGTTAGGATTTGCAGGTTCGAGTCCTAGCTTTGTGCAAGGTACCGTACTGCTACACCGCTCCCAAAGCCCGGTTGATAGCTGCCTGTTGCTCCATGTGTAGATTGGTTTAATGCACAAGTCACATTTTGGTAGTCTAGTGGTTAGGCACTTGCCCTTGTAATTGGAAGGCTGGAGGTCCCAGGTAACACTGAGGTACCCTTTAGTTACACTGCTCCCTGGGTGCTGTTGATAGCTTCCTACTGTTTAACCCATGTGTAAATGGATTAAATGCAGAGGTCACGTTTTGTTGTGGTGCGCTTTGTGTGATGCGCTGTGTTCACAATGACAAATTGTCACTTATACTTCAAATATGGATTTGTTCACTTTTGTTAAATCCAATGTCCAGACATGAAGCTTCAGATTATAAGGGACGAAATCTGATTTTTCACACTGTAGCATTTGCTCTCAGTCCACACTGAGTGCTACAGTAATGTCATACGTGAGACTATGAAGGTGAATCATATATGAGCTTAGATCTTGGTGTGTACTGTTTCTTTATGACCAGCAGAATGACTGAACTATATTTCCCAAAAGTATTGTGCTTTTAAGCAATTAAAACTTAGAGTAAAGATGATATTACAGTAGGGTGCCCAAGGCAGCAGCATAATGTTAGCGTACAGGTTAAAAGGCTCTAACGTTAATCCTCAGAGACAGGCTTTAAGTCTGAATTTTTACTGGAAAGGGGGATTATAAAAATAATGTAAAAATCGTCCTTAAACTTCTGTTAAAAGCTCCGACAAGTCATGCACACCCGCCCAAGCTCAGTCCTAAGTCAGGCATTTGGATCTCTATGTGCAGGTGCTTGTTTAATCAAGTATAAATCGCTGCTGAGTATAAAGCCATCCCAACCACCCAATCACAAATAATCATGTAAGAACGTGGGCTTCAATCACCCACTCGGTGCTTTTCTGAATAGTTGGAACTGTTTGTCAGCTTTTTCAAGCTTTTAGCTCTGGCAAAAAAATGGTAGTGGTTTGTGACCAATTTGCAATTGCCTGCCATATGCCCTTATAGCTGAGGAGAATGATTAGCAATATAGCCATATTTACAGTCATAAAAATAAGTACATTCCATAGAAAATTGTTGATTTTTTCAACAAGCAAACATTTTACCCTCTGTAAAACAGTGCATAAAGGTGATATACGTGAATGAAACCACAAGAAAATGTTTTCAGGATTTTTCAGTCATGTATTCAACAATAATATCAATAAATGCAATATTCGTCCCTAGAGAAAGTAAGTACACCTTGACCTTGGCTTAGTTTTCCTCATTTTAGCAGAAATAACTTCTCACAGGCACTTTTCATAATTGTCCACCAGTCTCTGACACCAGCTTGGTAGAATTTTCTTACCATTCTTCCATGCAGATGTCTTTCTGTTTCTTTTCAAGAGCTGAATGTGCTAAAGCAACATCGGCAGTCATATGAAATTTACACCTCTTTTACAACCTTCTGAAGGCCTCTTCTTAGACCTAGGCATGATGACACCACAAACTTCAACACCAGAGAACACCAGACCCTGGATGTCAGGTTTAAATAATACAGGTTCTATCTGCAAAAAATTCTAATCAATGGCACCTATTCTGCATCATTTGATTTGATTTTGACCTAAAGTTATAGTCTTAAAGGTGTGATAAATACAAGGGTGTACTTAGTTTTTCCATGTGACTGTTTTGCGTTTATTTAAACTAGAATTTAAAAAATAATAATTATACTTGTCATTTGTTGGTTTTTATCACATTTATCTATAGGCACTGTATCAAAAAAGGTTGAATATCTGCTTGTAAACTTGGGCCTTTGTGGAGGCTTCTTGTTCATGTAATGCAAAAAAAAAAAAACTGACATCACAGATCCTTAAAGTGGGATAAAACTGAGAATCCAAGCTAGATAGAAAAGAAAAAAAGGGAGAGGGATTGAGGAGGTGAATGAAGGAAAGCGAGAATGGCTGGAGTGTATATAGCCAGCAGGCTTGCACTCAAGTCAAGATTTATGTGTCAGTAAGACTAGAAAAGCTGTTGGATTTCCAGTGACCAGAAGCAACACAGTGAGTCTGATGAAACAGGAGCGACATATGTGTCTACAATAAACCAAACCCCCGAAACAACACCGCAAAGGGCTATAGCGGTCTCCCACACCGCCCATAAGCAATCTAAGATCAGGCCAAGTTCCCCAGAATGTCCACTGTGGACATAAACCCACAGAATTGAGCTGTAAGTCAAGGCACTCACATTTGTCTGCCGATGAATCCAGACACATCAAACAAAGTTTTCCTCCCTCCATCCAAACAGGCTTTCGGAGTGTAATACGTGTGGCCGGGTGTAATTATACTTTCCTAGAGATCATGCCGGAACTAATGAGGGGAGTGAGACGTTGCGCTTGGAATTAATACCTTGCTAAATGAAAGTAATTAGACTTGAGCCTAATTGGAGCCAGTGGAATCGGTCACAAATTCAGGGCACATAGGGACGGCAACGATGTCAAATTCCAAACGAACGTTTTGGTCAGTGCAAGTGAGAGTGCAAGAGAGAGAGTGGAGAGTGGATGTTGCACTGTTCAAAAGTCTCATTTGTATGCCATGCCATGTTGTATCCACTCTCTATTCCATGTCTGTGTATGTATCACCTTGTATTTAGCTGTTTATGGGGACTAAATATAGCCACGACAATGAAAAACAATGAAATTGTTCATGCCATCAGAACATCTGGCTGGTGCACCATGCTCTAAGTGCCAAAAGAATTCCATTGGGTCAAGCTTAACATTAGCATTAGCATAGCATTAACATTAGCATTGTTCCTCAGCAGTTATACAGAAGTAACCCACAAGGATAGGAATGCAAACTTGCATGTGTGTGCGTGAAGAGCTGAAAGCACTTACAAGCACAGACGGGGATGCAACTTGCACAGCAGTTGTGCACCAGGAAAGCTGCCCGCTGAATGTCTCACGTTCAGCACACATAAAAGTCTTCTAGCGTGAGGCATACAATAACATTTTCTCATGGAAGGCGGTTAGCATATATACGGCATTCCGCCTGGCACATTATTTAGGGGACGGTCAATTACTGAGATAGGATGTGAAATTTTTCCACACTCTGTTGAGCTGTGAATGTGGCGTCCTTAGTGCCGCAGGCCTCCAGACCACCTGAGACTAAAAATACAGCCATGGGTTGCCATAAGAGATGGCTCTGTGAATGCCAAGTGCAACATAATTGTCTGTTGCTTGGAGGGGGGAATTTAGTGAGGAACTGTGCTGTAAAATAAATAAAAAAATAAATAACATGGCGAGAGTGTTAGCGTGTGGTAGCTGGCTGTAGGAAGCTGGGCTAATTGTAGTGGGGAGAGCGGCAGCCTGCGGTGTCTTTCAAGGCAATTCGGTTTAATTAGGATGATGCTCTGCAAGGAAACAAACACAAGGGCTTGCTGTAACCTCAAACGCACATGCAGGGACACACATCACACCAACACACCATGGAACATTCTCTCTCACACACACATACTAGCATGCATTGGCCCTTAAGCAACACACATTGCTCATTCAGTGCTTCGGATACAAACAATTTTACACCATTATGCCCTGTTCCTTTATGTAGGTGATCAGCCATGCGGTACAGACAGAAGCCAGGCTTTAAAATGCATGCATTTGGAATAGTCTGAAACAGTTTACACTATGCTAACTAAATATAAACACAGAAGCATACATACTGCCATATTTACCCTATACACACCTACCTTGTATCTACACTCAATGTCAAGTCAAGTTTATTTCTATAGCGCTTTTTAGAACTGATGTTGTCAGAATCTGGATTCAAGCCCCGAGTGAGCAAGCCAAAGGCAACAGAGGCAAGGATGTCAATTTTTATCATGTATATGCACTTAGTAGTTAACAATTACAGGCCACAATCCATCACTGTTTTACTATATACTTTGTTATCCCTCTCTACCCTGTTTATTAGTGGCCACATGATCACCTTTGGGCAGTGGTAGCTTAGTGGTTAGGGACTCGCCCATGGTCACAAGTTTAAGTCCTGGCCCAGGTATCACTGAGGTACTCTTGGGCAAGGTACCATGCTGATACACTGCTCCCCAGGTGCTTCAGCTGCTCACTGCTCCACATGGGCATGAGTTAAATGCAGAGGTCACATTTTATTGTGGTACACTTTGTGTGATAGTGTGTTCACAATGATAAATAGTCACTTTCACTAGTGAGCAGTTATTATTTAGTTGGTGGATCATTTCCATAATTACTAAAATTCTTCCAGCACAGAACATCATACAAAATATCTGAAATATAGAAGAGATATTTTATGCTAACTTGGTACCAATAATCTTTTATTTTAGCCTTGGAGCTTCAGTGTAAGAATAAAGACAACAATGTATCTTAGCTGACCAACTAGTTTTGCTTAGTCAAGTCAAATCAAGTCAAGTTTATTTGTATAGCGATTTTTACAACTGACGATGTCACAAAGCAGCTATACAGAAACCAGGTCTGAGCCCCCAAAGAGCAAGCCAAGGGCGACCTTTCCCTTAGGGGAAAATTGTATGATATTTTTGCCAAATCATTGTTTTACACACAAATTAGTTGTCTTTCCCCTTTATCTCTCGCAGAAAGATGCACACAAGAGGGAACTCTGGCCTTTTCCTAATAGAGAATCACTACCTGAAATGGAGAGCCGCTTCGCTAATAACAACGAGACACGCGGTGGTAAGATATCAATAAGCCATGCAGAAAATGCATCGATTAGCTTCCTCATGCGGGAGGGTTATTTAGGAGTCAAGTGGCTTTTGATTAGATTTCCTCAGACCAGAGTGCATTCCTGGGCATCCTGTCTGGCCTTCGCCCAGACATTGTGTGGGGGTGGGTTGTGGCAGTGGTGGTGATGGTCTTTCTAATGTCACATTTGTGGGCCTTGTCTTATCTATGCTGTGAGAGTCAGAGGAGCCCCAGGGGTCATGTTTGTCTCAGCGTAATGAGGAAAGAAATATGATACAATGAGGAAAATGATGTGGCTAAACTGCTGCATGTGGGCTTTGGTTTGTGTGAGAGTTAGGTAGATTTAGTAGCTGAGATAATTGTAAGATCTTGAAGCCCCGCTCTATTGGCAAAAGCCTAGAAAAAGAAGTCGACTGTCACAAGACACCCTACATTAATGGCAAAGTTTATCTTTGAGTGGGGAACATGATCTCACTATCACATCAAGTTGATTAATGATGAAACTACTTATGACACTGATGACGGTCAGAAATAAGTACAGAAAAGTTGTCCCCAGTGGCGCTGACCCTACCATTGAAAGGTAACTGGTTTGATCCCTGGTAATACTGCAGTCATCCTTGGTTAGAGTCCAAACGAGCACAACTGGCCTTGCCAACAGGATTGGCAGTCAGTGTTCTCCTCCAAGCATGTCATGCTGTCTGATGAGGAGCAGCAGTTTAAAAAAATCTGGTGGCTGGCGTCACATGACACATGCGAACCCTCACCTTCCCAGTGCTGGTGGTATCATGTGATTGGAAGAGTCCTAGAAAGTGGGTGGAAATGGAGACAATTAAATTAGAGAGAAACAATCTGAAAAATATTGATCAAAAAGAAATTGCAAAGTATATATGTGTGTTCTGCTATAGTAGCAAGATTAATCATTTGTACAGGCACATGGAACAAGACAATCAAATGTTCGGCTCAATAGGTATCAGAAAACCAAGACAAGCAGAGAAAGAAAGCCCTGAAATCAAATTAGTACAAATAAAAATAAAAAATAAACTCCTGTTGTTATTATGTAATCTTCTAATATAATTATGGCTAACAAGTTAACCAGATTGCTAATTAACAAGAAATACATTTCCAATCCTCTGAACATTAAAAAGATGAAACTGCAAATGTCTATTGTGACTTTAACTTTGCGTAAAAAAATAAGGCCACATGCACTTTTTAAAGTCCTCTATATCTCAGAAACGCTAGGAAACACCAACACTGAGGACATGTACACCTGCATGCTATTTTTGCCTGGGCAACAACCCATTTGCCCTCTTTTGGCCAAGCTGCTCCACTGAAGGACATTGATAGATGGGATTAGCCTTTAGTAGCACTAGTACATCACTGTTAAACATGAAGTTAAACAACACACTTCCTTTTTCTGGCTTCTGACTGGCCAATATGGCTTTATGAGTATGGGTAGCTATTTCTGTATATTTGAATGGCTGAGGTGCAAGGTGGCTGCTGGAGCAACAGGAAATATGGCATCATGTGGTGTGTGTGTGTGTGTGTGTGTGTGTGTGTGTGTGTGTGTGTAGGCCAAAGATAATTATTGCTGGTGATAAGAGCATGTGGTAATAGGAGAATTACCAGCCAACGCTCATCAATTATAAATGACTGTATATTTTCTTGTGGGCTAAAATAGGTCAGGCCGAATCCCATGTGCCGTAAGATAAAGATGAGGTGGGATTTTGCCAACCTGCTGAGGGAGATTAAATGAAACAATCTGTAAAGGTCAGCAGTAAGCAGACGATGGATGTGTGCAGAGCACCGTTCACTGTGTCACAGTGTGTGACCGTGTGTGCTGTGCCCAGGGTTCCCAACCTTCTGTGGTTTTACTAATGCAACTGACCCAGTTGGTGTATTTTTACCTACAAATCCTTCATTTTCTCCTCTATTTTGATATAAAAACAGTAAAAATTAGTAAAACATTGAGGTACAATGTACTAAGCTCTCTGCACCAATTTAAGGTGCAGACTGTATGCTTGTTGCAATACAAAACTGTGGCAAAAAAGTCTGAACATGCAATTTATGGGCAGTGAAAATGGTAAAATGCAAAATGTGGTTCTCTTTCACATGCATGTCATATAAATTGTCAGGGGGTAGTTTTCGCAGCTTTGTAGCTGCCAGTTTTGCGTTAATTCCCCACTATCTTAACTTGCATTAGGGTCTCAAAGACATTGGGATTTATTCCCAATCTTCTAATGTCCAGTTTCACCCACTAGGTGGGACTCCCCCAATTAAACAATACTACCAACACTGGGAAGAAGCCTCACATGTGCTTTCTATGGCAGTCATGTGAGACTGAGCATCTGCATTTTTCAGACTGCCGCTAACACAATGTCCTTGGCTAGCGCAACACATGGAAGAGACGGCTGACTGCCAATTCTGCTATGTCAGCTAGCAGATGCCTGTGCTGGCTAGCATTGTGCTGAATGATGGGGGGAGACAGGAGGGCCATCCTACCCATCCAGAGAGCCAATTGTCCTGTCTGGGACTCCCGGCCAGGGATGGCTGTGGCACCACTGGGGATCGAACTTCTGATCTCGCAATAATAGGGCCAATGCTTAGACAGCTGTGCCACATGGGAGCCCATGAGAGACTTCCCCTTTAACAACGACTGAAAACATGGTGGTACTACCCTCAAACATTTGCTGAAGGAATGTTTCACATCAGAATAACACTGATAAACTGATCTAGGCTAAATAGGGGGGTATATGTAAATGTGATTCTGGTGGAGGTGTCTAAGAAGAGGATGCTGAAGAAACTTAGCATCATGAACAGTCCATGCCGCCCCATGCATGCCGCTGTGTTTGGTCCCCGCAGCACGCACAGTAAGGTGCAGAACTGTGCTCTACAGGAGTCCTTTCCTACCTGTGAATATCAGGCTGAATAACTCCTCTCCATTTGGTTTGAGGGACATTTTGTTACAGTTAGTAATATTTAAAAACTTTATACATGCACAAAAACATTTTATCACAACATCCCATATGTTCTTGTTTACTATGGAATTATCCGTAATTTACTCTCTCTGTTATCACCTACCTCAGCTACTGCCAGCATCAATATTATTATTATTTTTAACACTGCATCACTTTCTTCCTTTTTGTATTACCCGTTTTACTGAACATATACTGTACAAATTAAAATATACGTATATACTCAAAATATGCATACTTATTCACATTTATATGTTCAACTCTTTTATATCCCTATGTTGCTTTTACTTTGTTTGTTTTTTATATTATTCTCTTATATTTTTATCTTCTTTTGGCTGCATTTGTTACTGATAGAACAATGGCAGTATGACTGACTCTCACCTATATGGCCCTTTTTCGAATCTAGCAACAAGCCTGATTTCTCTTTGGGCAGTAGTGGCCTAGTGGTGAGGACCTTGCCCTTGTGAACAGAAGATCACAGGTTCAAGTCCCCATCCCGGTACCACTGAGGTACGCTCCCCAGGTGCTTCACATTGCTGCCCGATGCTCCATGTATGCACATGTGATGGGTTCATACAGATGTCGCACTTAGTTGTGGTGCACTTTGTGTGTGAATGGGTGTGTTCACAATGACAAATAAGTCACTTCTAACACATTTAAAATGTCCATAAACGTAGGGCCTGGCCTTACATAGTAGTCGCATACCATATGAACGAATGGGCGTACTCCACGTTAGCCTGACAAACTCAAATATCATTTTTTGTTCGTGCTGTCACCCCCATAATGATATGACTTATTGTCTCGGCATCAGCCTTTGACACTGACTGCTGCAAAAGTCCTTTTTTTCTTCCTTGCCTGCCGTTTGAGGCAATTTCCCAATTTCCGCCACTCAGCTTGTGTGCTGACAAGACGCTGCCGAGTGCATGGGCTGTCACTACTTCCTGGCCCGTATGATTAATGGCCCTAATTGAGATTCATTTCTTATCAATTAGACTGTGGCATTTGCTGTTGGACAAGGCCCCTCCGTGCTCTCCTTTTATTTACACGGGAACACAAAAGAAGGCCACTATGGTGGCAGACACACAGGCTTTCGCATGTGTCATGGGTGTCCTTGCGTAGGCAGAAAGGTTCTGGATTGATTATTGCCAGACAAGACAGCAAGCAGAGACACCACATGCCCACATGCAGAGAAATAAGGTATGGAGAGAAGGGAGAGGGGCAAGCTTTCTCTAAACCAGGCAAATAACAGAATTCGTAATCTGAACAAGTTAGAGAAATTTGGTGCCTGGGGGCAAGTTGAGAAGAAAAGAACACCACCTGATATCCAACCCCAAATGACATACGGCTGTTTTCCAGCCTCTGAATAGCTGTGAACTGTGGACTGAGGAGATGTGAGGAGATTACAGGGGAAGTGACACTGCCGCTGTCACTCAGACGCCTTTCAGTTCCCTAAGCTCCTTGCATCAGCCTCCATTCAAATGCCAGTAAAACTGGCTCTATTTTTCTCTTTCTGCACAAACAAAAGTGGCCCCAGACAGCGAGCTCTGGGCACTTCTTGTTTTAATTAATAAAAGCAAAAAGATAAAACATCGTAGCTCTTTCTCACTTCGGGTTTGCCTGCTGTACATAGGTCATTGCAGTAAACTTACAAAGATGATTGGGCTGGGTGATCCCTGGGTAGTCAACTGAGTTGTAATTTTTCTACTATGTGCTCTTTTAAGGCTTGGCACACAGTTTATCACACAAGCAAAACAAGCTAGCAAGAAAAAACTTCAGGATGAATAAATGAAGTGAAAGTGATTATTTGTCATTATGAACACACCCCATTGGACAAAGTGCATCACAATGAAATGTCAAGTCAAGTGAAGTTTATTTGTATAGTGCTTTTTACAACTGACATTGTCACAAAGCAGCTTTACAGAAACCGGGTCCGAGCCCCCAA